>OZ030009.1:34535771-34845771 GCA_964023405.1 Apodemus agrarius
CGTTAATGGCTTTGGTGGAACTAGGCCAGCAAAAGGTTTCAGTGCAACGTGAGTATGTTTGTTTTGGGACTGTTACTTTCCACAGATTAAGGGAATGTCATTGTTTAAGTTGTCACCAACTATGAGAATCATCTGAGTTTTATTCCTTTTCTACTTTTCTCTGAAAATTTAATTTCTTTTTGAAGGCATTCTTGTAGTTCATAGACACAATTAAATGCCATTTGGGTTCTATTTATTCACTTTTGAGATATGGTCTTGCTATGTAACTCTTACTGTCCTGAACTCACTGAGTAGCTCAGGCTGGCCTTTGACTTGGGGCACTGCTCTCACCCAAGACACTTAAGTGCTAGGATCACTTGAGTGATCCACCATGCCTGGCTTAGGTTTTATATTTTAAATAAACAAGTAAATAATTTTGAAGAGGCTGAGACAGAGCCTCGCATAGGTCAGGCTGGTCTCAGATTCCCTATATGGGTGAGGATACCTTGACCTCCTGACCATGCTGTAACCACCTCTGAAGTACCGGTGCTATAGGCATGCACTGCTGCAGCTAGCTTTGAAAAATTTCCCCAAAACACAGTTCTTTTCAGCCAGACTACTTGTCTTTAAAGGTATATCTTAAAGGCACATCTGTGCCTTTGTAAAGCTTCATGTTTTATAGTGATAATTATTTCTTACTGTTGACTCCTCTCTTTTCAAACTTTCTCCTTCCCTACCCCACCCTTCTGGATCCTGTATTCCCCACAGGCTTTATGGATGCTGTCCATTGATGGCTGAACGGCAGGTCCTTCCCCAGTGGAAAGCCCTAGAGACGAGCCAAATTCACGTGTGGCCATCCAGCGATGTAAGGTTGCTGTGGGGGTTGTATTCGGTGGTCAACTCTCCACCTTCCCACATTCCCGCTTGTGTGGCTGTAACCTGCCCTGGAATCCCACTTCCCCAACCTGTGGCTTGTGGAGGAATAGAATTTTCTTTTGTTCCTTCGTTTTATTGACGGTGTACATAGACATTGGACAGTTTTTGCATCCCAGGTTAGTTTTAGATGCATAGAGAATACAGTTTGAAAATATACTAGCTTCTACAAGTACATGCAGAAAGATTTTGTTCATTCTTTTATTTCTTCTTCCTTCCTTCCTTCCTTCCTTCCTTCCTTCCTTCCTTCCTTTCTTTCTTTCTTTCTTTCTTTCTTTCTCTCTTTTACATCAACTCAGCTTTTACAGGAAATGTATTAGTCCTAAACTGGATCTTTTTGGTTTCCTGTCATTGTTTTTCTCTCCCCCAGCAGAATGAATGTATGGTTCCATTTTGTGGTGTAGAGAGGATAGTAAAGGACTCAGGAGGGAGGAAGACTGCTCTGCCTGAGGGTAATTGTGTCCCAGCAAGTGACTGTAGCAAGTATCTTTCCCTTTCCTTTCTTCGGAGAGCTGTTTCTCTTGGTGTGCTTTCTGTTGCTGTGATAAACACCATGACCAAAAGCTACTGGAGAAGAGAAAAGGTTAATCTGGTTTACATGTCCCACAGCCCATCATTGAGGAAGGACAGGAACTCCTGCAGGAGCAGGGGCAGGGTGTGAGGAAAGCTGCTTACTGACTTGGCTTCCAGGCTCACATTCAGTTAGTTACCTTTCTTATACGGCCCTGGAGCACCTGCCCAGCGGTGGCACTGCCCACCGTGAGCTGGGCATTGGAACATCAATCCACAATCAAGAAAAATACCTCAATAGACATGCCCACAGACCAGTCTGCTGAGGCAGTTCTTCAGTTGTGGTTCCTTCCTGTCACATGATTCTAGTTTGTGTCAAGTTGACACAACCCAACTAGCACACTTTCTTTTGCAGCAGTTGTTAGCAAAGGCTAGACTGTAAATCCCCAGACTCTCTCCAAAGTATTCATCTGTAGCCATGGGTTCATGTGCTTTACCTTGTTTGCCCCGAGTGCACAGAACTTGATGTTGCTTTTAACTTCTTCCTCTTTTCTTACATGACTGGAAGTCCCCGAGTGTGTAGATTTAGAAATTAGTCCTCTTGTATTTTTGGCTTTGACTTGAAAGAATTTGCTTTAATATCACTTTGATGGTTGTTTCAATTCTTATGCTTTGTTTTGTTTTGTTGAGACAGGGTTTCTCTATGTAGTCTAGGCTGTTCTGGAATTCACTTTATAGACCAGTTTGGCGTCAGACAAAGAAATCTGCCTGCCTTTGCCTCCTCCAAGAACTAAGATTAAAGGTGTGTGCCACCATGGCTGGCACTTGTTAAGCTTTTGAAAAATCATTTCTTATAGAACTTCCTATGTAGAGAGTGAGGTCTTAGTCTGCAATCTGCAGCCTCCAGGTCTTTTTATTGCTGTTGTTACTTTAGCTCATGTGCTAACTGACACGGCCTTTAAAGACAAGCTAGCAAGGACCCTTGTCCTTGTCAGGTTACAAACAGCAGAGCTGTTGGAAATGAATTATAGTGTCAGAGAAAACTTGATCAAAAGAATTAAAAAGATTCAGACAGGCTCTCAGGCCAGATTGAAAGTGTATTTACTCAGAGTAGCTGTTTGGCACAGGGCTTGGCTTTGTCACTCTGAAAGTGGGCATGGGGAATTTGGCAAGAGGAATTACTGCAGACAGGGAAAATCTAAGAAAAGGCTTTCCTTGTAGTGGGGCTGCTATGTGTTTCCAGCTCAGACAAGAAGGCAAGGGCCATCTTTAAATGAAGCTTTGGAGCCGGGGATGCAGTTTAGTTCCCTTGAGTTCCATCCTTGGGTCCGAGCCTTGTCTGAGCAGAAGCAGCTCAGCACAAGGAACTCGAATTGAGGGTCTGTATTATAGCAGAGTGAAAATAGATCCTCATTTCATTAGACTGCTCATGTATTTAAGGGGGAGGGGAAGACTTGTTGCTATGGGAACAGACTCCTAGAGCAGGGTTTTTGCTTTTTTTTTTTTTTAATCTTATGAGATTTATGCAGTGGGGAGGTGTGCTTATTTTCTGAGCATTAGAAGCTGTTGCCTTTAAAAGCAGAGCTAAGAGCAGCCATTTTTTTTCTGACTATAGCACTTACTCATATTCATAATAAAATAATTGGAAAGTATGAAAAACCAGAATCATGCAAATGATAGCTCTCAGAATTCTCATTCTTGATTATTTATCTGAGTTTGTATTCATCAATTTTTATGACATTATTATTTCATTTAACATTGTCATAGGTATTTTGATGACATTAAAAACATGTAAACATTTATTTATTCATTCATTTCTTTATCTATAAAGGCATACTCTGTCTTTTTGTTTTGTTTTGGTTTTTTTTTTTTTTGGTTTTTCGAGACAGGATTTCTCTGTGTAGTCCTGGCTGTCCTGGAACTCACTCTGTAGACCAGGCTGGCCTTGAACTTAGAAATCCGCCTGCCTCTGCCTCCCAAGTGCTGGGATTACAGGCATGCGCCACCACGCCCAGCTTAAAAGCATACTCTGTCATGGGAGCATGCTATCTTTTATGCAGCAGTAACTGTTGCATTTGTGTTTTCAATTTTTATCATTATAGATAATAGTGCAATGTAAATTTTTGTGCTACTACTAGACTGATAAGTTATTTATGTTTTAGTCTAAGTAGTTATGGGTCCCTCTAATTTAAAGACATTGGGTGGTATCTCCTGGGTTGGAGCCATTTGGAGATGATTTTGCTGTAGGAGCTGCCATTCTGAAATGCTTTACTGCCGTAGACATCTGTTGAGGCAAGGAGTGGAGAGCTGGAAAGTCCTGGCGGCACAGGACAGCTTTATGTGTCACATCACAGCGGGATGGGTCAGCGCGCCATACCCTGCCTATTGGGAAAGTGTTGTCACACCATGATTAGCCCCTTAGGTATTCGCACACACTTTCTTCACTCAAACCCGTCCACTGGAAAGGCAGATTAGAGGCCCTACTGTGCTTACAAAGGGAATGATAATTGCTACAATTTTTGGTTTTTAAGCAAGGGTTTTCTTAGACTGTAAACAAAGACAATGGACTGTCTCTGTGTGCACAGCTGATACACACTGGCTGGCCGCGCCTCTGCCTGCCACAGACGGTGCTTTTCGCTGCTGTGTGTCAGATCTTCTTCTGATTTGTAACAGTCCCCTTCACACTGTTCACCCGGCTGCCTGGAGACCTGTGACATTCTAGGAAGCTGAGAGGTGCATCTCATGGCTGCTTTGTGGTAATTGCTTCTTTGCAGCATTTCGTTTGTGCACTCCTGACATCTGTACCACATGAAAGCTGGGGGCTGTCACGAAGCTGAGCCCTTGTCCTCTGTAGGAGGTTTCAGTGTGACACATCATCTGGAGGAAAATGTAGCCAGGGGGTGAAACTGGAGGCTGAAATAGCAGTGCTTTAGCCCTTTTGTGGATGGGAGTAAATATTTAGACACCGTTCTGGTGGAATTAATAGTATCCTTCAGCAGTCCTAGAAGCTCTCTTTGTGCCCACTGAAACAGGTTTGCTTAATTGAAGAACCTTGCCTTGACTCCTTGGAAGCTGTGATTCGTTTCTTAGAGTCCTATCCTAGCCTCTGGATACAGATCCCTGCACAGATCTGTCTCTGTCGGGCTGGCATCTTTGCCCTTCCTCATGCCAAATCTTTCCATATGTATATCTCATACTTACTTCTGATGTGCCCAGCTTTGAAACGCCATGATGGGTCTTCTGGTGTGAAAGGGCAAACCTTTTGATTTCCCTTTTAGGCAGGACTGTTTTAGTGACTAACATTCAGCATGCCACTGGACTAGCCATTTGTGCTTTCATCTCAGAATTACTTTTTATGCTGATGTTTGGTTAGAAGTAAAACTGTCTAACTTGTTTGGATATGGATGTGATCTGGGCAATGGCGGTGTTTTTCTTTGTGTTTGCTGTTGGTTGGGTCTCCTCTGCTGTCTGGGGAAAGCTGCTCCCTTTGGATCACAGAGCTCATCTGTTGACTCAGAAGGTGTGGTGTAGACGCTAGCTGGGCGAAAAGCCTGTGCTTTGCTGGGCTGAGAACCCTCTCTTGCTTGGCTGCTTGGTGCTGAGATCCAGCACACTTGTCCTTCTAGGTTTCCTTTTGAGGAAGAAGAGGAGTGTAAATGGGAAGATATGAATATATCTTCACCCTTAGTCTCAGATGCTACATTTTCTAGCTGCACAATAGTGTTATAGCACAAAGAACACCTAAAGAGTGAGGTATTACTTTAGTAACTATTATTGAGCACCTCCTATTTTAGGGATAAGTAAAGACAATTCTAATTTCGGTTCAACTGATGGGCATTTCTTTAATAAACTTGAACTCTTGGAGGCTCAGTTTCTCTTTCTGTGCTTGAACTGGAGAGTCTGTAAGGTACTTTCCAATTTAGTCAGCCTTCTGTCACTATATCGAGAAATCCAAGGATAAAGATTGGATAAAGAAATCCAGTCGGTGGTGCACGCCTTTAATCCCAGCACTTGGGAGGCAGAGGCAGGCCGATTTCTGAGTTTGAGGCCAGTCTGGTTTACAGAGTAAGTTCCAGGATAGCCAGGGCTACACAGAGAAACCCTGTCTGGAAAAAAATCAAAATAAATAAATAAATAAATAAATGAATGAATGAATGAAAAGAAAAAGAAAAAAGAAATCCAATCTTTATAGAGAAAAGTCTTGCGGGGGGGGGGGAGGTTGCAGTTGTTATTAAGAGGACTGTCTGCTTTTGCAGAGGTCCCAGGTTCAGTTCTCAGTACCCAAATGGTAGCTTTTTTTTTTTTGTTTTGTTTTTCAAGACAGGGTTTCTCTGTGTAGCCCTGGCTGTCCTGGAACTCACTTTGTAGACCAGGCTGGCCTGGAACTCAGAAATCCTCCTGCCTCTGCCTCCCAAGTGCTGGGATTAAAGGCGTGCGCCACCACCGCCCGGCATAATTGTTTTTTTTTTTTTTTTTTTTTTTTTTAAGAAGAAAGGTTTGCTTTGGTTCATAGTTGTGGAGGGTACATCCATGACTGCAGCATGTAGTTTGGCAAAACCAGGAAACAATGAAGAGGATGAAACTAGGATCTCACAACATCCTCTGGTGACAGACACCCAATGATTTGAAGACAAAACCCTGCTTCTCATATGCTGCATCATTCCCCCCCCCCTCCAGTGCTACTTTGGGACCAAGCATTTGACACATAGGCCTAGAGAGTACCCGTCAAGCTGCTACTTGACTCTAAATGCCTGTCTGTCACAGGACAAGAGAAAGTTTTCTGCAGAATTGGCATATTTTCCTGTCTTGCCTGTTTCAATCTAAAGGCTTAAGACTGATTGCTCTAGAGCAGTATTTCTTGACCTCAGCACTATTGACATTTTGGTAATTCCTTGTGGGGATTGCCCTGTGTATTTTGGGTATTTATCGGCACTCCTTGGCCTTTAGATGCCTAGCACATTTCTGCTTCCTCCCTGTCAGTTGTGACTGCCAATAATTTCCAGAGACATCAGGGTTCTTCCTTAAGAGAGAAAGCACTTTGGTTGGGAACTCAGGGTTCAGGCCAACAAGGGTCGGCCTTTCGGACGTGGGTGGGCTTTACTCTCCGCTTCCATGTTCCTCTATGGCTTATCACTTGTTTATCAGCAGATTTGTATTCAGTGCTTCTCTGTTCAGGAAATGTTAATACTTGATTTTGAAGGACTTAGATGGTAATAATGCCAAGTTTTGAAATATCAGGTACAGCTGGCTGGCTTTGAAGTGGTTATGTAGCTGTTAGCTGACTCGTCTGTCCCTACTCATCTTACCTCAGGCTGCTGTTAGAGGCTGGCTGAGGCAGTGACTGACATGCAGGAAAGCAGTTCTGTGCAGAGACTATCAAGTCAGCAGTGGGAATCATAGGTCAGGACTGGGTCTTGTGTGAGAATCCAGTGCTACGACAGTTAGCCCTTCAGCTACCCAGTGAACAAGTTTAACATGTCGTCATTGAGTAGAAGGAAAGGAATCTATCCTACGGATAAAGAATAGAAAGACCTTCAACAGTTCCATGTCATCTTTCTCTAGTGGCCTCTTCCAAAAATTTGTGCCCCCCTCCCAGTAGAGGATTGATTTTTCTCACAAAAACCTCGGAATTTTTCAGGGTTTTTTCCCCCCTTACTTTTCAAAATTATAATGACATTTCTTCTTCCCTTACCTCCCTCCAAACTTCCCCTATAGCCCTCCCTGCTTCCTTTCAAATTCATGGCCTCTTTTTTCATTGTCATTACATATATATGTGTATGCGTTCTCATCCTCTCTTTCTCCTAAATAAAACCTGCTTAGTTTATATAATGTGACTTATATGTATATTTTCAGGGCTGACCTACCTGTCTGTCTGTCTGTCTGTCTATCTGAGACAGGGTTTCTCTGTAACCTGGCTATCCTGAAACTTCATCCGTAGCCCAGACTGGCCTTGAACTCAGAGATTCACCTGCCTCTGCCTCCCTCAAACTGGGATTGAAGGCATGTGCCTTCACCACTGGCTAGGTCAAATGGAAATTTAGGAATAACTGAATTTTCTCCCACTGACTCTCTTTAAATTCACTTTTCACTGGGTCAGATACAAAATGGTGCATAGTAAAGTAGGCTGTGTTTTGTGGGCATCCTTGCAGGGATGCCCTGGCACCCCAGCACCATGACTCTGGCACTTCAGCCTGTGTTAGTTCCTGCCCTGGGGCCTTTGCTGGAGTAACTGCCCACATTGTGCCTTCAAGCCAAACAATGGTAGTCTTGCTGTTTGGGACCTTGTGAAATAACCTCCTTCCTGCCCCCAGAGAAAGCAGCTATTTTCTCCTCCTTCCCCCTCGCAGAACAGCACATCTCAGCCACCAGTCTTGTAGCTTTAATCAGGATCTTTGTGTAGAGGGAATTAACTAAAGTTAAACTCTCAAGGACTAGCCAGGGGACACGAAACCTTGTAGACATCTAGTCCTGTGACAGTTTATGTGGCATGTTTAGCTGTACCATTCCTCTATAAAAATGTCATTTTCACAAAAAATGTGCCTACTAAGTTTTCATTTATTTCCTTTTTTTCCTTTTTACTATTTTATATCAGTTTTTAAAAATGTTTTTTGAGGTAACAGTCTATAGACAAAACTCTTTCAAAAGAACTCTTAAAATTTGTGATAAGGATGCTGAAATGTAGCTTTCCACAACTGACGGCTTTGGCGGGGGTGCGGGTGGAGAAGGACTCAGTTTTCTTTAAGGGACTGGTCACTGGGAGGTTGACATGCTCCAGTGAGTATATGGGCAACACAAATTGGAATTTTTTCTTCTTATTGTTCTTTTTTTTTAGGGACAGGGGTCACAAGGGTTGGGAGGCAGATCTGAGACGACTAGGAAATGAGTGTGATCCCGGTTCATGATGTGAAATTCCAAAATAATAAAAAAATATATTTAAAAAAAATATTTTTAAATGTCTATGAGTATTCCACCTGCATGTTTCTAAGTGTCCTGCATGCATACCTGGTACCCACAGAGACCAGAAGAAAGTGCCGAGTCCCTCAGAACTGAGCCCAGGTCCTCTGCAAGTACTCTTAACACTGAACTGTTTCTCCAGCCCTGTACTGTGAGCTTTTCCCCCTTCGTCAAGGTTTCATGTAGCCCAAGCTGACCTCAAATTCTTGATCCTCCTGTTTCTACTCCACAAATGCTAGAATTACGGTCATCTCCTGTCTTACCTGGCTTAGGTTTTATTTATTTATTTTCTGTGTAAGGTGTGTGTGTGTGTGTGTGAGAGAGAGAGAGAGAGAGAGAGAGAAAAAGAGAGAGAGAGAGAGAGAGAAGGAGGAGGAGGAGGAGGAGGAGGAGGAGGAAGAGGAGGAGGAGGAGGAGGAGGGAAGGGGAGGGGAGGGGAGGGAGAGATTGAGAAAGCACACACATATCAGTATGCCATGGCATACCCTGGAAGTCAGAGGCCAACCTCAGGAGTTGGTCCTTGTCTTCCACCTTGTTTGAGGAAGAGCATATTTGTTCACTTGTATGCACCAAGCTAACCAGTATGTGAACTTTCAGGGATTCTCCTGTCTCCACCTCCCATCTTGCTGTAGCAATAGTGGGATTACTGATGTGCTGCTTCGTAAGTTCTGGAGATTCGAACTTGTGTCATCATCACACCAACACAGCAAATACTTTACTCTCTATCTATTTTCCCAGCCCCAGCCTAGGTTTTTGTTTTGTTTGTTTTTTCTAGACAGGGTTTCTCTGTGTAGCCCTGGCTGTCCTGGAACTTGGCTCTGTAGATCAGGCTGGTCTCTAACTCACAGAAATCTACCTGTCTGTGCTTCCCAAGTACTGAGATTAAAGGCATGTGCCACCCTACCTGGCTGATGGCTTAGGTTTTTAAGCGTTATCTAAATAGAAAGTTTTGTAACCTAAAGGAACTGACAGACAGACAGACAGACAGACAGATAGATAGATAGATAGATTTAAAAAAACCCAACATTGGAACAGCTGTGGATGAGTGCCCAGGAGAGGCTATGAGTCACATTGGAAAGAAGGCTTCCATGGAAAGCAGCCTAGAGCATGGACTTCACACATGGGTTTCCCAGTAGAGAGATGGCTTCCTAAAGGCTTCTGGGAGAAATCTTTAACCACTCCAGAAAGGAGGGGAAGTTCTGCAAACCTTTCCGTGTATGCATCAGGGAGTGTCTGGATTGATCCAGTCCAGATGCTTTTCCTCCTGATTCACCCTTTTTCTAGTCCCAAATTCCCAGCATCTACTTAGTTAACTCCAAGAACAGTAGGCAGATTTACCTCCCAGCACCACTCGGTCAAGGCCCCTTTTCCTTTACAGCCTAGTTGGCTCCTGTGCTGAGAGTCTTTCCACATGTTAAGTAGCTGTTGTTTAGTTCCCATGCTCTTTGCTTCTTTCTGGAAGCTTCTTGGGGATAGTAGTTCAACTGTCCCAAAGATGACTGTTTCAAGCTCACCATCCATTAGTTCCCTTGAAAGTTCTTCATTCCTGTGGTGTTAGGCTCTGGGAATTGAAGGGCTTTTGAGGAAGTTTTAAGTGACTGGGTCTCTTAAAGGTGAGCCACTCTCCTGTCACCGCCTAAGAGGAAAGGAAAGGGGTTCACTTCTATTTGTCTGTTTTTGAGACAAGATCTGGCTTGGACCAAGCCTGGCCTTGAACATTTTATGATCCTCTTTGCTGTGTGCCTCTTTTTAAAGAAAGTGTGCTTAAGTGAAGAGGTAGGCCTGTTTAAAGTTTGTTTTTCCTCTTTTGCCTTTTTTCTTTTTTTTAGACAAGTTCTTATTGTTTGGCCCAACTTGACCCAAAGCTCACAATCCTGCCTTAGCCCCTTGAGAAGTGAGATTTCAAAAATAGAAATACATGTCTAACCTTTTCATTCAACTTTACTATGATTGCTGGGCATTGCGGTGCTCACCTTTGATCCCAGCACTGGAGAGGCAAAGGCAGAAAGATCTCTGTAAGCTCCAGGACAGCCAGTGCTACACAGAACCTGCCTCAGAACAACAAAACCAAAAATCAAATTTTACTGTACTCAGTGGTTTCTAAGTTTAGAGGGCTGGTCTCTACTGGAAGTAGCTTCAGGGTTTCCTTGGTTAGACAGTTCATCCAGTCTCATTGACTTCACAGGATTCTTTGACACAGGTAGGGAGCATCGGTAGGTTATATACTAATTACTATTCCATATAACCTAACCTACACTGAATCCTACTCACCTAGCAATAACAAGCCAGGGAAATAAGGCTGATGTGGAGTTAAATTATTAAAAATTAAGTACTTTATTTATTTATTTATTTATTTATTTATTTATTTTTTGGTTTTTCGAGACAGGGTTTCTCTATGTAGTCCTGGCTGTCCTGGAACTCACTCTGTAGACCAGGCTGGCCTCGAACTCAGAAATCCGCCTGCCTCTGCCTCCCAAGCGCTGGGATTACAGGCATGCGCCACCACACCCGGTTTATTTATTTATTTTTTGAGATAGGATTTCACTGTGTAGTCCTGCCTGCCCTGGAATTCTTTCTGTAGACTAGGCCATCTTTTCGCTCTTTCCTTAAAATATGTCTTCTCTTTATTTAAAAAAAAAAATCATAGCAGCACATACCAGAATTTCCCTAGGAAATGCCAAGAGACTTGGCCATGTCCCAAGGTTTTAGATATCACCACCGCAGTCTTGCACGGCCACCCAGCTAGAAAGACTTTTTCCTTTGTTGCTGGGGGTAAAGCCCAAGTTCTTGTGACTAATTTTTTTTTTAAATTAAGGCATTACTGACATGAAAATTGCATACACATTCATAAGTTACAACATGGTATTTCCACATGAATAGTTACAGATTTTGTGGCAGATAGGAAGCTATTGTGGAATCAGTAACTCACCACACCCAGGCACTTCTGTCTGATGTGTTCTGTCACAGAATCAGAAGAATGCCTTAGGTGTCTGTGGGTAGGAATTACCTTCTCAGGCTGCTCTGGGTCACAGGAGCATGACTGCTGTCACAATCTTAGGAGAAAGTGATGCCACTGTTGGAATATAGAAACGAGAAGAGGAGTAGTAAGCTTTGGCTCTAGAAAGGCCCAGACCATGGAAGACTTTGTGCCATACTTAGTTGACAGTGGGGTTCCAGGTACATAGTCTCTGGATAAAATGACCATCAGAACATTCCTTGCAGGATATCTTTTTCAGACCAACAAAAATATTAACTAGGACCTTGTCCTTTCTTTCTTGAAGTCTGAAGACTACATTTCAGTAAAACTGGTACTGACTGGTTACTTAAATCACCAGAAGCATCAGTAGGTATATATACTGATTGCTATTCCATATAACCTAACCTAACTGAATCCTACTCACCTAGCAATAGTAGGTCAGGGAAATAAGGCTGATGTGGAGCTAAATTACTGAAAATTAAGTACTTTAATTTTTTTTGGGGGGGGGGATAGGATTTCACTGTGTAGTCCTGCCTGCCCTGGAATTCTTTCTGTAGACGAGGCTAGCTTCAAACTGACAGAGCTTCTCCTGCCCTGCCTCTCAAGTGCTGGGATTAAAGGAGTGTACCACCACTGCCCAGCTTAGAACTTTACTGCAGAGGACCCAGTTATACTACTCCTGGGCATATACCCAGAGGATTCCCCAGCATGTAATAAGGACACATGCTCCACTATGTTCATAACAGCCCTATTTATAATAGCCAGAAGCTGGAAAGAACCCAGATGTCCCTCAATGGTGGAATGGATATAGAAACTGGTATATGTACACAATGGAGTACTATTCAGCCATTAGAAACAATGAATTCATGAAAGTCTTAGAGAAATGGGTAGAACTGGAAAATATCATCCTAAGTGAGGTAACCTAATCACAAAAGAACACACATGGTATGAACTCACTGATATTAGCCCAGAAGCTCGGAATACCCAAGACACAATTCACATATCAAATGAAGTCCAAAAAGAAGGAAGGAGAGGCACCTGGTCCTGGAAAGGCTAGATGCAGCAGTGTAGGAGAATACCAGGACAGGGAAGAGGGAGAGGGTTGATTGGTGAACAGGGGGAGGGAAAACGGCTTATGGAACTTTCCGGGAGGGGGGAACCAGGAAAGGGGAAATCATTTGAAATGTAAATAAAGAATATATCTAATGAAGAAAAAAGAACTTTACTGCTTCTTGGTGTTGCATTGTAGGATCTTATTGGGTGTGTGCTAGAGAGTCATTTCAGGACCTCAAGCATTCTAGGCAAGCACGCTACCAGTGTTTCCTCTCCCTTAAAATTTATTATTAATATTTTTATTTTTTACTTTAAGACACTGTCAAACTAAGCTACTCAGATAGGCCTTGAATTTGCAATCTTCCCACCTCAGTGACTGGGATTATAGGATTGCAAGTAGATGGTATTTTAGGGCCACACCACCAGACCAGGCAGCTTAATGACTTAGAGGCATTGTAACTATCTTTCACAACAAGAGCTAGATGTTAGAGATAATGTAATCTAGGCAAGGAAATTGACCCTGGGTACAGTCTGGTAGCATAGTTCAGATAACATTTATCTTTAGCTCTGGATTGCAAGGATCAGACAGATAAACCCAGATATGTACAAACATGTTCCTGGACTAGTTTAGAGCAAGTGCTGGGTTTCCTAGGGTTAACAGAATTCTTAGTGATACTTCCTGGAACGTTGCCTGTTAGATTGCTTTGGACTTGTATTCCTTTCTGAATCCTTGTATGTTTTTCAGTGGTATTTTCTTTTGTGGCTCTCTCTGGCCTAGAGCTGAGGAAAGTCAAGGGAGCCTCACAGTTTGTAAGCAAGGCCACCACTTGAGAAAGACTAAGACTCCTTTTCTCGTCCAAGGCCGCGGTTGGTTTTCAGGTGTTTTGAGAAAAGCCCTGTTGGCTGCTGAAGTAGGTATAGGTCTACATTGGCTATCGTTTCGTCAGTGAGTGCTCAGCAGTGTTCTGTTTCGTTAACCTCCTTTTCCTAGTTACCTGGTAGACGTGAGGTTGCTTTGCACTGAAGTCACAGCAATCACCTGCTGCATCTGCTCCCCTTGATTGATCGCCTTGATGAAGTTGACTCAGCTGGCTTGAATATAAAATGGAGCCGGGCGGTGGTGGCGCACGCCTATAATCCCAGCACTTGGGAGGCAGAGGCAGGTGGATTTCTGAGATCACGGCTAGCCTGGTCTACAGAGTAAGTTCCAGGACAGCTAGGGCTACACAGAGAAACCCTGTCTTGGGGGAGTGGGGGGAGGAGAAAAAAAGAAAGAAAAAAAAAAGAAATGGACTCTCCTCTGCTAGAATTTCCTAGCCTCCCCCATTGTCTTGCATATTTATGTAAGTCTAGGAGGACTGAAGAGCAAGCGCCCGGGAGATGAAGTGGGCCAGATAGAGGAATAGAGCCCACCCAGAGCCGCCCCCTGTAAGAGTCTGTGTCTCTCACAGGAGAACCAGCCACCTTTTGAGATGGTCCCTAAGTTACTTGTCACTTCGGAGCCAGGTGATCATCCGAAGCCGTGGTTTCCAACCTTCCTAACCTGCGGCCCTTTAATACAGTTCCTCACGCTGTGGTGACTCCCACCCCAACCGTCATTACTGTAATTTTGCTACTGTTATATATTGTAATGTAAATATCTGATGATATTCAGGATATAAGTTACGAAAGGGTAGTACAACCCCTGTGAAAGAGTCGTTTATATAATAATAAATAAATCTTTGGGGGGGGGGCTGGAGAGATGGCTCAGCTAATTAAGAGCACTGATTGCTCTTCCAGAGGTCCTGAGTTCAATTCCCAGCAACCACATGGTGACTCACAATCATCCATAAAGAGATCTGACGCCCTCTTCTGGTATGCCTGAAGACAGCCACTGTGTACTTAGATATAATAATAAATAAATCTTTGGGGTTTTTTGTTTGTTTGTTTGGTTGGTTGGTTTTTTTGTTTTTGTTTTTTTGGTTTTTTTTTTTTTTTTTTTTTTGGCAATTTCGAGACAGGGTTTCTCTGTGTAGCCCTGGCTGTCCTAGAACTCACTCTGTAGACCAGGCTGGCCTCGAACTCAGAAATCTGCCTGTCTCTGCCTCCCAGAGTGCTGGGATTACAGGCGTGCGCCACCACCGCCCAATAAATCTTTAAAAAAAAAAAAAAAAGTCCTTTGATCCCCAAAGGGGGACCGACAAGTTGAAAACCACTGACCTGAAGGGTCCCCTGTGTCCAGTGGGATGGCTGTGCTCAGTGACATCCAAGGTTCTTTGTAATTCTGAACTTTTTTCTTTAATGATTTATTATTTACTTTACTTTACGTGCACTGGTGGTTTGCCTTCATGTGTGCATGTATGAGGGTGTCAGTCCCCCGGAGCTGGAGGTAAGAGACAGTTGTGAGCTGCCGTGTGGGCACTACGACTTCATCCTGGGTCCTCTGGAAGAACAACCAGTGCTCCTAACTGCTGAGCCATCTTGCAGTCCCTACACCTCTGACTTTTTAACTTCTTGGTATAGGATCTCCCTCAGCTCTTAAGTGACCTGAGAAATGTTTTCATTTTCTTTGTCTTAGAAGTTTGGCATCTACCCTTTTCTTGACTTTGTGCATGTGGACCATGTCCCTGTTTGACAGACAAACCTTCTTGCAAGATGACCTAGCGGGAACAGGGCTTCTCTTGTAGAGCATTCTGAGAGCAGAGCTTGATTGAGCAAGCCCTGTTTCAGTGTCATGGTTCCTTAAATTGCTTGTATTTACAGAAGTTACTGCTTACTGTTTATTTTGGAATAGGGAACTGGATGGATACTTTTTTGAATAAATAAAAGCAGACTGGAAAATATGCCTCTTGTAGGTAGTAGCCCTATTTAATTTCCCACATCAAACGTTAATCAGGAAAATGTCCCGTAGACTTACTTACAGGCCAGTCTTATTGGGGCATTTTCTCAATTAAGATGCTCTTCCCAGATATGTCTAGATTTGTGTCAAGGTGACAAAACCCAACCAGAACATTATTATATTTAAACTAGTTTTCAGGGCCAGTTCCAAGCTCATGAACTGGATTTGACTGTTTTAGTTTCATTAATAATTTATATGTCTATAATTTGATTATTTTGCTTGGCATTTTCATTTATTTATCTTGTTCACACACACATTCACAATGTACATGCATGTGCGCACAAGCCATGGCACACATATGGAGACAGAAGACAACTAGAAGAAGTTAGCTCTCCTTCCATCATGTGGATTCCTCACCAGACTTCGCAGCAAGTGCCTTTACCTGCTGAGCCATTTTACCGCCACATCTGGCATTTCTAAAAGCCATTGACTGATAGTCAAGCATGAAGTTAATCTTCTCAGTCTGAATGGAGTAGCTAGGCTATGAGTAAAGCTTGGAGAAGATTAACTGAGGAAGGGAGACCCTGCACGTGTGTTCCAGAGGCTGAGGGCCCAGAGCGAATGGAGGGTGTCTAGTGCAGGCATTCCCTCTTCTTCCTAACCACTATGGTGGACTCTCACGGTGATACTGTTCTCTCTTCACCACAGTGCCTACAACCTGAATTTGTGAGTCAAAATAAATCATTCCTCCCTACATTGTTACATTCTTGACAAACAATGACAATGTGATAGTGACAAGAAAGGGACTAACAGGAAAGGATAACCCCCCTCCTGCCCCAAATTCACCCACAGTGCAGGGAGTATAGCTCAGTGGTGGAGCCCTGCCTAGCATGTGTGCTGTTCAAGCTGCAGTTCTCATCACAGGAAAAAAAATCACCTACAAAGCGTCTGCTAAAGCTGTAGCAGTGGACAGGATGTGAGCTTCACTGTTCACCTGCTCACTGACTTTACCACACAGGCTCATTCTCTGCCATTCCCGAGAGCTGATTCCTAGCCTCTGCCCCTGGTGGGACTTTACCAATTCTGGATACACTGCATTTGTTTTCATACAACTTGATTGTTAGAAAGTTCTTTCCAGAGCGTGCTACAACCACCATGAGTGCAGTTCTCTGATGGCTCATCAGAGTTAGCTCATCTGTCTCCTGTGACTGTTCTGCATGTTGAAAGCTACATGTTGATAGGCTAAGTTAAAGGAAAAACTCTAATCCCACTTCCCAGCGCTAACTTTTAGTATTTAGTGTGTACTTTGGATACCTTTCCTGGAGAGCAGTATTAGAAGAGATTCTTATATGGTTTTAATACTGAATTTTAAAAGCTAATATATCATAGAAGTAGTTCTCTTCTTTTTTCTTTCCTTCTTTTGTTTTTGAAATAAGGTCAAATGTAGCTAGCCTTGAACTTCCAGAACTCCACATATCGCTGCCTCAACACTGGGAGTAAAAGTGTGCACAGTCACACTCAGCAAACAGAACTATTTTGGTATCAAACAGAGAGCTAAAAACTTCATAATTCTTTTATGTAGTCTACCAATATATTTTTTATTTCTTAGAAAGCAACACCAAGTCAGGCACAGTGACTCATATCTGTAGTGCTAGTGCTTGACAGGCTGAAACAGAAGTGCACCCTGTGAGTTCCAGGCCAAGCTGGGCTAAAGTTTGAGGCCCTAGTATTTTGTTTTGCTTCAGTTTGTTTTGTTTTGCTTTGTTTTGTTTTTTAATCCTAAATTATGAAATAGAAAATGTAATAATAAACTTTTTTTGAGATGTGAGGGAGGAAGTCTGGTCTCACTACATAACCTAGGCTGGTCCTGAATTCAGGTGCTGGGATACAGGTATGTGCCAGCATGCCTGACAATAATAAACAATCTTACATATTCATGTATCCCACCATGCTTTTCCCTTGATACATTTATTTATTTTAGAATATGAGTATTCTATCTTCATGTACACCTGCAAAACAGAAGAGGACATCAGGTTATATTATAGATGGTTGTAAGCCACCATGTGGTTGCTGGAAATTGAACACAGGACCTCTGGAAGAGCAGTCAGTGCCCTTAACCGCTGAGCCATCTCTCCAGCCCTGGATTTATTTACCTTTAAATGTGCTTAAAAAAAAAACTCTGCCTCGTGGTGGCGCACGACTGTAATCCCAGCACTTGGGAGGCAGAGGCAGGTGGATTTCTGAGTTCGAGGCCAGCCTGGTCTACAGAGTGAGTTCCAGGACAGCCAGTGCTACTACACAGAGAAACCCTGTCTCGAAAAACCAAAAAAAGAAAACAAAAACAAAAAAACTCTGCCTCTGTGCTATGTGTGGGGAACTATGCTATGCCCTAAGGATGAAGTGAGTGACATCAACTCTTGTGACACTTACAGTTTAGCAGGAAGAAATGTGGAGCAACCACAAACATAAGTGCATAACAACCAAGCATAGTATAAGTTAGAAAACACAAAGGATCAAGCTCATAGCACTTAAAAAAACACTACTGTTTTAGACATGTAGGTTGAAATATGCTCAGGTAGAAAAGGTGTTGGACTTTATATTCTTCTTTCAGTTCTGTTTGATGAGGTTTGTGGATGGGGGATGTGGGTTGGAATTGCTGAAGCTGGTGGTTAATTATGCTCTGTTTTTGGGTAGTTGACATTTCCTATAATAAGATGTAAGATGAAAAAGAAAAGACAGGAGGACTGTGAACTCGTGCAGATTCATAATCAAGGAAGCCTGGCCTCACAGCTTTGAGGCAGACACTGCTGCTGAGCTGTACCTAACACTGCAAGCAGAGAGATTTGTGTGAAACGGCGTGGTATGTAGACATTGGTTAGGCTGCAGTGGTGGTTGGTGGTCAGGGAAAGAGCTTTTAGGCTTTGGCAACAGCAGGTACAAAGCCTTCAGACAGGACAGGCTGATGCCTTGAGGGCATGAAAGAAAGCTGGGGTTGAGACTAGGCATGAGAAGACACACAAGACCTTGGAGGCCAGGTAGTTGGTATACAACTCTAATCTCAGGACTCAAGAAGCCAAGGCAGGAGAAATGCCAGCCTGGGTTACATAGCAAGTGCCAGGCAAGGAAGGGCTATATAACAAGATCTGTCTCAAAAATAACAAAACAAGAAAAGATTAATAACAAATGTAAAGGCCCTTGGAGACATGTACAACACATGCCCATGACATTCACAGTTTACATTGTTACCTCTGTAGGAAACTCCATGGAAGACAATAGTCAGAAGTCTGACCTGTACACACTTGGATTTTAGAGATTATTCTGGCGGGAGTCTGGGGCCAATTCGTTATTGGTCTGGTGGTGTAGCTTAGAGATAGAGCACTTGTCCAGCCTGTCTGCAGTGCTAGGTTCAATGCCCAGGACTGCATAGAAATTCTGCCTTTGTGTCCCTAGTACCCAGGCCTAGGTATAGGTAGTCCATGACATTGCTAGGAGAATGAGTGCTTGCAGGTGAGAGATGAGAAGGTCCAGATAGAAATGGGTAGCTTCTGGAGCAGAGGATGCAGTTCATTTGATGGAGTGCTTGCCTAGCGGCCACAGAGGCCTGACTGTAATGCACATGAACCCAGGGTGCGTGTATGCCAGCACTTGGGAAGCGTTGCTCACTACACAGTGAATTTAAGACTGCTTGCGGTGACAAAGACACCCTGTCTTTTAAAAAACAGGGCCACTGGAGAGATGACTTAGTGGTTAGGAGCACTTAACTGCTTTTGTAGAGGACTGGGGTTTAGTTCCCAGTACCCACATGGTGGATTACAGCCATCCCTAACATGGGTTCCAGGGAATAGGGCACCTTCTTCTGGCCTTCAGAGGCCCCAGGCACACATACAGTATCCCTAAATACATGCAGGCAAAATGCTCATACACAAAAAATGAACATAAATAAATCTTTTTGAAAAAAGAAGTGATAGATGCAGGAAGTGTCTGGGTACACTGACTGGGGCTAGACAGAAAACAGATCCTTGCACCTCACGTACCTGTTAACCCTGCCAGCTCTGGCGGGCACGGGGCGAGTGGCAAGCTGCAGGGGGCTCGGCAGGTATTGGTATACACTGCTGTCCAGGTGGAGTGTGACCTGGACGTTGCTTGCAGGCTTTCCACTTCACATACAAAGCGGCCAGCCCTGAGGTGTTAGAGTGTGCAGTTACTATAGCCCAGGCTTCCGTACTAGGTGGATGCATTCTACACTTGAGGTTTTTAATTGATCAACCGAATCTACACGCTTTCTTCATCTTAGTGTGTTCTTCATTGCTGCTGACTCCATGTCAATGTGAAGTAGTCAGTATCTCCTGCGCCTGTGCTCCTGTTGAGTGTGTGTTACCTTGTTCTTGTGCTCACAATCACCGTTTGCTTGTATCAGTTGTTACTCCTTTTCTTCCAAAACTGTTGAGAACATCATTCTTTTCGCATTGCCTCTTTCAAGCTTAGTTTCAGGATGATGTCTCAGTGGACAGTTGCAGGTCACCAGATGTAAGCAGTGCAAGGCCTTGCAGCAGTGGTGTCACACTATGGGATGTGAGCGCCCCGCCCCCCATCCAGGCTGGCAGCTTGGACCATCTGTGCATGAGTGGTGGCACATGCTGGCATAAGGACAACGATTGTGTGCAGAGGATTGCAGCCGGTGGGGTTATTAAGTGATATACTTTAGACTATTTTGGAGGAAATAAAGTTGTTTAAATTTTTGTGTTTCTTGGATCACCGAATGAGTCCATTCCACTGTAGTAACCATGTGTATTTTACAGTATCGTGAATATCATAAAACACATACAATAAATTTTATTTTAAAATAAAGGAAATTGAGGAAGTAAGGCCTATAATCCCATACTGCAGAAGCAGAGGAGGAAGGATTGCTACAAGTTTGAGGCCAACCAGGCCTCACTATGAGGATATATAGTGAGATCTTCTCAAAAGCAAAACAAACTGCAACTCCCCTCCCCCAGCATTCTGTAGTATTGTACAGTGTTGGGGAGACATGTGTGGATTCATTGACTGGCCCTTCAGTGGAGATTAATAGGAAGTATGTTCTAGACTCCTTCCTCTGTATCATGTTCTTATGTGCAGTTGTTACTTATTGTTGTTCTCTCTGTTCTAGGCAATTTGAGGTAGGTGTTGAAAAACACATTTTATAGATGGGGAAACCGAAGCCTGGGAAGTACAAGTTTCTCAAAGTCATATTGGTAATCACTGATGCAGTTGCAGTCTTTTCTGAGTACACAGATTATACTTTTAACAACTATATCATTGCCCCACATTTTCAGCCATATAAACTGGGGAGAGTGTTGAAGCTTGAGCCCAAAGTCTGGCATATTAGGCAAATGCTTACTACTGAGCTCCACTCCTAGCCCATAAGTAACTTTGTCTCTTCCTTGATTTCAAGGACTTTTATGTCTTATGTAGTAGGCGACTGATAAGTCTCGTTGCTCAAAACTGAAAGAGAACTCAGGTTGTAGGGCAGTGGTTGAGCTTTGCCTGGAATGCATGAGGTCATTGGTTCAGACTTAGGTACAGGGAGGTCAGGTGAGGGCGAGAGACCGAGTAAGGTAAAGATGAGAAGTGTCACCATTTCACTGGAGAAGTGTGGGAGGGATGCTGTGGGGGGGGGTGAAGGCTGTGGGGGTGGGAGAGGAAGGGAGGCTGTCATCTGGCTGCTTATTAATGTTTCTATTCTGGGGTCTTTGCAAGTGTGTAGACTCAGGGGCAGGAAGACTTTTAAAATTGCAAGTGTCTGGAGATCCCACAGTGATGCTAGTATCTTAGATGACTGTAGGTTGCTTTCTCTTGACTTAGACCCAGAAAGCAGATAGCCTAATCTTTCATAGCTAACTTCTTTCCAAAGAAGTTTATTCTGTTTGCTTATTTATTTATTTGTTTGATCTCTCTCTCTCTCTCTCTCTCTCTCTCTCTCTCTCTCTCTCTCTCTGTGTGTGTGTGTGTGTGTGTGTGTGTGTGTGTGTGTGTATGTTGTGTTTGTGTGGTGGGGTCCCATTGCATGTCTGGAGACAAGAGGGCAGCTTGTGAGAATTCATTCTCTTCTTCCACTGTGTGGATTCTGGAGGTTGTTTTCAGGTCAGTAGCCTCTGTGGCAAGCGACTTGACCGTGGATCTGTCTCACTGGCCCCATCTTCGCTATCTTGACTTCAAGACTTTCGAATTTAGAGCACAGAAAAAATGCCAAAGAAGTATGAGATATTGATATTTGGTTGGTCCCATTAAAAAATTTAAAGATCATATGGTAGTTTTGAAAACTTCTCAAAAACAGGAATTCAGCACCATGAGAAACCTCCTTCACACCGGTTTGTCTCTTTCCTTTGGCAGCTATATGACACCCCACTACCAGAAACAAGGACATGAGTCATTATACGTCTCAGTCTGTGGAAGACTGTGCAATCAGCTAGGGGTTTAGAGAGATTGAAGATCTTTCAGAAGATAAAAACCTGAACCAATGAAAATAGCAATAAACCTCCAAGCAGAGAGCACCCCCTGGTGGTGACTAGGAAGACTTGAACCTCCTGTGCTTCTGTATTTTGCCATAATGAATTTTACAAATAGTATATTTCTAATAATTATAGATTCAGATTGCTAGGAGTTTCCACAGGACTCTAGCATTTGTTTATCACACTGCTGTCAGTACCACAGGCTGGTCAGCGTTCTTATTCCGAGCACAGGCCCTACTAATCTCTGGAGAAAGCAGCAGCATTGGTGTCACTTCAACCTCTAATTTTGATACTGCGCTTAATACATGGCCGTTAGTTTCTGAGGAATGATGGAGGAGGAGCCATGCCAGATTTTCCTGTCAGTCTTTGGTAACTGTCATATAAGGTTTTTTCCATATAAAATTATGAGAAACAGTTTGGAGATTTTTTATTATTTATTTATTTATTTATTTATTTATTTATTTTTGGTTTTTTTCAAGACAGGGTTTCTCTGTGTAGCCCTGGCTGTCCTGGAACTCACTTTGTAGACCAGGCTGGCCTTGAACTCAGAAATCCGCCTGCCTCTGCCTCCCAAGTGCTGGGATTACAGGCGTGCGCCACCACTGCCCGGCCAGTTTGGAGATTTTACAGAGGTATTATTAGGGTGAAGAGAACCATCAGGGGATAGGAGATTCTGTAACAGTTTTTTTTTTTTTTAACTCACATCTGAGATTTCTATTTGTACCAATAAGCATTCAGGTAAATACATTATCTGGCAATTCTGAATCTAGATAATTCTGTAGTTGGGTAAAGTGGGGACATGAGCCCAGCTGAGGGAGCTTGTTAGGTTAATGCGGATGCATATTTTATAGCCCTTAGGAGAGGAGAGGAGAACAGCGTTTTCAGTTTCAGCGTGAGCCTGCCTGGCTGGCCTGCAATGTACGTATCCTTTTTCCTAGGAAGAAAGCTGAATCCAAGCCCCTCACCTTCACAGTCTTCCACTGTTGGTGTTTAAGGTGCCAGGTCAGAGAGACTTAGATGTGGCTTTCCACCACTCTCCTGGGAGCTTTCTTCATACAAGTGACAAAGTACTATGATGTGTATTTTAGTACTGGTTAGACACTAAAAACATATCCTGTGTCTGCACTTACATAGTTCCATGTATATTAGATGTCTGACACTGACAAGTCCCAGGCAGAACATAGGCCTGTGACTGCCAAGGACTGGGAGCTAAGGACTGGTGGGGAGCAGAGGCACGGAGTGGCTGCTCGAAGGTTTGGGATTGAGTGATAAAACTGTTCTGGATCTAGAGTGGTGGTTACCTCACAGCGGTGTGACTGCCCTGGGAACCTCTGTACTATACACTCAGAGTTTAAACTGAAAGTCAAACGCTGATCTACCGGAATGAATAAAGTCAGTAAAAAGGTAATTGCAGTAGAATCTCATTTGGTTTTAGCAGAAATGTTGCTTGATAATCTAAGTAGCACAGACACGCTGGAGCATCCTCATAATCTATACTTGACTGTCCTGTCTTGCTCTTCACAGGGCCGAGATGGGCCTCCTGGAACATCGGTGTGTTCATCTGTATTCGGTGTGCGGGAATCCACAGGAATTTGGGGGTGCATATATCCAGAGTAAAATCAGTGAACCTCGACCAGTGGACTCAAGAACAGATTCAGGTACCAGCACAGCCTATAGCCAGCTTCTCTTGTACCCGTGTAAGAGCAGTTTCAGGTTGAATGCTAAACTGATCATGAAGGTGAAGAAAAAGGAGAAGGAAGACTTATAGTTGTCAAGCAGGTTTGTCAAATTCTCATTTTTATTGTATTTATTTATTTGGGACAGGGTCTCACGAGGTGGCTGGCCCTGGCTGGCCTGGAACTCAGAGGTCTCCCTGTCTTTACCCTTTGAGTGCTAAAATTAAAAGCATGTCACTATATCCAGCAAATTGTTGTTCTTGTTGTTGTTTTGGGACAAGCAGGCCTCTCTTTCTGTACTTAGCCTCCCAAGAACTGAGATTATAGGTGTGTTTTTCTATTAGATAAAATTATTATTCTTTCAATATGGTGGGACCTTTGGCATTTACAGATACAACCCTTGTAGTTTTAGATGTATGTAGGCAGCCATTTAAAACAAAGGAACAAAACCACAAAACACCCTCTGGGCTGAGGGTGTAGCTCAGTGAGGGAGTGTTTGCCTAGCCTGTAGGAAGCTTGCTGGTTTCCATCTCTTGTTAAAAAGAGCAAACCAAACCCTTCCAAATCATAGACTACTCATTTTCTTCCTTGTTTTAGAGGTCGAGCAAGGCCTCACATATTAGGCAAATACTCTAAGCGTGCCTCTGAGTTATGACTCCAGCTATGATTTTATGTTGCTAAAATGCGTGTATGAATCTAGCTTGCTGTCAGCTTGGTGGCCTGGTGGTCATACATAAACTAATGCTACCCGATAGTCTGAGGTCTGCTTTTTAGTGTAACTTCATGGTTCTTTATTTTCTTCCTATGATGAAGCCCCCTTTTGAAGTTTTTTTCCCTTCCTTTTTTTGGGGGGGTGGCGATAGGGGTATTAAGGAAGGAGGATGCAAAGAAAGACACTTGCCAAAGTTAATGATAGAAATAGGAGGGTTTGTTTAATTTGTGTCAGAAGAGGTCTTATTGTGTTAGAAATGATCTTAGGCTGTACTTACATTGTTGGTCTAAAATGGTGAGTGACATTTTTTTTTCTAGTTTCATTTCTATTGCTGTGATAAAACACCTTGACCAAAAATAACACAAATGAGGAAAGAGAGGGTTTACTTGGCCCACAGCTCTAGGTTACAGCTGCTGTTTTGGGTAAGTCCGGGCAGGACTTTGAGCAGCTAGTCCCATCACACCAACAGGCAGAGCAGAGAGGAACAACCACACTGCCTCTCAACTAGCCTTCACCTATCTTAGTACTGTTCAGAGACTTCTGCCTAGAGAATGGTACTGCCCACAACGGGCTGGATCTTCCTACATCAATTAATAATCAAGACAGTCCCACTCATGCCCACAGATCGGTCAGGTCTAGATAACTCCTCAGCTGCTACTCCTTTCCCAGGTGATTCTACATTGTATCAAGTTCTACACTGTATCAATTAAAACTAGCCAGCATAGAGGTCTATTTAAATGCTAAATGGAAAATACACATTTATTCATAACATAGCTAAGTAAGTTAGATAAAATTAAGTTTAGAAGGGCTGAGGGTGTAGCTTAGTGGTAGAACAGTTATTTACCAGGTACAAGGCCCTGAGTTCTAGTATGAACACTGCCAAAAGAAAAAACTTGTATTAACTTAGAATTTATAGCACCTGTTAATGCTGGCTCTGTAGACATCTGATGGCTAGCTATGTAGCTTGGGCTTTTAAATGAATTATTCCTGAATTGTCTTTTAGACACATCTTGCAATTAGAAACAAAACAAAACCAAACCTGAGGGAATCAGAGGATAGCCAGTCCCAGGAAATGAGATGTCCTTTTCTGGCCTCCTTAGGCACATGTGATGCACAGATTTACATGCTAGAAAACCACCCATACACACAGAGAAAAAAGAAAAAAAATTGAAGTAACCTATGGAGAGGGAAAAGCTGTGGGGACCAAATGTTGGGAAAACAACCACAGTGTAAGCCTTGTTCTTGCCGCCCTCTGCAGCTGGCTCCTCATCTGCACAGTGGAGGACTGGGCCAGAAGGGACTGCCTGGACTCACCCGTCTCTGCATTCTCTTTCACTGCAGTGCATGCAAGAGATGGGGAATGGAAAAGCAAACCGACTCTATGAAGCCTACCTTCCTGAGACCTTCCGGCGACCTCAGATAGACCCGTATCTTTTCTGGAGTGGTAACTGAGTACAGTTTTGATGTTTGGGAAGAGCCTGATGATCTTCAAGGCATGAGATATGACTGTGCCAGTTCTGCATGGATTAGGAAAAAACAAAAAAACAAACAAACAAAAAAAAGGTTTTTCTCTCTACTGAAACCAAAACAAAAAAGTGCTTATGTGCTGACGATGGGATCTAGCATCAAGTAGGAAAAGCTAGGGAATTAGGGTTGCAGTGACTTCACTGTGAGTTCTTCTATAGAGTGACAGCTCCACTAGTGTCTGAGTCTCTGACGGTATTGTTTGACAAGAAGAATGGCTTACTATACTCTGTTGAACGCTGGCAATTGGCAAAATTGGTACTGCTTTTTAAATATCTTGTATAAAAGTATTGACTATAACTGGTTTATCAATATTGTTCTTCCTCCATTCCCTCAGCAGGGGCTGACAAACACAGACCAAGCCCATTTGAAGTTGGTGTTTCTCAAGGTTTTGCAGACTACCTTCTTAGGGTTTGACATTGGTGGGTGTTGGTGGAACCTGTGATGGGAAAGAGATCTGTCAGTCAGAGTCTGGTGGCAGGGCCTAAGCTTATTTTTGAGAGGCTTTTAGGTGCCTTGGAAGTCTGATGATGGAGGGCCTTAAAACAGATCACTGATTTCTTTTTTTTTTTTTTTTTTTTTTTGGTTTTTCGAAACAGGGTTTCTCTGTGTAGCCCTGGCTGTCCTGGAACTCATTCTGTAGACCAGGCTGGCCTCAAACTCAGAAATCCGCCTGCCTCTGCCTCCCAAGTGCTGGGATTAAAGGCGTGCGCCACCACTGCCAGCTAAGACAACTTTTTTTTTTTTTTTTTTTTTTTTTTGAGATCACTGATTTCTTTGACTGCATCAGTCACAGAGGCCACTGAGTTCAGTGAAGGTTAATCCCACTTGCTGTTGTCAGTACTCTGAAGGGAAATCTGGGAATGGAGATTGCCTGCAGTAACCTTGAAGGAGGGATTTCAAGGTTTTGGTCAGGGAACCTGTATATGAAGAAGCAGGAGTCCTGTGAGGGGAAGCCATGCAGGAAGGAAAGGGAGACCATTGCCCTCGGGGACCAGTTGATCTTTTACATTCCCACTGATGGAGCCACAGGTTTTGATTCATCCTTAATAAGTGTTTGCAGAGCTGTTGAAGGATTTATTCGAGATAAATATGAGAAGAAGAAATACATGGACCGAAGTTTGGACATCAATGTCCTTAGGGTTGGTTGTAAATCTTTCAAGTTTTGTTTATACTAATAATTTACTTTTTAATCAGGGCAGGGAAGAATTTGAAAGACTTCCACTTAATAAACAAAATACCAATGAAGTAGCAAAATGGTCCCAAATGGTCAGTTAATAATGAAAGTAGCCTGTCACGGCAGTGCACACTTTAATCCCATCCAAGACAGGCGATTTCTGTGAATTTAAGGCCAGCCTGGTCTACATAGCAATGTCAGGCCAGCCAAGGTTATATAGTCAGGCCCTGTCTCAAAATAAATAAGCAAGCCTGGCGGTGGTGGCGCACGCCTGTAATCCCAGCACTCTGGGAGGCAGAGGCAGGTGGATTTCTGAGTTCGAGGCCAGCCTGGTCTACAGAGTGAGTTCCAGGACAGCCAGGGCTACACAGAGAAACCCTGTCTCAAAAAAAACAAAATAAATAAATAAGCAAACTAAAGCTTACAACAAACAAACAAATACGTATATACATAAATGTAAAAGAAGCCAGGTGTTGAGTCAAGGCTATGATATGGAGCATGCTTTGAGCCTAGCTCATGGACTGGCAGCACAATCATCAGAGGACCCTCTGCCTTGATCTACATTGAGAAGTGCTACTACTTCTTAGTACCAAATTCTTTCTTCCCTCCCTCTTCCTTTTTTGAGTTTTTGGGATAGGGTCTTACCATGCCTGGCCTCAAATTCCTGCCTCTACTTTCCAAGTCCTGGGAATATGGGTCTCTTCCACATCTGACTCCACATTCCTTCCTTTAAAAAAACTATTTATTTATTTAATTGTATTTGTGTGTCTGTGTGTGCATGCACCTACGCACATGTGCGAGTGCATGAATGTCATAGTTTACATGTGGAAGTCAGCAGATAACTTACTGCATCACTTCTCTCCTTCCACCATGTGGATTCCAGAAAGTGTGCTCAGATCATCAGCAAGGTTCTTACTGAGCTGTCTAGCTGGCCCCAGATTATTTCTCAAGATGGATATGTTGAATATAATAGGTCAAGTAGAATGATATCATGTATATGTATATGTATGCTTTAATATATATGCACATATACTTTTTGTTTATAAATTATGCCAAGAGAAGCAGGTCTGTCTAGTTAAGCGTTTCCCTCAGTCTAACAAGCATATTCTTCTACTGTGATATGTTGATGGCCTGTCGTTGGACTTAGTGCCAGTGGGACATGTCCTTTTTCCTGCGAAGAGTTTCAGAGTTAGATGGGTTGCAGCTGCCAAATGTATAGCTGGGACAGTTACACCACACAGGAGGGAATGTGACATAGTTCTGGATAAGTATGCCCACTAATGATGACAGGAAAAAGCAGCAAAGATGGCGCTAGCCCTAGCGCAGTTTGAATCCACCTGCCATCAGTCTTCTGGTTTTTATTCTACTGTTGTTTTGTTCACTTTTCTGTTTTGCCCTGCGAGGGATTGAACCCCGGCTCATGCATGCTAGGCAAGCCCTCTACCCCTGAGCTACATCCCACCTTAGGTGGTTATTCTAGTGGATGAGATAGCCAGTGGAATCACTATATTTGCATGGGGCTCCCTAAGCTCTTTCATGTAAAAAGCTTTCCCAGACCAGGTGTGCTGGCACAGGCCTTGGATCTCAGCACTCAGGAGGTAGAGGCAAGCAGGTCTTCTAAGTTGGAGGTCAACCTTGTCTACAGAGTAAGTTCCAGGACAGTTGGGCACAGGGAAATCTTGTCTCAAAAAAACCAGAAAAGTCTTCCAGACAATGAAAAGTTAAGGTAATTGGAACCAGCTGTAGATGGATATTTGGCAGTGTATGAGAAGGACATTACCTGGTGGTCTTGACAGGCAAGGTAGTGCATGTAGTTAGGGGAAAGGAGTTCCTTGCCAGCTTAATATGAACAACCTTCTGGGGGAAAGGCTTGTCAGTTAACATGTGTTCCAAGAAAGAATTAACCCCTTAGACAGATTATTTAACCCCTTATACACTCCAGAGAGCACCATCCAAATGAATTTTGCAGACCTGGAGAGGTAGCTCAGCAGTCAGTAGCATGTGCTCTGTGGGAGAGGAGGAGAGCTCAGTTCCTAACACCCACTTCAGACAGCAGCAGTTGCCTGTGACTCCGGGGCCACAGGAGCCAACTCATACACACAACATAATACACACACACACACACACACACATACACACACCATTTTAAAATAAATCTTTTTTTGTTTTGTTTTTTTTTTTTGTTTTTCGAGACAGGGTTTCTCTGTGTGGTCCTGGCTGTCCTGGAACTAACTCTGTAGACCAGGCTGGCCTCGAACTCAGAAATCCACCTGCCTCTGCCTCCCAAGTGCTGGGATTACAGGCATGCGCCACCACCGCCCGGCTTAAAATAAATCTTTTTAAAAAGAGTTTAGAACCAAAGCACACACATTTTATTTTATTTGTGGAAAATAACAGCTGTGTTCACTGTGCTGAAGTATATGATGCATAAGATCAGACAAGGTTAGAGAGTGTGTAGAGTGACCGGAAGGTGGGGACCGGGAGGCTGGGCCAGGAGGACTCGCCACGGCTCAGCTTGCTGCGACCCCACCCACAAGTGTTCACGTGGGAAAGGAAGACTGAGACTTTGAGTTTTTTATTTGCTATGCTTAGATGTTCTTTGATTCTTGTTATAACAAGAATTGATAGTTATTTCAGTCTCCAGCACCATAAATAAAAAGAATATTTTTAGCAGTCAGGATGATAGCACATACCTATAATACCATCCTCTGGAGACTGGAGCAGGAGAATGGCCACAAGTTTGAGATCTACATAGTGTCTGTCTGTCTGTCTGTCTCTTTTTCTCTCTCTTTCTCTCTTTCACCCTCTCTCAGCCCCCCACACACAGAAAGAAAGAAACAAAGAAGGAAAGAACATTCATTGAATAAAAACGACTAGTTTTAAACAAAAAGTAAGTGGCTTTGTTAAAGCGATCACTTGGTTAGTGTGCAGTGCTGTGCACGCTGGTAGTGTTCTTGAGGTAGTGCCGTCCCCTACCCCCACCGTCCAAATGTCTGCTTTTTGTGTTTATTTGTTTGGGTTTGGTTTTGTTTGCTTTGTTGTTGTATTTGAGACAGGGTCTTGCTATGTAACCCTGGCTAGCCTGAATTTACTATATAAACCAGGCTAACCCCAAGCTTATAGAGATCCACCTGCCTCTGCTTTCCTAGAGCTGGTATTACAGGTATACAGTTCTCCCTTCAAAGGTCTGGGTTTTTTTGTTTGTTTGTTTTTTGTTTTTTGTTTTTGTTTTGGGTTTTTTGTTTGTTTGTTTTGTTTTGTTTTTTTTTGAGACAGGGTTTCTCTGTGTAGTCCTGGCTGTCCTGGAACTCACTTTGTAGACCAGGCTGGCCTCGAACTCAGAAATCCACCTGCCTCTGCCTTCCAAGTGCTGGAATTACAGGCGTGCACCACCATCGCCCAGCCAAATGGCTGTTTTGTTTTTTTTTTTTAAAAAAAAGACAAACTTTTTAATGTCAGTATGTAAACAGTGTTCTCCTGGACATAATGGTGCCTGCCCATCTGTAATCCTGCTTTGTGTGTAAATGCAGAAGAATTGGGAGTTTAAGGTCAACCTTGGCTGCATAGTAAATTTGAGGCCAGCCTTGACTACATTAGTCTTTATTTCCAAAAAACAGAGGCAAAAGGGAAATAGTGTTCCATATTCTAGTGCCACCTATATACAAAAAGAGTATTGTTATGATAAAGTTATTTTTACATGAAATATGAAGATTGAGAGGAAGAACTCTCGCTTGCTCTCAATTGTCTCCTAATGACTCATCTGGGTGTGTTTCTTCTTGAGAGGCATAACCCAAATCTAATTATAAAGAATGTCTCCTCGAAAACTAACATGTTGTACGTGCTCCGTCTGCATTTCTCTTATCCTTGTTGTATCTCCTGTGAGATACAACACTCCTGGTGAGCAGTGGTGAGTAGGTTAAACAGTTTCTTTACTCCAGTAGCAGGACTGTTGTCATTTAAGCTTTTGCTCAGCATTTCTGGGATGGACAGCTTGGTACATTTGACTTTTTATGTTTTAGATTCTTTTGGGGGGCTGGCTATTAAGACAGGGTCTTGCTAAATATCCCAGACTGGCCCGGAACTGACTCTATAGCCCAGGATGTCCTTGAACTGGAGATCCCTGCATTCACATCGAGTGTTGGGGTTCTCCACCACTAAGCCCTGCTGGATTGTTTCCCTCCCCTCCCTTCCTCTTCCTTTCCCTCCCCTCCCCTCCCCTCTCCTCCCCTCTCCCCTTCCCTCCCTTCCTCTTTCTTTCTTTCTTTCTTTCTTTCTTTCTTTCTTTCTTTCTTTCTTTCTTCCTTTCTTTAATATATATATATATATATATATATATATATATATATATATATTCTTATTTTTATGTATATGAGTGATCTATCTTTGCATACACCAGGAGAGATAGACCCCATTGCAGATGGTTGTGAGCCACCAGCCACCATGTGGTTGCTGTAAATTGAACTCAGATCCTCTGGAAGAACAGCCCATGCTCTTAACCTCTGAGCCATCTCTCCAGCCCTGTGAACTTTTTAAGTCCAGGCAAGTTTGTGTCACTATGCCCAGCCTCTAGCTTTGTTTCCTAATTTTAAAAACAGAGGTGAAAGGCCGGAGACATGACCCAGTGGTTAAGAGTATGGATGCTTTTGCAGAGGACCAGAGTTCAAAAGAGCAACAAAAACTGAAAGGGATTTTCTTGTATGGGAATTGTTGATTTGAGGGTCTTTGCTGTATACCCTAGACTGGTCTCAAACTCAAAATCCTCCTGCCTCAGTCTTCCAAATGATGAGATTACAGGCATTCACCACCTTGCCTGCCTTTAGTATTTATTTCTTGAGATCTTTTTGGCTTTATATAGTTATGTATAACACATAGGAGATAAAGGGCACTTCTATAGATTGTCTGTATTACAGATTTCAAGAGGGGTATTCTTTTTTTTTTTTTTTTTTTTGGTTTTTTGAGACAGGGTTTCTCTGTGTAGCTCCGGCTGTCCTGGAACTCACTCTGTAGACCAGGCTGGCCTCGAACTCAGAAATCCGCCTGCCTCTGCCTCCCAAGTGCTGGGATTACAGGCGTGTGCCACCACCGCCCGGCGAGGGGTATTCTTAAAATGTGTAGTCTGCCTAATTCAGTATGGAGGCTAACAAGGAAGATCAGTACTCACACCACACACCAAGTTGGTTGAATTTCTGCATCAGCGTCTTTAGTGATCTTTGATGCCCTGCCTGCATTTGGATTGTAGCTCTGAAACACTAAACGTGCTAATGCTAAGCTATCATTGTCCTGTTAAATCACTTTAGAAAGAGAAGGATGATAAGTGGAAACGAGGGAGTGAACCCGCTCCAGAGAAAAAGATGGAACCTGTTGTTTTTGAGAAAGTAAAAATGGTAAGTGGGGAGCTTCTCACCCTGTGGGTGGTCCCACGTTCACATATAGCCTGGAGGAGGGGAGTGGTGGGAGGCTTGGCAGTGAGGGGTTTGAGACCACATCACACTGATGCACTGGGACTTCAAGCTCCTGCATAGAGAGCTCCTGCTGCTTGCCCACTGCCCCTTGCTATCTAATGTGCTCTGCGGCTTTTCTTGCTCTCTTACTCTCTAGCACCCCCTGATCCCTTCTTTTTCCCTCCCTACCCCCATCTCTTCCTCTCCTCTCCTTCTGTCCTTACTTTTTAAATGTTTTTCTTTCTTTCTTTTTCTTTTTCTTTTTTAATGAGAGAAGATTTCACTGTGTAGCTCTGGAACTCATTCTATAGGTCAGGCTAGCCTTGAACTCACAGAGACCTTCCCATGTCCTGAGGTTGATAATGTGCCACCCTACACCTGTCGTATAGCTCTTGTCTGTGACAGGAAGCTGGATGGAAGCTTGGGAGCTCTGCTTCCCTTCTGAGCATGACGCGTTCCCTGCCAGTGTGCAGTGTCCGTGTGATCCCTTCAGAGCAGATGTCCCCCTGTTAGTCTTCGTCAGACTTCTCACCTCACTCTCCCGTTGCAGCTTGCAGTGGTCCAGAAGGCAGGTCATTCCCTTCTTCCCCGTGGCACACACTATGGCTGTGTAGTAGATTCTCTAGGAGCTCATAGTCATAAGAGAAAAGATTTTCAATTTTTTTTCTAAAGGCTTTTTTTTTTTTTTATCAATGCATGTGAATGTTTGCCTGCATGTATATATGTGCACCTCATGCCTGCGGAGACTAGAAGAAGGTATTGTGTCCCCCGAGATGAGAGTCTAGTCTAGTCTAGAGTCTGAAAGTGAACCTGGGTCCTCTTCAAGATCAGCCTGTGTTTAACCATTGAGCCATCTCTTCATCCTCAAGAGACAGAGTTTTGTACTATTGCTTAAGGAAAAGTCCTTCACATCTCTGTGAATCTCATCTGTGGAATCAGTCCACTTTGATTATGGCAGAGTAGATCAGAACTCTTTAAAGTGATCTTTAGAATAAACTAAAAGGTGTTGTGTTCCCTTTTACTGAGGTTAAGCTAAACAAGGCCGGTAAGCACTGTTTACCAGGGCTGTACTCACTCCGTTCCGCTCATGCACTCGTGCTTCCTGGCACTTCCTGAGTCTTGTTTCTTTGGTAACTGTCTTTGACAAACAGCCATACCACAAGAATACCTGTGGCTTTACAGTGATGAGGGTACGCATGTGTCAAAAACAACTGCTTGCTCTTTTGTATAACATTTTTTTCATCTTAGCCACAGAAAAAAGAAGACGCACAGCTACCTCGGAAAAGCTCCCCGAAATCCGCAGCCCCTGTCATGGACTTGTTGGGCCTTGGTAAGAGTTAGACTTTTCAATGCTTATATTCTTGCAAATTCAGTGACTTCTCAGCCGCTCTAGGAAGACTTGGAGTTAAGGCTTATGTCTGTGTTTACTTCACTAAAGTCACCTGCTCACGTTCTTCCTGTTTAGTTCTGAAGAGTTACTAGCGTGTTCCCTGGGCCTTTTTCAGAGTAACAGCTCAGGGTAGTGGCTGAGAGAGCATGGCCTTTGGAGCAGAGTCCCCACAGTGCCACTTGCAGTCAGGGATCCTAGACAGTTTTACTTAACCATGTGCTGTGGTTAGTCAGTGTCTGCTTGAGACGCTGCTGGAAAGGTCACCTCTGCGGTTTCTGGCCTTGTTTCACACCAAGCCCTCAGAAGAAGTTGGCAATTTCATGAAACAATCCCTCTGAGCCTTTTGCCTCTATCCTGTGCTCAGCTGACAGCCACTGCTCCTGTGTGGCCATCTTCTGAGGTGGCCTGTTACTGTACAGTTCTCTTTTGGCAGTTCTGATTTTGCCTCTTTTAAGGAGAAAGCCGTCCGTCTGTCTCACAGCACTGGGGGTTGGTTACCATCTGGGCTCTGCTACTGAATCCTGTCATTGACTGCCATGGCTTCAATTTCTACACCATTTCCCTCTGCAAATGAGTCCTGCACACTTTGTCCTTCCAGTGGCCAGAGGAAACAGCCACTCAGCTGAGGCACTGATGTGGCCCTCAGGCCTGAGTTTCTGCTGCCCTCTGAGAGCAATCTGTAACCTACCCCAAAGCCCTTGTGGGAATGAGGGGTGAGGCTTCTTTTGAAACACCCTATCCAGGCTCCCTGGGCCTTGACCAGTTGGAGCCTGTGATCTTCTTGTCTCACATAGAGGACAGGCCTTCATATTGTGTTGTATCTAATTCTGTTTTTCTTCCTAGATGCTCCTGTGGCCTGCTCAATTGCAAACAGTAAGACCACCAATGCCCTGGAAAAGGATCTAGATCTTTTGGCCTCTGTCCCATCCCCTTCTTCTGCTTCCAGAAAGGTGAGTCTTCTGCACGTCTCAGGATTAAAGAGCATTCCAGAAAAGTTGATAGCTTAATCATGGAATCGGGTCATGCTTCCTTGATAGGGCTAAACTTTTGTTTCTCTTGATTTTTTTCTTTGGCATTGTGTTATCTTGCGCTAGCTCAAGATTACTGCTTCATACTATTTTAACTTTTGCCCTCAAAGAGTGACTATTTGAATGGGCCTGTGTCACATATTGTAAAGGCTGATACTTGAGGTGAACTGTTTGGTCTGAACTCCTATCAAGGTGTTATGGGAATGGAAGACTTGAATATCACTTGTTCTTATTTGTGGAATGTCCCAGAAATAGTGTCTGTGTCATTTTGTATATTTTGTTCATACTTTCATATTTCCACAACAGTTCTCCAAAAATGGATATTTTGCAGATGAAGAACACTGTGGAAGTTGTTTTGTATTATGATAAATACTCTGAGTTCTATGTATGTATGTATGTATGTATGTATGTATGAGAGAGAGAGAGAGAGAGAGAGAGAGAGAGAGAGAGAGAGAGAGGGAGGGAGAGGCTGGGAATTATATACCCAGGACCATATTTACACAAACACTCTGCCAGTGAGCTGCCTCCAGCCTATACATTTTGGGGTTATTTTCATTTTTTTTCTTATCAAGTCATATTGTTTCATTGTTTTGTTAAAGAACAAAGGCTTGTACCAGAGTTTAATTCTCAAGGCTTATCAGCTATTTTTTATGGTGAATTTTTCAGGAAGATGCTGGCTTAACATGAGCAATAAATTCTTTTCTTTCTTTCTCTACTCCCCTCTCAGTGTTTCACACTTTAACAATGTTGTCCAGGCCGACCTAGAACTCAGGTGTAACCCAGGTAGCCTCAGCCTCCTAGGCTCTGAGCTGCCACACCTGTCTTATGAGCCATGAGTTCTTATCGGAAGTGTTAGAAGTGGCAGAAAGTGTAAGGGTTCCTCTATAGAGGACCAGTCTGATTGTCCTGCTGCCCTCTGTGCAGTAGGCTGTAGGTCCCATGCTGACTGGTTCCTCTGCTGCCCTCTGTGCAGTAGGCTGTAGGTCCCATGCTGACTGGTTCCCCGCTGCCCTCTGTGCAGTAGGCTGTAGGTCCCATGCTGACTGGTTCCTCTGCTGCCCTCTGCAATAGACTGTAAGTCCCATGCTGACTGGTTCCCCGCTGCCCTCTGTGCAGTAGGCTGTAGGTCCCATGCTGACTGGTTCCCCGCTGCCCCCTGTGCAGTAGGCTGTAGGTCCCATGCTGACTGGTTCCCCGCTGCCCTCTGTGCAGTAGGCTGTAGGTCCCATGCTGACTGGTTCCCCGCTGCCCTCTGTGCAGTAGGCTGTAGGTCCCATGCTGACTGGTTCCCCGCTGCCCTCTGTGCAGTAGACTGTAGGTCCCATGCTGACTGGTTCCCCGCTGCCCTCTGTGCAGTAGGCTGTAGGTCCCATGCTGACTGGTTCCCTGCTGCCCTCTGTGCAGTAGGCTGTAGGTCCCATGCTGACTGGTTCCCTGCTGCCCTCTGTGCAGTAGGCTGTAGGTCCCATGCTGACTGGTTCCCCCGCTGCCCTCTGTGCAGTAGACTGTAGGTCCCATGCTGACTGGTTCCCCCGCTGCCCTCTGTGCAGTAAACTGTAGGTCCCATGCTGACTGGTTCCCCCGCTGCCCTCTGTGCAGTAAACTGTAGGTCCCATGCTGACTGGTTCCCCCCTGCCCTCTGTGCAGTAAACTGTAGGTCCCATGCTGACTGGTTCCCCCCTGCCCTCTGTGCAGTAGGCTATAGGTCCCATGCTGACTGATTTTTCTCACTGTTCTCTGCACTAGGCTGTAGGTTCCATGCCAACTGCAGGGAGTGCTGGTTCTGTCCCAGAAAACCTGAACCTATTTCCAGAGCCAGGGAGCAAGTCAGAAGAAACAGGCAAGAAACAGCTCTCCAAGGACTCCATCCTATCACTGTATGGATCCCAGACACCTCAAATGCCTGCTCAAGGTAGAGTCTGAGGTCACAGATGTGCTTCAGGGAGAGACTGAGAGCAAACGTGCAAGACTTATTTATTGTGTTCAGCCATACAGAAAAATGAAATTTGAAAACAGTGGATAGAAGTGGAAAATATTATGTTAAGTGAGATAACCTAGGCCAAGAAATACACATACCACGTGTGTAATTTTACTCTCACAAGTAAACATGTACAAAAATTATGTGTTAGAATCCACATATAAGAATACTTGTGGGGCTGGTGAGATGGCTCAGCGGTTAAGAGCACTGACTGCTCTTCTGAAGGTCCTGAGTTCAAATTCCAGCAACACATGGTGGCTCACAACCATCCGTAATGACTCCCTCTTCTGGTGTGTCTGAAGATAGCTACAGTGTACTTAGATATAACAATAAATAAATCTTTAAGAAAAAAAAGAAAGAATACTTGTGCACCAGGTGGTGGTGGAGCACGCCTTTAATCCCAGCACTTGGGAGGTAGAGGCAGGCGGATTTCTGAGTTCCAGGACAGCCAGGGCTACATAGAGAAACCCTGTGTCGAAAAAAACAAAACAAACAAAAAGAGTACTTGTGGCTAGAGCCCAGTAAAATAGAAAGGGGCCCAGGAGAGGGGGAAAGAGGCTTTAAGAGAAAGCGGTAGGAGGCTGAACACGTGTGCTGTGGAGGGGGGAGTGATGGAGGCAGAGTACAGCAGGGACCCGGGGGCCGGGAGACACAAGGGTCCGGGATAGGAGTGTATGGGGGTAGGAATCAGCCAAAAATTAGCGTGTATGAAAAATGCTGTAAAGATACATGTTCCACTGTGTGCTAATTTATAAAAGGAATTGTTTTCTTATGACGCGGGCTAGTTAACTCTGAGGTCAGTTTGTTTACGTATAAAACAAATTTGAATATGACTTTGCTGAGGAGTTCGCTGAGTACTTGCAGATAGATATAATGTCACCAGAGCTATACTTCTGTAGGGTCTAGTGTCACTCTTCTGTGGAGTCTGACTCGAGATCAGGTCTGCCTCCGAAGGGGAATGACTAGATGAGAGCGAAGCCGATGAGAGCCATAGAAAGGCTTGTAGAGGACTCGCCCTGCTGCTTTGCTGTGGGCGTTTCCAACGTCTTCCTGGGAAGGAGCAGCTGGTGAGTATCTGGGCTGACATTGCGTCTTCTCCTCTGACAGACCCATATGTGTGTTTCTTGGCAGCAATGTTCATGGCTCCTGCTCAGATGGCGTACCCCGCAGCTTACCCCAGTTTCCCTGGGGTTACACCACCTAACAGCATCATGGGCAGCATGATGCCCCCACCAGTAGGCATGGTAGCTCAGCCAGGGGCCTCTGGAATGGTCACCCCCATGGCCATGCCTGCAGGCTACATAGGGGGCATGCAAGCTTCCATGATGGGCGTGCCGAACGGGATGATGGCCACGCAGCAGGCCGGCTACATGGCAAGTGTGGCAGCGATGCCCCAGGCTGTGTATGGGGTTCAGCCAGCTCAGCAGCTGCAGTGGAACCTAACTCAGGTAAGCAGCCTCACTGGACCCGGGACGACGTCAGCACCTTCCTCAGTGTCTGACCTGCACCTCCTTCACCCGCAAGTCTCTTTTTTATATAGACTGCTAATGCCAAAGATAGACCTTGTTTTTATTTCTCTGGAAGGCCTGGCTAAAGTTAGAGATTCCTGAGTTTCTGTAGGAACTAAGTCTGAGTCTGTCCATAACTTCCCCGAAACAAAATCAAACCTCTACAGACAAGCAAGAAAAACAAATAAAACCACTATTGCGGGCTTCAGTGACATGATTTTAGGCATAGGAGCATTCTATCCCACTGAGCCAGCACCACAGAGGAAACTACAAAATGAAGAGAGGGAGTAAAGGTAGTCAAGTAAGCCAGAAAGAGGAAGACCCATGCTGGTGGAGGCCTACTGGAGCAGCCCGAAGGCGTGCAGAGTAGAGTTCCGGTTATCTGGGGCCTCGCGGACATGGAACCTGAAACACACAGATGTCCAGCTTGGTTACTTGGAAAGGCATTGTGTAGGGGAGGCAAGTGTGAGGTAGGAGGAGGAAGGGCTTTTTGTTTTCCTTTCTTTTTTTTTTTTTTTCTTTCTCGAGACAGGGTTTCTCTGTGTAGCCCTGACTGCCCTAGAACTCACTCTGTAGACCAGGCTGGCCTCAAACTCTCAGAGATCTATCTGCCTTTGCCTTTGCCTCTGCCTCTGCCTCTGCCTCCCCAGTGGTGGGATTAAAGGCATACTCTATATCCCTGCCCAATAGGAAGATCCATTTTATTATATTTGAAGAAACTGATGTACAACAGTCAACTTTCAAATATCAGGAAGCTTTTATGACTTAAAGAGTAAGAACATTGCCTGGACTGAGGCCGCCTCTGTACATCTCTCCCTACACAAGTCTATCGCTCACACATTAAACAAGAGTCGACGCCCAGGCTGACCTCAGGCTTTAGATCCGAGGAGAGGGCCGGCAGTGAAGTGTGGACTGTTATGGACCGTGACATCCTTGGGTGTGCTAGTGTGATTCTAGGAAAGTGTTCATCCTCATGAGGTGCCTTGACCTCCAAGAGGTGAATGCTACGATGCCTGAAACTTGGGATGCCCCTTACATTTATTTTAAACGTTTTGTATACATATATATGTATGAATGAATACACACAAAAAAAAAAATCAGGGAAAATTTCAACAGCTGGTAAATTTAAAGATGAAACATGGATTTTGTTGTATTATTTTTATCTAATTATCAATTCTAAGGAAAACTAAAATTTTTTTGAAAAGTTGATGGAAGAAGAGTTTGTTTATACAGTAAACATGCTGGACTCAGGGGACTTAAGATTGTTTATTTAATAGATTGTCAGTCTGTCTTTCAATCTAATTACAAGGAAGTCCCTACTGGCCAGCATAGTAGCACATGTCCCTAATCCTAGTGGACTCATGTGGCAGAGGCTGGATGATCACTGCAAGTCTGAGGCCAGCCTGGTCTACAAGGTGAGTTCCAGGCCAGTCAGCAATACACAGTGAGACCCTATCTTAACCAAACAGCAAAAAGGAGACTGCCCCACCCAGCCGCACTGCCGGACTCCTCTCCCGCTTGTCTGCTTGTCTTAGACTTGGTGGCTGTTTCCCTGTTCTTCCTTTGTTTATTCAGTAGGAGGCCCCATCTCCCCACCTTCCCTAGCAAGCATACCTGAGCACTGACACTGGGCGTGCTGCTCTCTGCTGGCAATGAGGTGGAGTCGGCCTCTGGACTCTTCAGGGCAGGCTGTGGCCAGCTGACAGTGGTCCCTTCAGGGAGGATGTGAGGAGAAGGCCTGGAAAAGAAGAGAAGTTCACTGGAGGCGTTTCTGCTGACCAGACTCAGGAGTGCCTCTTACCTCCCACAAACAGAAGGACTCCTCCCCTGCTCTGTGCACTGACTGGCTAAGTGCCCATGGCCTGATCTGGAAAATCTCTGTCCTTTTCAGATGACCCAACAGATGGCTGGGATGAACTTCTACGGAGCCAGCGGCATGGTGAACTATGGACAGTCAATGGGCGGCGGAAATGGCCAGGCAGCCAATCAGACTCTCAGTCCTCAGATGTGGAAATAAAAGCGAAGCACCTGTATGGCTGCCACTCTCTTCGGCCCTTGCTTTCCTCCCCCCTCTTCTTCCCCCAGCCCTCCCCTTTCCTCTCTCCTACCTCTCTCTGTTTGGTTTAGAAGTTGATCATAAGTCATGTTGTCTGGCATTCCGCCTAACCCAGTCCCTTCCCAGAGCCATGGACCTCTCTGTTGCTTTATGTTGGCCATGTCCCCGACTGTCCAATTTCCTCCCACCCCGCCCCATCCCCACCCTCTCCCAGCACCAGCACCTTAGAAACTATTGGCAGAAGAGGGCGCGTGAGCTGCAGGAGAATGTATACGATGTTCAGTATCTTCCCTTGAGCCTCCTCTCAGACCCTCAGAAAGGTCAGAGGGGAAAGTAGAAAGGGTCTTTATTTGTTATGAGCTGTTTCTAAGTGCTGAGAGTTTTGCTTGAAGAGGGAATGAGCCATCGCGTTCCCCGCTTTTCAGGAATGAAGCAAGGTCTGCAATCAGATAATCCTTGTGTCTTGGGTCTGTTTGGCCCTGGCCCTTAAGTGAGGCAAGCCCTTCCTATGAAGATGAGCAAAAATATCACTCCACTTCACCCTGAGTGCTTTCAAGATCCGGAGCTCCAGGACTCGCTGCTTCAGTCAGCCTTCATTAGCACCAAAGACTCCATGAAGGTCTCACACACAAACACATATCCCTTGCCCGCCTTCTGCCTACCTTGAGCCGGATCTGGCCCCGTGGCTAGAAGACCAGCCCCTACGAGGGAAATGCAGAACTCAATGTGTGCACTGCTTGCGTGTGTGTGGATGTGTGGATCCCACCTGCCGCTTCCCCATCTGCTCTAGGTGTATTTTTGTTTTTATAGTTCTAGGTTCACAGCAGAGAGGAGTTAATTTATCAACAGCCTAAAACTGTTGCCAGGTCATCTTACAGTTTAAGACTTGCCATCTCATCGGTAGTCCCTTCTCTCCCCTCTCCCATTTGCCAGTCTCTACCCTCGTGTCTGAGAGCTGTTTGCCCACCTTTTCCAGGGGTAAGAGGCAGAGAGCCTGGACAGCTTTCTCTCAGCCATTGTTCACCCCACTTGAAAATTCAAACAAGAAAACTTTGCTTCAAAGATACTGTGTGGGAACCACAGCGCCTGGTTGCCTTTCTCCTGTGTATGTGTAAATTCCTTAATAAATATTGCAGGGAAAGACCATCGTGCTCGGCAGTCAGTGTTACTCCTGGAAGACAGTGAGACACACACAGGGTTTCTGCTTTCCAAGAGCAGCTGCTGCCTTCACTTTCGCATCTTAAAGAATTCTGTTCTTAGTACCAGGGCCAGGCCAGGCCGCACCATAGGAAGGAGACCTTTCTCTAGTGATAGTGGGAGCCGTGAGCTGAGGAGCCTGGGGCTCTGCACTGTGAGGGTCATGGAACATTAGGATCTGGAGTGCTTTCCTGTAGATGGAGAAGCTGAGACCCAGAGAAAGAACACAGTTACCAGGCATACACCCGTCCTTGGCAGAGACAATAGTAGACTCCAAGCCTTACCTGTGAGTACTTTGTGCTTTCTCTGTACCCAGAGCAAATAGTTTAAACTCCTCACTAACAAGGCCACACTAGTTCCCTTTGATTGCCTGATTAAAGGTGACCCAGCCCTCTCTAAGCAGTTAAGCCTGGGTAAAGGTAGACTTCTCCATCAGGAAGCAGGGGTGGTGTTCTGCCTGGCTGGGGAGGGTAAATGCAGAGGACAAGGTCTGCATGCAGTGCATTCCTTCCTCCAGTTGACACCCTTCCTGCTCTCACAGAGGGTACCGTGCTCCCTCCCTGCTCTCACAGAAGGTACTGTGCTCCCCTTCCTGCTCTCACAGAGGGTACTGTGCTCCCTCCCTGCTCTCACAGAGGGTACCGTGCTCCCTCCCTGCTCTCACAGAGGGTACTGTGCTCCTTCCCTGCTCTCACAGAAGGTACTGTGCTCCCCTTCCTGCTCTCACAGAGGGTACCGTGCTCCCTTCCTGCTCTCACAGAAGGTACTGTGCTCCCCTTCCTGCTCTCACAGAAGGTACTGTGCTCCCTCCCTGCTCTCACAGAGGGTACCGTGCTCCCCTTCCTGCTCTCACAGAAGGTACCATGCTCCCTCCCTGCTCTCACAGAGGGTACCATGCTCCCCTTCCTGCTCTCACAGAAGGTACCATGCTCCCTCCCTGCTCTCACAGAGGGTACCGTGCTCCCCTTCCTGCTCTCACAGAGGGTACCATGCTCCCTCCCTGCTCTCACAGAAGGTACTCTGCTCCCCTTCCTGCTCTCACAGAAGGTACTCTGCTCCCCTTCCTGCTCTCACAGAGGGTACCATGCTCCCTCCCTGCTCTCACAGAGGGTACCGTGCTCCCTCCCTGCTCTCACAGAAGGTACTGTGCTCCCCTTCCTGCTCTCACAGAAGGTACTCTGCTCCCCTTCCTGCTCTCACAGAGGGTACTGTGCTCCCTCCCTGCTCTCACAGAAGGTACTCTGCTCCCCTTCCTGCTCTCACAGAGGGTACTGTGCTCCCTCCCTGCTCTCACAGAGGGTACCGTGCTCCCCTTCCTGCTCTCACAGAAGGTACCGTGCTCCCCTTCCTGCTCTCACAGAAGGTACCATGCTCCCTCTGTGCTCTCACAGAGGGTACCGTGCTCCCTTCCCCATCATCCACCTTCACTGTCCTTTCATCAGATCACACGGCTGAGTACACGGTGTGAATGGAAGGATAGTACAGTAGCCACTCATAGCAAGGCCACTGGTACCCATATCCTTGTTAGCTGGAATTCCAACAAATTATGATCCTTAGAGGTCTCAGTATAAAATGGAGCCAATTGTGGTCTTAAGACAAAATAATTCCTGTGGTGCATTTAACATAATATAGGGCAATTAGCAAGCATTCAAATGTCAGTAAGAATTGTGTGCCAGACTTGTGTTAGACATTATTTCATTCAACACATATTTAATGTGTAAACATTATGCCAGAAACTGTCTGAGACAGTAGAGGCAGCACAGTCAGTACTCTAATTGTGCGGGCTAATATAGTAGGAAAGAGGGACAATTAAATTAATTTCAGAGATTATTAAGGCAAGAAGAGATGGTTATCCTTTAAACCCAGCACTTGGGAGGCAGAGGAAGGCAATTTCTGAGTTGGAGGTCAGCTTGGTCTACAGAGTGAGTTCCAGGACAGCCAGGGCTACACAGAGAAACCCCGTCTTGAAAAAACCAAAAACAAACAAAAAAAGAGACGGTTATATTTTAACAGACCTGAATAAACGGCCAGTGTGGCGGAGATCTGGAAAAAGAGTAAAGCAATTGTGTATTGGAAATGAGCTGGCTGGAGTCATGGGTTTGGGAGGTGTCAGTATGGATGGTTCATCTCGGAGGTGGCGTCGAGAGAGGAGGCCTGAGTCTTGGGACCCACTAGATTTTAAGACTTAAGGAGGGGGATGACATCGTCCCTGACCTTAAGCTTTGGATAACACATTTATAATTGCTGATACAGTGCCATCAGGAATTCGTCCTAAGAACAGTGGCATCCAAGCTGAGTCTTTGAGAGGTAGCAATAAGCTAGTGGGTAGAGGGAAGGGGAGGAATTTTCCAGATAGAGCGGTGTAAACAGAGCTCATTTGGAGAAGCGAGAGCAAGTGGAGAGAGTCCTAAGGTGTAAGTGGGTCTATGGTGTGAGATGAGACAGGTGGGGCTGGCCAGGTCACAGGAGCGCTCCCCAGACCTGAGGAAGGAGTTTACCTTACGTGTGAACAGTAGATGTTATGTTCCCATTTGAGTTCTAGGTAGCTTGCTCTTTTACCACTGAATAACACATCTAAGGAAACTAGATGAAAGCCGTGGGACCAGAAAGAAGGTAAAGCTGGCCCGGGGCCCAGCCTGGGGCTAGGGAAGCACGGACTGGTCCAAGGGGGCAGCTTTATCCTGATGAGGCGCCTGGTGCTACGCGGTGTCCCTTAGAAATCCTAACATAAGCCTGGGAAAGACTGCATGCTATATCACCTCATGCATATCTAGAATTTAATAGCCTCAGAAAAGCTCCAGAAAGTCCTGTAGAAGAAAGTTCCCAGGGCTTTCCAGCACTTAACAGCCCAACTTTACAGTAGAATCCATCTTTTAAAAATATATAATATCCGTGGAATACCATTTGGGAAAAGCAACCAGAAAACTACGCCAGGAGAGCGTAGCTGGGAGGGCAGCAGTGTCTAGAAAGAAGGATGGAGGGAGAGAGAGAAAGGAAAGAAATCAGTCTAGGGCATGCCAGAGTGAGAGTTAGCCTCACGGAAGGAGTGGGTGGCACCCAGTATAATAGTAAAATGAGAAGTATGGGCTACAAAAGGAACCTTGGTGAAATAATTCATTCTGAGTAAGCTGAAGAAGAGACCCAAGAAGGAGAGCAGATTGACTGGAGATGGAGATGCATAGTCAGAGTATCCTTAAGGACAAGCATATTGAGATGGAGAGGTCACAGGTGTCAAGTCGGGAGGGACGCTCAGTGGGCAGGATGGCTCAGCATCGACAGCATGCGCCGCACGTTCATGGGGTGGCAGGGCAGAGCGCGGACTGAGGACTACACCGAAATAGGCTTAAAAGCAGAGAAACGGGCTATGTCACGTTAAATGTACATAGTGAGTTTCTAGTGTTTATAAAATAGGGTAGGAGTTTCAAACCAATGAAAGAAAAAGCCAATAGCAACTGTCTGCCTCACTCTCAGGAACAAACAAGGTAAGAATATTTTTTATTTGCTTTTTTAGTTATGACTTTAAAATTCCATGAAGAAGCAGAAGGACCCTGTTGCCCTTAATATGAAGAAGCGGACCTCAGCAGTGGTAGGCCTCCAAGTTCCCAGGCCTCTCAGCCTTGCCGACAACTTAGCTCGAGCGTGCCATGCTCCTTCCTCCAGGCTTCTAAGGAATAATTTCTCTCAATAAGCAAACAATGAAGGGGCTGGAGAGATGGCTCAGCAGGTAAGAGCACCGACTGCTCTTCTGGAGGTCATGAGTTCAAATCCCAGCACCCACATGGTGGCTCACAACCATCTGTAAAGAGATCTGACACCTTCTTCTGGTATCTGAAGACAGCTACAGTGTACTTACATATAATAAATAAATAAATCTTTAAAAAAAAAAATGAAGCCGAGTGTGGTGGCGCACGCCTGTAATCCCAGCACTTGGAAGGCAGAGGCAGGCGGATTTCTGAGTTCAAGGCCAGCCTGGTCTACAGAGTGAGTTCCAGGACAGCTAGGACCACACAGAGAAACCCTGTCTCAAAAACAAAAAACAAAAAACAAACAAAAAACCCCAAACAAACAATGAGGAAATATATGTTATATTTGTATAAATGCACATCTCTCTGTGTATGTGTGTGTGTATATATGTTTATATATTATATATATGTGTATATATACATATATATACATATATATGTGTATATATATGTGTATATATATATATATATATATATATATGCAGGTATGAATGGCTTGCCACAACATAGGAAAATATGCTCCAAGCATGTAATATAGGCATGATATATATGAAGAAATCATTCCAAATAGAAAAAGGACAAGCAAATCTGGTGGTTATAAGCCTGTAATTGCAGCCTCTCCAGAGAGAGGCTGGAGAATTTTATGGTCGGGACCTGTTTTAGGTACAGAGTGAGTTCAAGCCCAGAGCATTGGGGATATAGCTTAGTGCTTACTTAGCAGACAAGAGGCCCCGGGTTTCATCCCAGCATCCCAGTACCAGAAATGGGGAGAGAGAAAGTTGCACACACACACACCTACCTGCATGGACAGTTTAAGGGATAACCAAATTTACTAGCATATCCATATGAAGAAATGTCCAGCCTTATTAGAAGTTGGGGAAGTAGGAAGGAAAGCCACAGCAAGTTTATCTCTAAATAGGGCACAAGCCTACACTCTGTGGAGAAAGGCAGGAACATATCTGTGATTTCAAGGCTAGCCCTGTCCACATAGTTCCATATGAGTCCCTCTCTCTCTCTCTCTCTCTCTCTCTCTCTCTCTCTCTCTCTCTCTCTCTCTCTCCTCTCTCCTCCCCTCCCCTCCCCTCCCCTCCCTTCCTTTCCTCTCCTCTCCTCTCTCTCTGTCTTGTGTGTGTCTGTGTCTGTGTGTGTCTGTGGTGGGTGTATTCCAGAATAACTAAAAAAAAAACAAAAAAAAAAAAACAATTCCAAGTGTGAGAATATGGAGCAACTATAATGGATGGGCATGTAAACTAATCCAAGTTCTTGGGAGAATGCTTTAGTGTTAGTCGTTAAGATCACTAATAGGCAACAAACCTGCCCCTTGGTGTATACCAAGTAGAAACGCCTATGTTTGAACATTAGAAGCATAAAAATGTTCAGGAAAGCATTATTCATAATCTCCTCAAGCTAGAAACAATCTAAATGTCCATTAACAGAAAAATGGGGGGCTGGTGAGATGGCTCAGCAGTTAAGAGCACCAACTGCTCTTCCGAAGGTCCTGAGTTCAAATCCCAGCAACCACATGGTGGCTTACAACCATCTGTAACACGATCTAACACCCTCTTGTGGAGTGTCTGAAGACAGCTACAGTATACTTACAAATAAATCTTTAAAAAAAAAAAGAAAAATGGGTGACTAAGTCATGGTATATTCATGCAATAGATCAGTGGAGAGAATGGAAATTATCTTGTTGCAGCGTAGTTACATGTAATTACATGCAAGGAGCTCACGAAATGCTGAGTGCATTTTTCCTTGTATCTGAAAGAGTGCTGCTCTCTAGATATTTGAGTATATGCCTCCTCAGAATAAACCCTGTGCAGTTTAACAGTGATTTCATGCCCCTAAGGGCAGCGTTGCTTCGAGTTATTCCAGGAATATCTCATGTTTTGGGATCTATTTGTTTTGAGATGAGATCTTGCTGAGAAGCCCAGACTGGCCTTGATCTTGAAATCCTCCTGCTACAGTGTCCCAAATGCTCTGATTACAAGGGTATGCCAGTATAGCACACAGCTGCTCTTCCTTTCAAACCAAGACCCTGCCCTAAATTTATGAACTGCATCTTGTTATTGTACCTGTTTGGTTTCTTTTAGTTGGTATCTTAATTTTCAGTACATTGACTGAAGGGTTCAGCTAATTTTGGTAGGAATCAACCCCTTCCTTCCTTCCTTCCTTCCTTCCTTCCTTCCTTCCTTCCTTCCTTTCTTTCTTTCTTTCTTTCTTTCACAATTTGAGAAACTGGAAATTGGACTAGTGAGATGGTCCAGTGAGTTAAGGCAATTGCTGACAACCTGAGTTCAAACCACAGACCTACATGGTGGAAGAAGAGAATCTACTACAAGTTGTCCTCTGATCTCCATGTTCATGCTTCTGGCCTGTGTGCACCAACACACAAACACATGAGCACACTCACACGCACAAAACAAATTATATATATATATATATATATATATATATATATATATGTAGGTTTGGGTTTTTTTTTTTTTTTTTGGTTTTGTTTTGGTTTTTTTTTGGTTTTTTGAGACAGAGTTTCTCTGTGTAGTCCTGGCTGTCCTGGAACTCACTCTGTAGACCAGGCTGGCCTCGAACTCAGAAATCCGCCTGCCTCTGCCTCCCAAGTGCTGGGATTACAGGCGTGTGCCACCACGCCCGGCTTATATTGGTTTTTTTGAGACAGGGTTTCTCTGTGTAGCCCTGGCTATCCTGGAACTCACTCTGTAGACAAGGCTGGCCTCGAACTCAGAAATCTGCCTGCCTCTGCCTCCCCAGTGCTGGGATTACAGGCATGCACCACCATGCCCGGCCTAAAATATTTTTAAAGGGAAAAAAGAAACAAGAAGTTAAGTCTTGAGATTTGAAGGAGGCTTGTTTAGGGAAAACGGTGAGCTTACATGAAGTACTGAGGCTATTTACTCAAGAGGCAAAGCATATCTACAGTCTGGTGATATTTATTCACATGGACACAACCTACTGCAGATTTGAGATTTACGATACTAAACCCAGTAGCTGGGCCTATTTATTTATTTATTTATTTATTTAGTTAGTTAGTTAGTTAGTTGTATGGGTAGTTTGTCTGCATATATGTCTGTGCATCATATGTGGTGCCATGGAGGCCAAAGAGAGCATTGTAACTCCTGGCACTGGAGTCAAAAGTTAAAGGCATAAGATGGGGCTGGAGAGATGGCTCAGTGATTAAGAGCACTGACTGCTCTTCCAAAGCTCCTGAGTTCAAATCCTAGTAACCACCTGGTGGCTCACAACCATCCATAATGAAATCTGACACCTTTTTCTGGAGTGTCTGAAGACAGCTACAGTGTACTTACATATAACAATAATAAATCTCTAAGCCGGAGCAAGCGGGGCCAAGCTGGAGCGAGCAGAGGTCCTGAATTCAAATTCCCAGCAACCACTTGATGGCTCACAACTGTCAGTACAGCTACAGTGTTCTCATATACATTAAATAAATAAATAAATAAATAAATAAATAAATCTTGTTTTGTTTTGTTTTGTTTTGTTTTGAGACAGGGTTTCTCTGTGTAGCCCTGGCTGTCCTGGAACTCACTCTGTAGACCAGGCTGGCCTCGAACTCAGAAATCCGCCTGCCTCTGCCTCCCAAGTGCTGGGATTACAGGCGTGTGCCACCATGCCCGGCAATAAATAAATAAATCTTAAAAAAAAAAAAAAGACATAAGATGGGTGCTGGGAACCAAGTCTGGGTCCTCTGGAAGACCAGCGACCTCTCTCAGCCCCAGCCGGGCATTTTTTAGAGTGCTATAGTATCTAATTACAGCATCTCTGCGTTCCCTTCCATGCCTCCAGATGGGCATATTTTTAATAGACAAAGCTCAACATATATTGGTTCAATCTGAAACTGAGATGACAGATACATTCTTTTTTTTTTTTTTTTTTTTTTTTTGGTTTTTTTGAGACAGGGTTTCTCTGTGTAGTCCTGGCTGTCCTGAAACTCACTCTGTAGACCAGGCTGGCCTCGAACTCAGAAATCCACCTGCCTCTGCCTCCCAATACACTCTTTATATACAGGAAAAGATATCCAGGAAAAACATGGGATCAGTTACTAAACATATCCTTTCTTTCGGTCACCCTGCCACTGGCAGGAACCCAAAGACATTTTGTTTACTAAAGTAGTGATACCACTCAGTTGTAACAGTGCTAGCAAGGCCATAGCTATGGGTTTGGTCTAGCTACTAGCACTAGAGGACAGAGTGATGTGACCAAAAGTTCATCTTCCTGACAGGCATGGTAGCAAAGGCCTGTAACCCCAGCAGGGAGACTGGGAGTTTGAGGACAACTTAGGCTACATAGTAAAATGGTTTCAAAGAAAGAAAACAGAAAAGGAAAAGGATATCTCAGTTATTAGAGTGACTGCTTGGCATGCCTGAAGCCCTGGGTTCAATCCCCAAGCACTGCATAAACTGGGCTGTGTATACACCTGTAATCCCAGAACTCAAGAGACGGGGCAGGAGAATCTGAGTTCAGGTTCATTGTTGGCTATCATGGTTGGAGGCTGTTCTAAGCGATGTTAGAGCACGTCCAAGAACAGGTGCTGGGCCTCTAAACACCATTCCGTGGCCATTCCCTGTAGACCAAGAACGCTTACGAAGTGAGGAGAGGCGGCTCAGCGCTTAAGAGCACTTGCTGCTCTTGTAGAGGACCCAGGTTCCACTTCCCACACCCACGACATGGTGGCTTACAACTGTAGCTCTAGTTCCAGAAGATGCAACCCCTCTTCTGACTTCCGCATGCACGTGGTACACAGGCATATATGTATGCAGATTAAATTAAAAAATTATGCCGATGAAATTTACTTCCTATTTTCAGTGAAGTTGTGAAATTCTCAATAGATGCCTTTAACAATGATCCATCCACCTGAAACCCAGTGGTCAAAATGGACTCCAGAATCTTTGGGGATGGATAATTGAGAATAGGGTGAAGAGATGGCTCAGCCCTTCAAGGCGAGGCTCACAACCAAAAATATTAGAGAAGAGGGTCCCACATAAATGGCAGATTACTAAAGCACCTGCCATCCAAGCTGGATATCCTGAGCTCAACCCCAGGACTCATATAAATGTAAAGGAGAACTGACGCTACAAAATCATCCCACACATGTGCTGTGACACACATCCCACCCTCCCGCAAATCACAAAAGCCCAGCCACTGATTACATTGTTTCAAAAAGACCATTTCGATATTTTTTAAAACATAATACAAGCCAAGGAATCTAAATTCAGAATGCCGAATCTAAATAAAAAACTGGGTGTACTGATATATCTGTAACCCCAAGTGCTGGGTAGGGTACTCGGATGGAATCCAGGGCCTCGCTGTACAGCCAAACATGTAAACTCTAGGTTCAGGAAGAAGCTATGTCTTAATAAGATTAGATCAATAGAGGAAGCACTTGGCACTGACTTTGAACTTCTACAAATGCATGCATGGGCAAGAGTACCCCCACACACACATGTGCACATCGATTCACCATGTATACAAATTGTACACCTGGGTGTGGTGGCAAATGCTTGCAATCCCAACACTTGAGACAGAGGCTTGAGGGCTGTAAAAGTTCAAGTCTTGCTTGGGCTACATAGTGAGTTTGAGGCCAGCTTGGGTCAAGTAGCAAGATCACAACTTAACAACACTGAAGACCAGTGAGATGCTCCAGTGGAAGGTGCCTGCTGCCAAGCCTGTTGATGTGTTTGATCCCAGGACCTATATGGAGGAAGGAGAGAGCCAGCTTTCAGAAGCCACCATCTGACCCCCACACACGCACCATTTGCACCATTGTCACATGCGTCTGCATACCCCTTAAGTAAATTTCTGAAAGGGTAATTAAAAACATTTTTAACTGAAAATATAAGAAATAGGTTATAATCTTTGTGAAGACCTGGCTGTCCTGGCACTCACTCTGTAGACCATGCTGGCCTCGAACTCAGAAATCTGCCTGCCTCTGCCTCCTAAGTGCTGGGATTACAGGCATGCACCACCACGCCCGGCGTAAGAGTGGCTTTTTTTATTGTCCTAAATTAGTTTGATTCACATCTTACTTTAGACCAGTAGAAATTTCTGGCCAGTCAGGGATGTGAGGATTAACCTCTCAAGAACCACTCTCTTAAATATGTCTTTAATGGAGCACAAGGGAAGGCAACACAAGCTTTCACCCTAGCCTTTTATTTGCATAGAAGAGGTCTCATAAAGATCAACTTGGCTCATTTCTAGAAATGATGTTTCAAGTAAATATGATTTCTCATTGGTATGGTAGAATCAACTACCACCAACAGATATCAAAACCTCACAATGAATTCTGGACCATAAATTCATGTGATCCATTCACAACAATGTGAATATAATTTAACATTAATGAACCGTACATTTACAAATTATTAAGATAGTGTTTGGTCTGAGGATATGGCTCAGTCAGTACAGAGTTTGCTGTATAAGCATGTAAACATAAGTTAGATTCTTCAAAATACATGGAGAAAAGGCTAGGCACAGCCCAGAATTGTAGAACAGGACTTTAATCTCAGCACTTGGGAGGCAGAGACATGTGGGTCTCTGAGTTCAAGGCCAGCCTGGTCTGTATACCAAGTTTCAGTCCAGCAAGTTCTCAAACAATCAAAACAAAATCCAAATGGTACCCTATGCTTGTAATTTCAATTGCTATAGACGGCAGAGACAGACCGATTTCTAGAGCTCACTGTGAGACCCATTCCTAAAGAAACAAAGGTGGTGGCGCCTGAGGAATAACATCTCAGGCTGACCTCTGACCTCCACCCCACACGCATTAGTCTGGACTCATGTACACGGTAGGGTTTTGGCTTACCTTAAAAATAGACATTTACTCAGTACCACTCCTGCTGTCACCTAAATACCATTCAGTATTATTCTTTCTCGCTTGATTTATTGCATCCTTGCATCTACCACAGATCACACTACATATAAGATATAAGCAGAACAGATTGTGCTTGTGCTAAGACAGGTTTGAGGCTGGCAAGATGTGTCGGAGAGTAAAGGCACTTGGTGCCAAGTGTGGTGACCTGAGTTCTATTCCCAGGGCTCTCACATGGTTAAAGGAGAGAACTAGTTCCTGCAAGGTATTGCCTGGTTTCTACAAGCATGCTGTGGAGGGAGGGAGGGAGAGAAAGAGAGAGGGAGGGAGGGAGAGAGGGAGAGAGAGAGAGAGAGAGAGAGAGAGAGAGACGGAGAGACGGAGAGACGGAGAGACGGAGAGACAGAGAGACTGAGATTGTGCTGGCCGTTGCATATTACTATACCGGTTCCATCTCAGGGACTTTGCTCTCTGCTAAGACAGTCTTTCTATAGACAGCATCCCCTGACTTACTGCCGGTCTCTTCAAACAGCATCCCATCAGAGGGCACTTCCTAAGCTGCCTTTGATGGACTAGCCCCAGTGCATATAGCTATTCACATACAGCTGCATTTGGTTCTCTTTTATTCCTTTCCCTCATTGCTGACTTGAAGTTCAATGTTTCTGTTCTTTCAATGGTTACCCTGAGTTACAACATGCATTGAAAACCTTTATTAGGTTGCTTACTTACTTATTTACACACATACACACATATCAATGAGCCTTCAAAAAATGTTTTAGAGATTCCAGGTGTCTGCCAAAATAGTCCAAGTCAGCTTTTCTTTTTTTTTATTTTCTTTCTTTTTTCTTTTCTTTTCTTTTCTTTTTCTTTTTCTTTTTCTTTTTCTTTTTCTTTTTTCTCTGTGTAGCCTTGGCTGTCCTAGAACTCCCTCTGTAGACCAGGCTGGCCCCAGACTCAGAGATCTACCTGCCTCTGCCTCCTGAGTGCTAGGATCAAAGGTGTGTGCCACCACCAGCCAGCCACATTTTATTTCTTTAAATTAAGGAAACTAATTTTCACAGGTTGGTGCCACCCTGAACTGGGGAGGCTGAATTAAGAGCCTCAGGCAGGCTGATGGGCACCCTAACACCACGTGGGATATGTCCGCAGCTCGGGTATCTGTGTCTGCACTTGGCTTTGTCACTGAAGGGAAGCCGCGTGCTTACGATTATAATGCTGTCTGCTCAAGAAGATGGCTTTTTTTTCCCCCTTGTAACATGACTGTAGAGTTGGGAAAAAAAAGTCCTCCTTTCACATTAACAATCAGTGGGACTGTGGGGAACCAATGACATCACAAGTAGTAGATAAGCTAAAATGAGGAATTGAGGAAGGCTAACTCTGTTGGACTGGCAACTTTTAAGAGGAAGTTTGGCCTTAGAGACACCAGACACTTCCCCTAGCTACAGACCCACAGGAAACACCCCGTGAGAATATGGGAAAAAGGGGGCTCTACCTTCCAGGACCATGGGAAAATAAATTCCTATTGTTTAAATCACCAGTGTGAAGTGTTTTTTTCGGGGGGGGGGGTAGGGCAGTCTTAAGTAAACTAATGCATGTCTTTAGGGACATTAAAAATAAATATCCCGGATTTTTTTTTTTTTAAGTTTATTGTTTTCTAGGACCCTGTTGCCTTTTGGATTGTTATTTTTCTACTTATCGAATTCACCAGAATGAGATTAGAAGAGAGCAGGAACTGCGTGCTATTTAAGGCTACATCCTGAAGCCTTAAGAAGAATGAAAGAATGACGGAGAAGCGGCTTCCCCAGGAAGACTCGGCGAGCCACCGAGTCCTGGCGATCCTCAGCAGGAACCGCCAGCTCGCCCGGGCGGCTTCCGGCTTCCGGCATCTGGGTCTTGCAGCACCCGGGTGGGCGGAGCCACGGGCAGGGCGCCGACGCGGGCGGCGTGCGGTGGGCGTGTCCCGGGTGGAGGCGCCGGGACGCGGACTGGGCTAGAGGGGCGGGGTGAGACGGCCCAGCTCTGGCATCTGAGCTGCAGACGGCGCCGCACGTCCACGGCTGGGGCAGAAGGCCGGGCTGCGTGCCCGCGCGCGCGGAGCTCCGCTCCGGGTTGCAGCGTGAGAGAAGCCGGTGTCCAGTCCCGACGCCGACGGTGCGTCCCCACGGAAGCCTTGGTACGCGCTGGGCGCCGCGGTGTGAGCGTGGAAGGCTGGCGGGAACGGATCCGCGCTGCCCGGGGCTGCTCTGGAGATCCTCCGGTGAGTAAGCGGCTCCGCTGCCGGACTGCGGGCTGGTCCGGGTGGCTGCCTGCGAAGCTCTGCGGAAGGGTCGTTCTGCAAGCTTCTGTGATTGCAGCTGCTTCGGAAGAAACAGCATAAAGTTTCTGCACTTAGTAACAATACTTTTTACATATTCGGGGCTATTTGCACCAGCTCCGGTTTATTTAGATAGACAGTCTTTCTCCTTTCCTACCCCTCTCCCAGACTTAAAAGAGCTGTCCCCTCTCCGGGAGTGAGCTGCTTTTTGTGGATATCAGGTCTACTGAATCTGGTCCCATATTAGCAACTATTCATATGCTGAATGGGCGATTCAGATGATGGATTTGGGTTGTTTCCAAATTTGCTCCTAAGGTCAATTCTGCAGTGGTTCTACTTGCACTTGACATACTGTATTTCCTCCTCTTCAGCTCTGTGGGAACACGTCCCCTTCTCAGATTTAATTGCGTCTGAACCGAGCATTCGTTTCACCAGCTTCTGGGCATCTTGAGTGTGTGATGATGTCTGTTGCTGCTTGCTTATGACAGACAAAACGCAGCCCTGTGAGTTACTGTTTTATCAACAGAGATACTCAAGCTGAGCTCTCTAATTCTAAAATAACTTTAAAAGATGATGCCAACTGGAGCTGGTGAGATGGCTCAGCTGGTGTAGGTTTTTGTAGCCAGGTCTGATGCTGTGGTAGAGGGAGAGAATCACGCAAAAGTTGTCATGTGACCTCCACCCCCCCCCCAAATTAATACATGTAAATTAAAAAAAATTAAGATAAAGCTGGGCAGTGATGGTACTTGCCATTAATCCCAGCACTTGGGAGGCAGAGGCAGGTGGGTTTCTGAGTTCCAGGCCAGCCAGAGAGTGAGTTCCAGGACAGCTAGGGCTACACAGAGAAACCCTGTCTCGAAAAACAAAACAAACAAACAAAAAAGATTTTGTACAGCTTTTAAATAAAGAAGGTTTTAATTGTTAACTGAGTTTCCTGTAGACCTAACATCGTCTCAAGGCTGCATCCCCGTGCAGGAGTTACCATCCACATTTTACTGAAAGGGAAACTGAAGCTCAGACTTGAAGTGCCTCAGGTCTGAGCTTTACATATAGGTCTGACATCAAAAGATGATTATTCCTTGACTACAAATATGTAGGCAGGCAGAAGGGGACATGCAGCTTACAAGGTGGGAAGTCAGGTCAGGGCCTGTGGACATTGGTACATTTTTTTGGTGTCTTTGTATCCATGTGTTTGGAGTTGAGGGTTACATCTGTATCCAGGACACTATTACTTCAATATTGGTGCCAACTCTTTTAGGCCTTTTTGCAGTTATAAACACATTTCTGGACTTCTGGCTGTGTGATGGGTTCTCTGGACCTCTCCTTCCTTGCCTTTTGCTCTCTAGGCATACAAAGCAGGTTAGTCGGATGGCTTAGTGGGCACCTGCTGCCAAGCCTTACAGCCCGAGTTCAGGCCCTCTGACCCACGGGGTGGAAGGAGAGAATGGACTCCCATAAGTTATTGTGCCTTCCACCTGGGCACCCTGGCATAAGCACAGACAGATGATAAATAATAAATAATAAATAAATAAAATTTAAAAGAAAGTCAAGCCAGGCATAGAGATATTGTTCACCTCTATCACAGCACTCGGAGGCAGAGGCAGAGGCAGATAGATATCTGAGCTCAAGACCATCCTGGTCTACAGAGTGAATTCCAGGACAACCGGAGCTATACAGGGAAAACCTGTCTCTCTCTCTCTCTCTCTCTCTCTCTCTCTCGCACTCTCTCTCTCAGAGAGAGAGAGAGAGAGAGAGAGAGAGAGAGAGAAGGGAAAGAAAAGAAAAGAAAAGAAAAGAAAAGAAAAGAAAAGAAAAGAAAAGAAAAGAAAATAAAAGAAAGGCGTACAAAGGCCCTAAAGCAGCTCACAGGACTGCCGACCAAAGATGCAGCATCTGCACCCAGAGGTCACCATGGTCTCTGACGTTTCTCTGACGTTGCAGGGTCTCAACAGCCCTTCGAGGGTAAAGGGTTATGGTCTGAGGAGACACAACCAGGAAGCCTGTCGAGTTCCAGCAGGCTCCCCACCAGAAGCTGCCGCCCCCAGTCAGGCCGACGCCATCACGCCTCAGCAGGTCCTCATGGCCCTGGCCACTGAGGCCAGCACCTGGGTGACGTTGGACCATCCCGGGAAGACCAAGGAGGGGGTGTCCCTGTGGGAAGATGTGACAAAAATATTTGAAGAAGGAGGTGAGAACAGACAAAGCTGGGAGAAGGGGTGGTCCCTTGGGGATCACTTAGCGTAAGACGGTCCATGTGGGGTTCATGCTTGAGGTTTGGGGGTCAGGGGACATTTGAAGGAAACGCTAGGCTCCTACCTCTAGTTCCTCGTGACTTACCGTGTTCCCCTTCTTTTTCCCATCCCCAGAAACAGAATACAGCAGGGAGAAAGGCCACAGGATGTGCCCCTCCCCCCACTGCCAGTCCCTGAGTGTGAGGCTCTAACTCAGAATCAGGGATTCTATGGTCTCTGTCCCTTGAGTCTCAGGTTTTCTGCAAAACTCCTGGTCATCCTTGCGCTAGTCAGTATTTGTTGGTGATCTTTTTATTGTCATCTTCCTCTGCGAGGCAGGAACAAAATGCCTGACTGCTCTCACTTCACCTGAATTGTGAATTCTTTACGACATGCTCAAGTCTTAGTCTGTTCAGAGTAGTGGTGTAGGAAGAGGAGTCAAAGTTTGTGTGGTCTCTCCCTTCATACCCATAATGCTTTATGTTCAGCACAGTGTTTTTATGTTCTAGCTGAGGGACTTTGGCCAAGCATCTTTTAAAAAAATTATTTATTTATTTAATGTCTATGAAATCACTCTAGCTGTCTTCAGAGACACTAGAAGAGGGCATCCAATCCCATTACAGATGGTTGTGAGCCACCATGTGGTTGCTGGGATTTGAACTCAGGACCTCTGGAAGAGTAGCCGGTGCTTTTACCCCCTGAGCCATCTCTGCAGCCCTGGCTAAGCATCTTAACAGTTGATGAACATGAATATTACCTCTCTTTGTTGGCGGCAGTGGTGGTGGTGGTGGTGTTTGGTCACAGTGTGTCATGTATAGCCCAGCCTAGCCTCCATCTTGAATCGCTGTGTAGCAGAGGCTGCTCTTTAACTCTTTATGCGCCTCCTCCCACCCCCTGAGTGCAGAGAGTAGAGGTGAGTGCCACCATGCCTGGCATGAGTAAGTTATTGTGCGTGGTCCTTATTATTAATTGCCGAGGGAGACAACAGATAAAACTAATAGTGGATAGCCTTTAAAAAAAAAGTTCTTTCATATACAATGGGCAAGAAACCGTCTTCTCATTGCATGGACTAAGATTTTCCTGAGGCAGATACCATGGAATCAGGTCTTAGTTTTTATTGGAGAAGGGATAGAAAATTTTATACTTTAAGGAGTGGGTTTCAAAGTGAACCACAGAGTGGGGGACATTCAGCCTAGTCAAAGGTTAAGAATGTGGTGCTGAGCCGGGCAGTGGTGGCGCACGCCTGTAATCCCAGCACTTGGGAGGCAGAGGCAGGCGGATTTCTGAGTTTGAGGCCAGCCTGGTCTACAAAGTGAGTTCCAGGACAGCCAGGACTACACAGAGAAACCCTGTCTTAAAAAAACCAAAAAAAAAAAAAAAAAAAAAAAAAAGACTGTGGTGCTGAGTGACTAAATTAATTAATTAATAATAATAATAATAATAATAATAATAGACTTTGATGCCCAGCTGAGTGTGCAGCCAAGGTCAGCCTGAGCTACTGAGACTGTCTAAAACCAAGAGCAAGTCCAGTGTGGTGTGGAAGGCTTGAGTCTCAGTGCTCAGGAGGCAGGGGCAGGCAGGTCTCTTGAGTTCCAGGCCAGCCAAGGCTACATGGCCTTTGTGTCTTGGGGGGGAGGCTGGGGAGGAGCCCCTGGCTGTGGGACTGGGGAGGTCCACACCTCATGGTTCTTCTCCTTCTACAGCTCTGCTATCCCATGACGCTGACGGAGCGACCCCTGGCGTCCCTGCAGCAGAATCCCAGGTGTGCTGGAGTTTCCTCCTTTTGTCTTGCCATTCCTTCTTAGTTTATAGAGATGTGAACCACCTATTGTGAGAAGTGGCCCTGGGTTGACAGCAGTAATTCAGTCTGGGGAGGTCCAGACAAGCTACTCACATGGAATGCTCCTGTGGTGGCAGTTTCCATTTTAAAGCAAAGAGAGCGATGCTGTTCTACCCTGGCTCCAAACCGACGGAATGACTTGGCATCTAAGAAAACATACGTAAGATAATGGCTTGGAGAGAGGGCTCAAGCAGAGAAGGGTGCTCACTACCCAGCATAAAGACCTGAGTTCAGATCCCACCCTCAGCATAACAGTCTGGGTGTGCTTGGAACCCCAGTGCTGCAGGGCCTGGAGATACTGGGCACCAGCCTAGGTGAAGAAACCCAAGCTTCAGTTCAGAGAGGAGACCCTGCCCCAACTTCCACAAGGCGTCCTCTGACCTCCGAAGCATTCTGTAGCACTCACTCTCCTGATGCACACTTAGTCAGTTAACTAAGAATTAAAAGCCTCGGTTCTCAGCACCAGGGAAGGATCGCATTTTTATTCAGATTTGAGGTACAAGGGACCTGTAGGAAAATACAGATGTATGTGTGACTCAGGTGGGTATGGTGGCATTTTTCTGGACCCCAGCACTTAGGAGGCTTAGGAGCAAGAGGGTTGCTCTGAGTGAAATTGTAGCAATTGGGAAATCAGCCTTGACTACATAGCAAGGCCATATTTTGAACAGACAGAGGGGCAGACAGATGGACAGACACAAAGGTTGGAGAGAGCTCAAACATTCAGAGCACTTGCTGCTCTTCCAAAGGACCCAGGTTGGATAGCAGCACCAGTCCAGTGGGTGGCAACTGTCTATAACTACAGTTCCACTGTCTTCTGCGGGTCCTGTACACACACAATGCATCCGTGCATTCAGGCATAGTCATACACATAATATAAAATAGATAAATCTTGTGGGGAGGCATCCTCTTGGAGACAGTGGGGAGGAGGACTGGGATGAGGAACTGTGAGAGGGATGACCGGGAGTGGAATAACGACTGGACTATAAAAAAATAAAAGAAAATAAATAAATAAATAAATAAATAAATAAATCTTTAAAAAGTAAAATAAAGGAAATTTTAAAGTGCCCCTTTTTGACATGTATGTACTGTGGAGGCAAACTTAGTCAGGGTTTCCATTCCTGCGTAAAACATCCCAACCAGGAGGCAAGTTGGGGAGGAAAGGGTTTGTTCAACTTGTACTTCCACATTGCTGTTCATCACTAAAGAAAGTCAGGACAGGAACTCAAGCAGGGCAGGAACTTGGAGGCAGGAGCTGATGTAGAGGCCATGGAGGGGTGCTGCTTACTGGATTACTCAGCTTGCTTTCTTACAGAACCCAGGACTACCAGCCCAGGGATGGCACCACCCACAGTGGGCCCTCCCACCCTTGATCACTAATTGAGGAAATGGCTTACCGCTAGATCTCATGGAGGCATTTCCTCAAGGGAGGCTCCTTTCTCTGTGATAACTCCAGCTTGTGTCAAGTTGACCACACAACCCAGCCAGTACAGAAACTGATAAATAGAACATTCTGTTGTCCCAAGAAATTCCCTCAAACCCCTTTCCAATCAGTTCTTAGTTCCAACCCTGGAAGAGAGGATATGAAATTTACACACTCTGTCTCACAACTGAATTTAACTCTACAGTGTCTTTTTTTTTTTAAAAAAAAGATTTATTTATATGAGTACACTGTAGCTGTCTTCAGACACTCTAGAAGAGGACATCAGATCTTGTTAAAGAAGGTTATGAGCCACCATGTAGTTGCTGGGATTTGAACTCAGGACCTTCAGAAGAGCAATCAGTGCTCTTAACTGCTGAAGCATATCTCTAGCCCCAACTCTATAGTGTCTTAAAGTGTTTATTTATAGACTATTTTTTTAAGTTTTATGTGGATTTTATAGTTGTGCCGTAGCTTAAACTATATAGTGTTATTTATATCTTCTTCATCCTTCGTGGTTTTGGTTTTCTTTTGAGCAGAGTCTCATGTAGCCCAAAATGGCCTTAAACTTGCTACATAGAATTCACTATGTATTCAAGGATGACCTTTATTTCTGACCCTCCTACCTCCACACCTAGTGTGTGGCCCTAGGGTTATAGGTTTACACTGTCACTCATTTTACACAGATCTGAGGATGAACCCATGGCTTCCTTTATGCCGTGCAAGCCGTTCATCCTCTGAGCTATAGCTCCGCCCCCTCCTTGACGCATTTTTATTAACTGGTCCCATCAGTTGTTGACAGGATCTTAAGTCTGTCATTGTGACTTTTGGTCTTCTGTCCCCATAGTTCTGACAATTTTGTTTGATTATTAATAATAGTTATTATTTTTCTTTTTTGAGAGCGGTTTCTCTATGTAGCTTTGGCTGCCCTGGAACTTGCTCTGTAGACCAGGCTGGCCTCAGACTCAGAGAGCTACCTTCTTCTGCAGGGATTAAAGCTGCCAGGCCTTGGACCATATCCTTCAATAGACCTTCTTAGCATTATGAGATAGCCCTGTGAGTTACAGTATCCCACCCCAAACCTTCTTAGACTTGTCTGAAGTGCTCTTCCTCTTCCTCCTCCTCCTCTTCTTCCTCTTCTTCATGCCTTTTTTTTGTTTGTTTTTTGTTTTGTTTTGTTTTATTATTTTTTTGGTTTTTCGAGACAGGGTTTGTCTGTGTAGTCCTGGCTGTCCTGGAACTCACTCTGTAGACCAGGCTGGCCTCGAACTCAGAAATCCACCTGCCTCTGCCTCCCAAGTGCTGGGATTACAGGCGTGCGCCACCACGCCCGGCTTCTTCATGCCTTTTAAAGTCTGGCAGCGTGGCTTTGCCTACAGTCCACCTTAACTTGGCTCTCTGGTTTTTCCGTTATGTTTGCACAGAGCCACCATCCCATCTCTCCTGCCTGAGCCTCTGTCTGCAGTGTGACTTCCATAGCCAGCTCCTGCTTGTTCAGTCCACTCACACAGTTGCTCAGTGGCATGATTGCTTCATGTGTATTTTATTCTTTATCCTGACTGTACTTGTTATTGTCTTGCCCATCTTTACTGCTACCTTCCTGTGGACTGAATACTTTTTCAGTGTTCCACTTTTGTCCTCTAATGATCTTTGGCTACCTTTAAAAGCCCTTGGTAGTGCATTCTTGTAAACCGAGCTACCCCAATGTCGTCTTTATGAGTCCAGTCTGCTTTAAGTGACCCTGGTGTTGGCTACTCTGGCAAAGACCTGGGTTCACTTCCCAGAGCCCACAAGGTGGCTCATAACCATCCATAACTCCCTTTCCCTGGGATCCAGTGCCCTCTTCTAACCTCCTGGTGGGTGCCCCAGGCACACACGTGGTACACATACATAAATGTAGACAAAGAATCATACATGTAAAAACGTTTTTAAAAAGATTTATTTATTTTATGTATGTGAGTACACTTGTTGTCTTCAGACTCACCAGAAGAGAGCATTGATCCCATTACAGATGGTTGTGAGCCACCATGTGGTTGCTGGGAATTGAATTCAGGACCTCTGGAAGAGCAGACACTGCTCTTAACTGTTCCAGCCCCCCAAAAATAAACCTCAAAACAACAACAACAAAAAAAAAAAAAAAAAAAAAAACGACAATAACCACGGGTGGGGGGGTGGGGGGGACAACCCTTGAGATTCCATCTCATCCCAATCAGAATGGCTGTTATCAAGAAAAGAGGCACTAAATGTTGGTGGGGATGTCGGGAACAGGGACTGTCCTCAGTGTTTTTGGGATTCTAAATGAGTATAGCGGCTGTTAGGGAAGTCAGTGTGGAGGTTCTCAAAAAAGTAAGGCTTTCATATGACTGCATTCTAGCACTCCTGGGCACGTACCCAAGGACTCTGTGTCCTAGCACAGAGACACCTGCACATCCATGTGTATTGCTGCATACTGACCACAGTAGCATGAAAATGGATGCCCATAAGCATGAAAATTTTTCAGGAAAATGGGTGGATCTGGGAGTTGTGTAAAGTCAGGTGACCCAGACTCAGAAAGACAAATTCTGTGTTGTCCCTTATGTGTGGATCTTCATTTACACTGTCTACACGCCTATGTATAGGTGGAGAAGGGTGGAAAGAAGGAGAGAGTGGGAGGGACAAAGATGTTGAGGTGGAAGGGAAAATGAGGCAGGTGAGAGTGCAAGGAGGCTGTGGGGGGAAGAGGAGGCTGCGGGGGGGGAAGAGGAGGCTGTGGGGGGAAGAGGAGGCTGTGGGAGGGGAAGAGGAGGCTGTGGGGGGAAGAGGAGGCTGTGGGGGGGGAAAGAGGAGGCTGTGATGGGAAGGGAAGAGGAGGCTGTGGGGGGAAGAGGAGGCTGTGGGGGGAAGAGGAGGCTGTGGGGGGAAGACGGGGCTGTGGGCGGAAGAGGAGGCTGTGGGGGGAAGAGGAGGCTGCGGGGGGGAAGAGGAGGCTGTGGGGGGAAGAGGAGGCTGCGGGGGGGGAAGAGGAGGCTGTGGGGGGAAGAGGAGGCTGTGGGAGGGGAAGAGGAGGCTGTGGGGGGAAGAGGAGGCTGTAGGGGGGAGGAAAGAGGAGGCTGTGGGGGGAAGAGGAGGCTGCGGGGGGGGAAGAGGAGGCTGTGAGGGGAAGAGGAGGCTGTGGGGGGAAGAGGAGGCTGCGGGGGGGGAAGAGGAGGCTGTGGGGGGAAGAGGAGGCTGCGGGGGGGAAGAGGAGGCTGTGGGGGGAAGAGGAGGCTGTGGGGGGAAGAGGAGGCTGTGGGAGGGGAAGAGGAGGCTGTGGGGGGAAGAGGAGGCTGTGGGAGGGGAAGAGGAGGCTGTGGGGGGGAGGAAAGAGGAGGCTGTGATGGGAAGGGAAGAGGAGGCTGTGGGGGGAAGAGGAGGCTGTGGGGGGAAGAGGAGGCTGTGGGGGGAAGAGGAGGCTGTGGGGGGAAGAGGAGGCTGTGAGGGGAAGAGGAGGCTGTGGGGGGAAGAGGAGGCTGTGAGGGGAAGAGGAGGCTGTGGGGGGAAGAGGAGGCTGTGGGGGGAGGAGGCTGTGGGGGGAGGAAGAGGAGGCTGTGGGGGGAAGAGGAGGCTGTGGGGGGAGGAAAGAGGAGGCTGTGATGGGAAGGGAAGAGGAGGCTGTGGGGGGAAGAGGAGGTTGTGGGGAGGAAGAGGAGGCTGTGGGGGGAAGAGGAGGCTGTGGTGGGGAGGAAGAGGAGGCTGTGGGGGGAAGAGGAGGCTGTGGGGGGAGGAAAGAGGAGGCTGTGATGGGAAGGGAAGAGGAGGCTGTGGGGGGAAGAGGAGGCTGTGGGGGGAAGAGGAGGTTGTGGGGAGGAAGAGGAGGCTGTGGGGGGAAGAGGAGGCTGTGGGGGGGAGGAAGAGGAGGCTGTGGGGGGAAGAGGAGGCTGTGGGGGGAGGAAAGAGGAGGCTGTGATGGGAAGGGAAGAGGAGGCTGTGGGGGGAAGAGGAGGTTGTGGGGAGGAAGAGGAGGCTGTGGGGGGAAGAGGAGGCTGTGATGGGGAGGGAAGAGGAGGCTGTGGGGGGAAGAGGAGGCTGTGGGGAGGAAGAGGAGGCTGTGGGGGGGAGAGAAGAGGAGGCTGTGGGAGGCAAGTGGAGACTGTGGCGGGACAGGAGGCTTTGGGGTGTGAAGGGAACCTGAGGCTGTGAGGTGTGAAAGGGAACAGGTGGGCTTCAGGGCCTGAGGGAGAGGATTAGAGAACCAGCAAAAACAAATGCTGTTTTAAAATGCCACAGCGAAACCTAGTACTGTGTATGCTAATTAAAACTTTTCTGGGCAGGGTGAGGGACTAGAGAGAAGGCTCAGCAGTTAAGAGCACTGACTGCTCTTCCAGAGGTCCTGAGTTCAATTCCCAGCAACTCACAATTGTCTGTAATGACGATCCGATACCCTCTCTGGTGTGTCTGAAGACAGCTACATTGTACTCACACACATGAAATAAACAAATAAATCTTTAAAAAATATATGATTAAATTTTTTCTCAGGAAACATAAGAGGGTTCATAGGTTTTGAGGCCAGTAAGTGCTAGGCAGGAGCCCTCCTTCCCTACCCCATTTGCCTCTTCTCACCTCCTCAGGGCCTCCCTCTGTGCGGTCCCTCCTCCTCACACAGATGTGCACTCTGAGGCCTCTGGGATTGGTCTGTGATACTCTTCCCTGACGCTTCCACGTGACTACCCCATCGAATCACTGCCTGTAGCCAAACAATACGTTTCAGAGAACACTGCTTTCCACAGCCCCAAAACAAGATCATCTCAACTCTCGCTGGTGTTTTGACTTCTTCATGGTTCTTTTCTGTCCTACATATTTAATTACTTATAGCAGTCTTTAGAAAATCTCCTGACAGACCCAGAGGCTGCTCTTGGTGAAACTGGTGTGGAATCTCTGAACTTGGGCTACTCCAGGGCTCCTTAGACTTTGACCGGGGTGGGCTCTGACTCCCCGGACTGTTTGATGTTGTAGGAACCATTGACTTTCAAGGACATAGCTGTGGACTTATCCCAGGAGGAATGGGGGCAGCTGGCTCCTGTGTACCAGGATTTGTACCGGGAAGTGATGTTGGAGAACTACAGAAACCTGGTGGCAGTGGGTAAGGACCCGCAAGCTGTTATTACTTCATTTTTGTTGCTGTGACAAAATTCTACCACAAAAAGCAACTTATAATCTTGGGGAAGTTGAGGCAAGGACTTAAGCATCACATCTTCAGTAGAAAGCAAAGACTAGAACACACCCTTGCTTGCTTGCTCTCAGCTCCCTCTTTCTACTCTAACGTAGTCCAAAGCCCCAGACTAGGCCATGGTGCCACCCACAGTGGACTGAGGTTTCCCCACATCAGTTAAGACAGCCTCCCACACCAGCTTCATTTAGACAGTTCTTCGATTAAGAATCTTCTCAGGTGATTCAAGGTTGTGTCAAGCTGACAACTGGAAATTAGCCATCACACCAGCTGTCCTCTACAAACCCGGCTGTTGTAAGAGAGCCATTGTTGCTAAACTATTGATGTGGATTCATTGCGTTTTTGGCTGTGGGTTCCGTATTAGAGCTGTCTTGTTCCTCTGAAGACCAGGGCATAACTAATGACTTCCTTAAGGGACAGCTTTATTTCATAGAGCTAGAAAAGAAAGATGTGCCCTGTTGCTTATCAGAAAACCTGCATAGCAAAAGCTGGAACTGAACTCTGGGCCGGCTCTTCCACAGCAGCATCGACACTCATAATTTTTCTTTAACTTCATAAACAGGATATCAACTTTCCAAGCCTACTGTGATTTCCCAGCTGGAGAAAGGAGAGGGACCATGGACGGCAGAGAGTCAAGGCCCAGAGGATCCCATTTTAGGTGAGACCAGGGTAAATGAGCCCTTTGGGTAGGTAGGCCAGAGTGCTCAGTCTTCCCAGGCTGTTGGGAAGGCTCAGGTCATAGACAGGACCTAAACTGGGTCTCATTTTGTCTCCATTGCCTGTTTGAGAGTCTCTGTGGTTAGAAGGGAGAGAAGTCATGTCCTCCTCGGAGTTAAACCCGATCCCCTCACAGATCTGGAAGTAGCTGACCTGAAGCCCTCGTAGATGCTTGCCGTCTTCAGTGACATGTTACATCTCACACATCTCTTTAGCTTCCTAGGTCTCCTTTTCTCACACTTATTTTATAATTCCAACTTTAGTTTTGATTCTCCTTTTAACTCATGTATATACTTTTCTTCATAACGATTTCATAAAAAGTCCTGCAAGAGGGCCGGCAAAGTGGCTCAGCAGGTAAAGGTCCTTGCCGCCGCCACTAAAGACCGAGTGTCATCCTTAGGATCCACGGTGTGGAAGGAGAGAGCTGGCTCCTGAAACTTGTCTTCTGACCTCTCTCCTCATGTGTCCTGTGACATGTATGTGCATGTACACGTGTACACGCACGCGCGCACACACACACACACCCACACACATGTAATTTAAAAACTTAAAAACTTTTCTCTCACAAATAATCAGGAAAGGTTTAAAAATAATGCCATATTCACCCAGTGAATTTGCATTACTGTTAAAGTGTGGCAAAAATGCTGAACTCTGAGAGCTCTCAAGCCTGCTGACTGGAAACATAAAACACTGAAACTGACTGAAAGGCAGTGTGGTGTGCCCTCACCAAATGAAGGTCCACCTGTGCCACGGCCCAGCAGTGAGTTTCAGCCACCTCTCTTAGAGGAATAATGCTTGCCCATGAACCCGGACAGACATGTACATGTGTATGTGTATCATCGGGTCCATGTAACCTCCAGTGTATAATTTAGGAGGTGGTGGCAGAAGGGTCTGGAATTCAGAACCAGCCTGCTTTACCTGAGACTCCACCTCAAAAAATTAAAAGCTTCAGGATTTCCTCAATAAAGGTCTTACACACATTACATATCTTGTGTTAGATTTATTCTGAGATCCTGCACTTGCTACTATAGGTGATATATTTTTAGAGTTATATTTTGTTTATTGCTACTAAGTAGTAATACCTTACTTTGAACGCTTCTATTTTGACATTTTAAACTTTTATTCATTGTTTTGGGCATTTTTTTTTCTCGAGACAGGGTTTCTCTGTGTAGCCCTGGATGTCCTGGAACTCACTCTGTAGACCAGGCTGGCCTCGAACTCAGAAATCCACCCGCCTCTACCTCCCAAGTGCTGGGATCAAAGGCGTGCGCCACCACTGCCTGGCTGTTTTGGGCATTTTGAAACAAGGTATTATTATTCTGTACTGCATGCTGGCCTCAAACTCAAGATGATCCTCCTGCTTCAGTTTTCAGAATATCAGGCCAGAATCATCACACCCTGCTTGATTTTTCAGAATTACTATTCATAGTGATCTAAAGTTACCCTGTTATAAACAATAGTTGCCTGTGCATCCCCCTGGGTTTTATCATGCGCAGCGGATAATGCTGAGAGCGGTACAGGCCAAGGGTACAGTTTGGGCAGAAAACTGCCTGCGTGTGCCGGGATCACCAAGCAAGCAACAAAAGAGAAACCATGAAAGCTGCCCTGAGCATCGTTGTCTCTTGATGGACTCTCAAAAGTAGCCTTGTAGAGGGTCTTTAAAAAGAAGCGTTAGCCAGCCACTGTGGTTTATGACTAGAGGCAGGAGGATTAGGACTTCAAGGTCATACTCTCCTTTATTAAATAACAAGTATTTAATTCAGTGAAGTAGCAAAATTCCAATTTCAAAGTTCATTCTTGCTTTATCCTCCCCCTGAGCTTTGGAGGGAGTATACAGACGGTCTCCTCCCATCATGCTCTTCTCCTCTCCATGCCCAGAGCCAAGGCCTAGTATACCTAGGCTTTATTACTGTCTTTTTTTTTTTTCAAAGATTTATTTATTCATTATATGTAAGTACACTGTCGCTGTCTTCAGACACACCAGAAGAGGGCATCAGATCTCATTACGGATGGTTGTGAGCCACCATGTGGTTGCTGGGAATTGAACTCAGGACCTTTTGGAAGAGCAGACAGTGCTCTTAATCACTGAGCCATCTCTCACCCTATTACTGTCTCTTTTGAGAGCTTGAAATTTGAAAATGCTTAAGATTCTTCCACACTAGCCGGGCGGTGGTGGCGCACGCCTTTAATCCCAGCACTTGGGAGGCAGAGGCAGGCAGATTTCTGAGTTTGAGGCGAGCCTGGTCTACAGAGTGAGTTCCAGGACAGCCAGGGCTACACAGAGAAACCCTGTCTCGATAAAACCAAAAAAAAAAAAAAAAAAAAAAAAGATTCTTCCACACTGATTTAAAAACCTTACAGGAAATTATATCTTTCATGGATATAAACCCATCACTTGAACTATATTAGTAATGATGTAATGAATTACTAAGAAAGAAAACTAGCCAAAATTTAAAAAAAAATTTTTTTTTTGTTTGTTTTTATTTCTCTGTAGCCCTGGCTGTCCTGGAATTCACTCTATAGACCAGGCTGGCCTTAGACTCACAGAGATCTGCCTGCCTCTCCCTCCTGAGTATTGGGATTAAAAGTGTACACCACTACTGGGATTAGGGGTGGGATCTTTTTAATATTTCTCACATAGTTTTTCAAAATAGTTCTCAGTTTAAAGCTGTATCCTTGAAAGCATAGGCCTTCAATGTAATTTTTTTAGTGTTATTAGAACATAGCTAAGCCATGTGTGTGACACACAACATTTGAAAGGTAGAGGCCAGAGGAGCAGAAACTCGAGGACACCTTTTGTCATGTGAGGCCCCCATCTCAAAACAAAACAAAAACAAAAAAAGAAAGAAAGAAAGACACAGAGAGTATTGAATGTTGCAAATTCGATGACATAGTAAATTGGATACGAACAACCTAGTCATTGTTTCTTTGCTATTTATTTATTTATTTATTTATTTATTTATTTTTGCTTTTTCGAGACAGGGTTTCTCTGTATAGCCCTGGCTGTCCTGGAACTCACTCTGCAGACCAGGCTGGCCTTGAACTCAGAAATCCGCCTGCCTCTGCCTCCCAAGTGCTGGGATTAAAGGCATGCGCCACCACTGCCCTGCTTATTTATTTTTGAATAGGGTCTCAAGTGTCTTAAGCTGGTCTCGCACTCTCTATCTAACCATTGATGACTTAGAACTTCTGCTCTTCCCACTTCCGCTTCTTGAGTGATGGCACAAGCATAAGCTGTCTCCTCTCGTGTACGCAGCGGTCAGGGTTTTTAGTATAAGCTAGGCAGGCACTGCCCACTGAACAGCCCATGTCTACTTAATCCATTCTTTATTATCTGTCCAGTCTGTATAACTCTGTGTAAATACAGTAAAGCCTCATGCTGCTTTCTGTACTGCATCTAAATCTCTTCTGCAACATTTACAGGGTTTGATTTTCTTCAAAGCATAATGAGTGAGCTATTCACATTTTCCCCATTCAGATGTGAAGAATAAACTAGAAACCAGGGAGTCGACCGCAGAGGGCGACATTTCTGTCAAGCTCTATCATGGCGTCATGAGGGAAAGGCTGATAGATGATACAGTTTGTTCTCCATTGAAAACAGCCTCCAGCTACAGTGATACCTTAGGAAGGTACCGGGAAACCTGTGGGAAAGGCACGAGACGAGCCATCTGCACCCACAAAAAGAAGCACCAAGAAGAGAACAAATTGGAAAACCCAGAGAGTTCCAGTGTTATTTTCAAACAGAAGCACCGCAAATACAAACCAGCCAGAAAGAGGAACAAATACAAATTAGATTCAATTAATCATCCAGTAAGCTGCATGAGAACCAGAAGGTACCCATGTAACATATGTGAAAAAATGTTCAAGCAGCCCATTCACCTGACTGAGCACATGAGAATTCACACCGGTGAGAAACCGTTCAGGTGCAAGGAGTGTGGGAGGGCCTTCAGTCAGAGCGCGTCTCTGAACACACACCAGAGAATCCACACCGGCGAGAAGCCCTTCCGGTGTGAGGAGTGCGGCAAAGCCTTCCGCCATCGCTCGTCGCTAAACCAGCACCGCAGGACCCACACTGGGGAGAAACCTTTCTCGTGTGATAAGTGTCAGAAAGCCTTCAGCCAGAACATCAGCTTGGTCCAGCATTTGAGGACGCATTCTGGAGAGAAGCCCTTCAGCTGCCCAGAGTGTGGGAAGCCCTTTCGCCAGATTAGACACCTCAGCGAACACGTGAGGATCCACACCGGGGAGAAGCCCTACAAATGCACTTCCTGCTGTAAAACGTTCAGTCATCGAGCCTACCTCACACACCACCAGCGAATCCACACCGGGGAGAGACCCTACAAATGTAAGGAGTGCGGGAAAGCCTTTAGGCAGAGGATTCACCTTAGCAACCATAAGACTGTCCACACCGGGGTGAAGGCGTATGAGTGCGAGCGCTGCGGGAAGGCCTACAGGCACGATTCATCCTTTAAGAAACACCAGAGGCATCACACCGGAGAAAAGCCTTACGAATGTAATGAGTGTGGCAAGTCCTTCAGCTACAACTCATCCCTGAGCCGACACCACAAAATCCACAGGAGGAGCGCTTTCCGGGACGATCCAGGACACGGGAACAAACGGAAGCTCTAGAGCGGGGACCTGAGCTTGACGTGCCAGGACTCAGATAAGCTTGAGAAATTGATCGCAACCGTGGCAACTTTTGATGTTGCCAAAAGTGTAAATAAACGCTCTGTTGATTACTACTGTCTGACACTTACATAAAATGATAAATTAAAGCCGGGCGGTGGTGGCGCACGCCTGTAATCCCAGCACTCTGGGAGGCAGACGCAGGTGGATTTCTGAGTTCGAGGCTAGCCTGGTCTACAGAGTGAGTTCCAGGACAGCCAGGGCTATACAGAGAAACCCTGTCTCCAAAAAACCAAAAAAAAAAAAAAAAAAAAAAAAAGAAGATAAATTAAACATTATGAAAATTTCACAATTATTTTTTTTCTCATTTCATGGTAAATGAATAAATTATTTCTTCTGAACTCACTGATTTACAGATCAGTATTTGGGAACTACTGTTTCAAATGTTACCACCTGGGCTGGGGATATGGCTCGGCAGGGGAAGGCCTTTGCCACTAAGTGTAGTAACATACCTGATCCTTGGGACCCATGAGGTAGGGGAACTGGCCTCCACAAGCTGTCCTCTGAGCGCTGTGTGTGCACACAAACTATCTCTGTTTAAGATATTACCCATGTCCTTTACTGGAGTCACAGTTTCGAGTATCTTTCCATGCTTTTTACACCAGCTTGCTAAATTACCTGTGCTTTTTCAGAGAATTAATTTACAACACTAGGCTAAGTCTAGGGCAGTGTGCATTATTTGAGAGTTATACCACCGAACAATATCAACTTCTTCTTTGAAAAAGAGTCTTGTTTCCCCCTCCCCCCAAGTCTGGCCTCAAAACTACTGTGTAGTCAAGGATGACTTTGAACTTAGGATCCTCTTCCCTCTTAAACTCTCAAGGTCAGGGATTACAGACCAGGGCCACCGCACCTGGTTTGTGCAGTGCTAGGGGCTGTGCTCGGTTTTGTGCACGCTAGGCAAGCGCTTCTACTCTAGTACTCCGAGTGGCTGAGATGGGCGGTTTGTGCCATGAGACTCTGCTCAAACACTTGCTGAGAAAGGCCAGTGTGCCCCCAGGAGGGCTTTCGTTAGTTTGTAGAGATGTTCAAACTTGACATTGCAGTGTGAAATTCACACTCAAGAACCCTGCAGTTGGGGCTGGAGAGATGGCTCAGCCCTTAGAGTATATACTGCTTATGCAGTCAGGCCAGTCACAACTGCATGTAACTTCATTTCCAGGGGTCTCCAGTACCTCTTGCCTTTGTAAGTACTGCACATAAATCCATAAACCCAGCATGTGCCTGCATGCTCTCTCGCACACAAGTTTTAAAAAGCTTTAAAGACTCCTGCAATTGAGTTTAGAAGCTCTCAAAGTAAGTACAATTTTGTGTCGGGCTCAGTTCATAACTCCTGGAGTGAGAGCAGCCCCGAAGCTGCAAACTGCACACTTGCTAGAGCCTGCCCCTTGACCAGCTGCCAGCGCCTGCTGGTCACTGTGTCTCTGCTGGTGACAGACGTGCTTTCCCCATGACTGTCTTTCAGCAGGCTCTTTTCTGTAGCCATACATTTGACCTAATTGATCTTACTGACATTGTACACTTCTCCAGTTTCCGTCTCCATCTTAAAAGTCTCTCTTGAGCTCCAAAGAATGTTCACTGTGGATATCGATTATTCTATATTTGCTTCAAACTTGACAGGTTGAAAACTTTTCCAATCTCTACCGTAAAGTCTGCATTCCTTAAGGCAGAAAGGTGCACCACCATTGATCCAACTCTCCAGCTGAAACTTGTTATCGCCCCCAATTAGTTGCAAAATCCCGTTATAGGACAGGTCGGGTTTATGGTCTTTCTATTCCCAGGTAAGCTTTCATCGGGTTCTTAGCGCTTCCTAACTGCTTAGGTTGCCTGCAGAGCACAGATGTTCTCAAACCTGTGGGTGGACTAATGGGCATTTTCTCTCCTTTGGTGCCAGGCATTGACCAGATTAAAAATAGAAAAAGGCAGGTTTATTAGGAGGAAGCTAGCTAGCTCTCAGGGGGGTTCGCCCGTCTCAGAGGTGGAGGTCAGTGAGGTCACATGCCCAGGCAAGGGGATTTTATAGAGTCTGGTCGAGGAGTGATGACAGGCCAGCTAGGAGCTGGGGTGGTGTCCATATATGGTCACCCTGGATAGGCACTCTGGGTGGGTTCCCTGAAACAGGGAGATACGACGGAGTGATGACTTGCCAGCCCAGAGTTTTCTCTAAGCAGACGGGGAGTTTCTCTGTGTGGATGCGGTTGGGAGAAGGAGGTCAGACAGGGTTTCCCAGCTTGTGCAGTGGAAGAGCAGGGGTTCCAGCCTAACAGCAACCCTTTTGGGGGTCGCACATATTTAATTATGATTTATGACAGCAGCCAAATTACAGTTATGAATAAGCAACAGAAATGATCTTGTTGTTGAGGGTCACCACACCATGAGGAACTGTACTAAAGGGTCACAGTATTAGGAAGGGGGAAAGCCACTGCTCCAGCAAATCTGTGTTCATCTCTATCCTCCGTATGTAGCTACGATGACATTCTGAAACATGCGCCCACCCAAACTACATTATTGCTTAAAATCCCTCAGTGGTTTATGATTAAGTGAAGATAGATTGTTGTGGTTTGAATATACTTGGCCCAGGGAGAGGCGCTATTAGGAGGTGTGGCCTTGTTGAAGTAGGCGTGGCCTTGTTGAAGGAAGGGTGTTGCTGTGGGGGTGGGCGTTTAGACCCTCTCTCCTGGATGCCTTCAGATCAAGATGTAGAACTCTCAACTCCCCCCAGTGCCATGCCTGCCTGGATGTTGTCATGCTTCCCGCCATGGTGACAATGGACGAAACCTCTGAACCCGTAAGCCAACCTTTATGAGTTCCTTTATAAGAGTTGCCTTGATCATGGTGTCTCTTCACAGCAATGGAAACCCTAAGACAATTGTCTTAAGTGCAGGACCATTGGTACTATTTCTACCCAAATATACTTTGGTTTTGTCATAAAGATTTTATGGTCCCCAGACATCCAGTCTTACTGCTGGCTTGCCTTAGGGCCTGACACGAGGCTCCAGCAGGATTGAGGCTAGGTTCAGCTCACCTTCATATGCCCTTCCTGAAAGAAGGGGATTTACTCAATGAGGCCACTTTGGAAAGAGGAACAAACACTGAGGTCCAGTGGACCACCTTTGAGGTCCTGACATGTGGTTTAGGTACAGCTAAGCCGGTCAGGCCAAGGAACGGCCCTGTCCATGGTTGTCTCAGCTTGTGTCTTCTGTCTGACAAGCTGTAAGGATCCTGTGAAGTCTCTTCCTGGGAGACAAGTTCTCCTCTGCATAGTCCTGGGAAAATTAATTTCTCTCAGTCTACTGCTTCCATACCTGTTGCTACTATGTTTCCAACCCAGTTCCCCGGTAAAAGAAAGCTCAACTCAGCAGTTAACAAAACAAGCTACAAGCCTAGACTGGGCAGGCCTCCCACTCTACTACTCTGTTTCAATCTATTTTATCCCATACAACTTGCAGTTTCTCTAGGCCCCGAGCTTCTCTCCCTGCCGCCTCTCCGGTTCTCTTTAACCGTTTCTCTCTCCCTGTTTCTTCTCTTTTTCTTCCTTCTCTCTTCTCTTCCCATTGCTCCTCCTCCTCCTGTTTTATACCCCGTAGCTCCTCCCCTAGACTCTGCTCCTCCCACTTTCCTCCTGCCCAATCATTGGCTCAAACCTTTATTTGAAAAGTTAAGGTGGGAGACGGTTCACAAGGCAACTCCTCATCTGCAGCCCCTCTGAGGAGTGGAATTAACATCAAAGTACGAGCTATCCACAACACATACCACCAAAGGAAGGGGCACAAGTGTCTTTTAGCTTTGCTCCCACTGTGATTGATGATGGTTTTTTTTTTGGGGGGGGGGGTTAGTCCCTATTTGGGCAATTTTCTCTCTCTTTTTTTCTACCCAAGTTCCTTGTTTAGCATCTGTTCATCCTCCCCCCCCCATACAATACACTTTATAAAACCCTGATTCTGGCGAACCCCTTAACTGCTGACTGAATTTACTAAATGAACCTAACAGCTTGGCCTTTTCCTTCTAGAATTTGGACTCAAGTCTAAAATCCCGGTGCTGAGATTATTGCTGTGGACACCATAGGCTGGGAAGTAGTTCTCAAAGGCTCAGTGGTATAGCGCACGCACTCGCTGCTCTAGCAGAGGACCTGAGTTTGTTTCTCTTTGCCCACGTGGCTCTCAACCCTTCGGTAACTCCGAGGCCCTCTTCTGGCTTCGGGGGGCACCAAGCAGACGTGAACCACAGACATGCATGCAGGAAAACCATTCATATACATAAAGCAAAAACAAACATATTTTTAAAATCTTTAAAAAGAAAGAATGGGTATAGTGCTAAGATCCGGGTTCGGGCTCCCAGGGTGTCAAGGGACAGCTGCACGGGGGACAGCACTGCAGAAGCCCACTCCGCCCGCCTAGCAACAACCGGAGCCTCCGGTGGAGGAGGGTCGTAAAAAGGGGGCGGTCCTCCAACCGCCGCGCGGAATTCTGGGACAGGGAGGAAGCGTTCAGGGGCCCGCCCCATTCAGCCACGCCCCTCGTTCGGGTTCTTGTTCTGTGTATTTTGGGCCCGGCACGATCCGAGATTGAGTCTTTGCGCTTGGGGACACCAGGGGGACAGGGACTGGGGGCTGAGTGGAAAGCGCATGCCTGCCTGTGTGGAAAGTCTGTAACGAGTCAGGACGCAGAGGGTAAAGGCAGGGGCAGGCAGCCGGAAGCCATCAGCGAGGCAGGGCCTCCGACCCCCCGGGCTGCGGCTGGGAACCTGGAGGGCAGAATTGACCGCCTGGAGACCTCACCCTGGAGAGGCCAGTGTTAGGAGGATTTATGACAGGCAGCTGTCCTTGCAGTGTGACTCGAGTGGAAACACCATAATGTGAAGGAGTGGTCAGGTGAAAAGGACGGAAGTCCACATTCCATCACAGCAAGGCCCCAAGTGCCTACTCATCTCCCTCCCCTTGGCTCCCTCTGCCATCTTAACCCAGGCTCTTCCCTGTGCGGAGGGAAACTAACCAAGGCTCAGGTGAGTAGAGTTGCCTCTCTCCCAAAGTTAATATTTTTCAGAGCAAATAGATACATAATAGACCCATCCTTTCCTTTGGAAGGGGAAGGAAAGCCACATTTATTGTGTGTTAATATGTATACTGTTTTAGCTCTGTAGCTATTGAAAGATACTGTAGCTTACCAGTTCTACAGTTTAAAGATGTGCCAGTATCATCCGAAAAGATTTGAAATGTGTCCAAGATTATTCAAGAAACCAGTAGCATACCAGCAAACTCTACTGGGCTTTTCAAGATTAGATTTAAAATCTGTATCTGCGGGAACCTTAGACTCTTGATACTGACCTGATATTTTTTGAGCATCTATCCGATTCTTTTTCACCTAATAATTTTTAGCTTTTATCTGTGAACTTTTTTGTTTGTTTGTTTGTTTGTTTTGTTTTTTGAGACAGGGTTTCTCTGTGTAACCCTGACTGTCCTGGAACTCACTCTGTAGACCAGGCTGGCCTCGAACTCAGAAATCCGCCTGCCTCTGCCTCTCAAGTGCTGAGATTAAAGGCGTGCGCCACCACTGCCCGGCTTATCTGTGAACATTTAATATGGATATTAGTAGATATTTATATATCTATAAGAAGTCAGAAGTCTGCTAGGTGGTGGTGGTACAGCCTTTAAACCCAGCAGGGGTTTAAAGTTCCAGGACAGCCGGGCTACACACAGAAAACCTGTCATGACACCCCCCTCCCTCCAAAGTCAGAAGTCCAAAAAGAAAGTCTTATAAAATGAGGCTTTTGATGGATGATATAGTAGCTTTATAATTAATCTATGGTGTATCTAAAAACGCTGGTCCAGGCAGCAGGTAAAGTCATAAATAGTCCATTATGTCATCCTTTTTGAACTTTTGTTTTTAGCAGCATAAGAGTGTCTAGGCTGTGCATTTAACTCTAAATTTCACATCAGTGTGAACTGTTGTCTTCTTTTACATGAATGTGAAGCTCTCGTCTGTCTCAGTGTACTAATTTTTATATTTTTAATTGTGCTAATAGACCTTTTTCATCCATAATATTTTAGTGGCAGAGCCACAAATAAAGCAAAATAGTTATACTCTTAAATTTTTGCTGAGCAGCTAGGCAGTAGTGGTGCATGCCTTTAATCCCAGTACTTGGGAGGCAGAGGCAGGTGGATTTCTGAGTTCGAGGTCAGCTTGGTCTACAGAGTGAGTTCCAGGACAGCCAGGGCTACACAGAGAAACCCTGTCTTGAACTCCCCCCCCCCAAAAAAAAATTCTGCTGGGCTACAGCAGCACGCCACTTAATTAGCATGTGCAGTGACCAGCGTCTTCCCTCTAGAAGTGAAAAAAAATCGACTCAGATGAATGGGTGATAAACACAAAAACTCCTTTTATAAAGTGTACCTGCATGTAACTCATTGACATTACTAATTAGTTATAAATAAATTGGCTTCTTAGGGCTAAGGAGTAGAGAACACTTGCCTAGCACACATAAGGCCCTGGATTCAGTTCTCAGTGCTGAAATGAATGAATGGATGAATGAATGAATGAACGAACGAACGAACCAACCAACCAACCAGTCAGCCAATATGATTCTTTTTTGCTTCAGGAATTTGCAAACCTTTGACAATGTTTGGTATGTTCTATAGGTCACTACTTGTTCAATCTAGGGCTATACCATGGCCGAGGCCGGGGAAGAGGAGACAGCATCCACGGAAGCCTCAGGGTTCTCAGACTTAAGTGACTCAGAGTTAGTTGAGTTTCTGGACCTGGAAGATGCCAAGGAATCTGGTGTTTCACTTAGCAAGCCTGGCCCTTCTTCTGAACTCCCTGGGAAGGATGACAAACCTGTAAGCTTACAGAACTGGAAACGGGGATTGGATGTCTTGTCACCCATGGAGAGATTTCACTTGAAATATTTATACGTCACTGACCTGTGTACTCAGAACTGGTGTGAGCTGCAGATGGTGTATGGGAAGGAACTTCCTGGTTCTTTGACGCCTGAGAAAGCAGCTGTTTTGGACACTGGTGCTAGCATCCACCTAGCAAAAGAACTAGAACTTCATGACCTTGTGACAGTCCCCATCACCACTAAAGAAGATGCTTGGGCAGTTAAGTTTCTGAACATACTATCAATGATTCCTACCCTACAGTCCGAAGGGCGCATCAGGGAGTTTCCAGTGTTTGGGGAAGTGGAGGGAATATTTCTCGTTGGAGTGATTGATGAGTTGCACTACACACCCAAGGGGGAACTGGAGCTGGCTGAACTCAAGACACGAAGACGCCCTGTGCTCCCCCTGGCAGCTCAGAGAAAGAAAGACTATTTTCAAGTTAGCCTATACAAATACATCTTTGATGCCATGGTACAAGGCAAAGTGACTCCTGCTAGCCTAGTTCACCACACTAAATTGTGTCTAGACAAGCCACTGGGGCCTTCAGTGCTGAGGCATGCCAGACAAGGAGGCGTGTCTGTAAAGTCTTTGGGTGACCTTATGGAACTGGTTTTCTTATCTCTTACACTGTCTGATCTCCCAGCTATTGATACCCTAAAAGTTGAGTATATCCATCAAGAGACTGCCACTATATTGGGCACAGAGATTGTAGCCTTTGAAGAGAAAGAAGTGAAAAGCATGGTGCAGCATTACGCGGCCTACTGGATGGGCCACCGAGATCCACAAGGCGTGGATGTGGAGGAGGCGTGGAAGTGTCGGACCTGCGACTATGTGAACATCTGCGAGTGGAGGAGGGGCAGCGGAGTGCTCAGCTCTTCGTGGGAGCCCAAAGCCAAGAAGCTGAAGTGAATGAAGGTACACTTTTAGGAATGTTGATCGTTTCGGGTCTTAATGTATCCGCGTGAGAGGACCAGTCTCTCAGCCTGGCTCCCGTGGACAGTGTTTTTTATTATTATGTCTACAATGTATAACATTCCAGTCCAGGGCCAAGGATCAGGAATGAGGAAAGATGTGGTGTTAGAGTGACCTTGGAGCTTTGAGATAAATTGCAAAGAAGATAGATGTACATCATGTCTGCAGCAAACATATCCCTCACCCAATCATTGTTAGCTCAAGAAAATTCTTTGGATTCTGATAAATCTTTAATTTTTTCTTGATAAATATTTTTTTTTTACATTTTTACAATAAAAATGAAATGCTGTCTAAAATAGTTGACTTGATATTTGTGTGTTTGCTGATCTCAGTCCTTTAAAGATGACCATTATACTATACATAATTGTGTGGTATCAAAAGCCTTTACACTCATGTATAAACATTTTAGAACTAGAGCTAATAGAATAAGCAGACATATAATAAATATTCTCAAAGAGATGACCCAAGAAGTCATATGAGTAGAAATATTAGATGAAAGGATATAAAATAATAGTATTCACACAGTATGCAATCTAGCAATGCCATTCCTGGGCATACATACATCAAGGGAAATTCATATATATGCAGGAGGAAATATGAAGAATGTATACTTTCACAAATAGAAAAACCTAGAGACTGTCCAGATGCCCATCAGGAGAGTGACATGGCCTAACAGCCAAAGCATGGGCCACAGTAACACAACATTCATGAGTCTTAGCGACACAGTAGAGAAGGGAGTGAGTCCAGGTGGTTGTATGCAGCAGGGCAGCCTTTGTCATAAAGTGAGAAAACAAGCACTGTGAGGGAAACGTGGGCAGAGTTAGATTACAAGCCTGCCTGGGAAAGACCCTATTCCATCTAGAAGGCCCGGTCTCACAACTAGAAGACTTGAGACCTTACCTCCTCCTACAGTGGATGGGATGAAAACCCAGGCTGGGTGAGGAGAGCAAACCTTAGCTACACAAAGGAGACCTAGCTATGCTTTCTCTAAAAACCCTGATGTTAAATTACAGTCTGGCTCCAGAGGAATTCAAACTACATGACCCTTAGAGCAAAGACATGCACTTCTCATCCGATTGGAATATGCTTTAAACATAAGCCTCGTTTCTTCAGTTATTCCTTGGAAATGCACACACACCTCCTGTCAGCTGACCTTGAGGTCCGGAGGCGGCCAGGTGTGAATGAAGAGGCCGCTTCACCTGGAGTTCCCTCTTCCGCTGTCTGTAGAACCAGCTCTTTCTCCTAGGCGCTGTGGACACCATTTGTCTATTTAACAGAGACCCATTTCAGAGAAGCAGAAAGCAGAGTAATCCTTATCTTCAAGCATCACCAAAGATGCCAGAGAAACAAACTGGAGGCTATCTCAGGGAAATTAAGGACAAGATGGAGACACTAGTGGAGACTTTGTAAAAGTTGATTGTTGAAGTGGAAACTTCTAGTTTCTTTGCAAAGTTCGTTATGTCGAGTGACGTTTTGCAGAGGTGGAAAGATCTTGCAGACACTTGAAAGGATGCTTGGTGAAGGAGTGTAACTGCCCCCACAGACAGAGGGAGGGGGCGCTGGGCACTGGGTCAGGTTGCTCCGCCCCATCATTCCTCCCTAACACACATGCATTGGTTTGCCTTACATAGTATTGTCGAGCTCAACTTGTGGTGACGCAGCCATTGAGAGAAACTCGTCATGAGGTCCCGTGGCAGCTTGCCGCTTCAGCGGCCTCACCTCAGGCCAGTTGGCGAGCCTAACAGTTCCTTCAGGATCGAACTACAGCTGCTGGATCGTGCCTGGTGTCGGCCTGCTGAAAGGACTGGTCTGTGGCCGCCAATTCCTGTGTGCTGCCTGCCTGCCTGCCTGCCTAGAGGACTGGTCAGCAGCTGCTGAGTCATATTTAGTGTTTGCTATGAGACCGAAAAGCCGCCCAAGAAGATCGAGCTCGCCCCCTCCAACCCCCCAAGAACCACTGCTGAACAGGTCCACTTCCCCCATATCCTAATAACTGGCTCCCTCAAGCTGTCTTCTGACCTCCACATGCCCTGGTGTGCACATACCTAGATCCCTGCAGAACATCTTCAGACCTCAGCACGCACAGCCAGCGAGAGCAGTTCCCTCACACACACAGATTCTCGCTCTGCAAAGAGCTGCCGTACGCTGAGCAAAGCACCCGCAGCCAGGTGAGCCAGGTGAGCTCAGTGTCCGGGAGGTGCCGATGCTCCGCTGCCCTTACCAAGGGCGCTGAGTGCTCGGCGGAGTCCTTACCACACCCTTCCCTGGGTTTTCCTCACATGCAGAATGGGTGGAGCTGATGACAGTGCTCAGGCGTTCCATTCTGTGTGGACTGTGGAGAACACAAAGGTTCTTTCAGTGGAAACCTTTACCTCAACTGTGGCATTTTATGGGTTTTTCTTTTTCTTTTTTTTTTTTTTTTTTTTTTTTTTTTTTTTTTCCGAGACAGGGTTTCTCTGTGTGGTCCTGGCTGTCCTGGAATTCACTCGGTAGACCAGGCTGGCCTCGAACTCAGAAATCCGCCTGCCTCTGCCTCCCAAGTGCTGGGATTACAGGCGTGCGCCACCACCGCCCGGCTTATGGGTTTTTCTAAAACAAAACAAGAAAAACCATTTAGCTGTCTGCTGGTACAGAATTAACAATGGAATATACACACAATGTGCCCCAACACTACCCCATCCAACACCAGTTGAGAATAAATTAATAAAGCATACTGCAGAAAAAGCAGACGTAATATTATTGATGTAGCCACGTAAGTACTAGGGACATACAGGTGATTGCACTGGCTGGTTTTGTGTAACTACTGGACACAAGCTGGAGCCACCAGCCAAGAAGGAGCCTGCGCTGAGGAAATGCCTCCACAAGATCCAGCTGCAAGGCACTTTCTCAGTCAGTGGCTGACGTGGGAGTGTGGGACTGTGGGGCACGCTGTGTGTATTTTCCATTGTTAGTTCTGCACTGGCAGGAAGCTAAATGCCAGCGGGATCTTGATATTGTTATTTCCAAGGCCCACCATTGGTCTCACATTTTGTGACTATTCGTTTGTCCTCAGTAGACGAGAAGCAAACTAGAATTGTATCTGATTGGCTGCAAAAATGAACTGGCTAATAGCAGGGCAAGCAGCAGCATTCATGTGCCTTGGTGTGTGTGTGTGTGTGTGTGTGTGTGTGTGTGTGTGTTGGTCAGAGGACAACTGGTGGGAGCTGCCGGGCAGTGGTTGTGCACGCCTTTAATCCCAGCACTAGGGAGGCAGAGGCAGGCAGATTTCTGAGTTCGAGGCCAGCCTGGTCTATGAGTTCCAGGACAGCCAGGGCTACACAGAGAAACCCTGTCTTGAAAAAACAAAAATAAAAACAAAACAAACAAACAAACAAAAACCTGGTGGGAGCTGATGCTCTCCACCATGCTGGTTCTGGGAATTGAACTCAGGCCGACAGGCTTGGCCGCTGGCTCTCCCGCCCTCTCATTTCATTTTTTGAGTAGATAAAAGTCTTTACGTGGGTTCTAGGGTTAAACTCAGTTCATAGGGCTTGTTCAGTGAGCATTTTACTCACTAAGCAGTAAGAGGTTTTAATCAGGCTAGGCGGTGGTGGTCCACACCTTTAATCCCAGCACTCAGGAGGCAGAGGCGGGAAAATCTCTCAGTTTGAGGCCAGCCTGATCTACATACTGAATTCCAGAATAGTCAGGAATATACAGGAAAAGAAGAAGAAAAAAAAACTGTCTAGAAAAAAACAAAAAAAGAAAAGAAAAAATATTTTAATGAATATGAAATTGAGTTTGCTATGAATAATTTCCGATGCAGGAGGAATGGGCTGGAGTGGAGCTGGGCTCTGGGTCTGGCCAGGTACCCCTGGCTCCCCATCTTGCCTGGTACTTGGGTATGCAGCCCAGTCCTCTGTCCCCTATTAACCAGGAGAAAATGTCCTCGACACAAAACAAGAGGCTAGAGAGCCTCAGGTCAGGCACACCTTCTGCAGGCTTGGCCCGCTGAGATCCCTGTTCCTTGCGCTGCCCTCCACCCCCCAGGAACCCCTTAACTGCAGTGACTCCTAAGCAGTGACACATTCAACTGTCCTAGCACAGGCCAGGAGAGGCTAAGAAAGTGTATTTAAGATGATCTCTCACGGTGCTCTCACTGGCCTAAGGCAGAGGGTCACATCTCGTGTGGTGAAGGCTGCCGAGGCACGGGCAAGGCCTCACCGGCTCCCTGAAGCCAGCTCTGCCCCCGCGCCAGACCATGCTGCGCTCGGCTGTGGGTTAGGATAGCGGTGTCCTGAGAATTCTGACGCTTGATTCCCTGATGTGTGTTTCCCAACACGCCTCAGTCTCCTATCACATGCCCTGGGCTGTGTGCATGTTTATGGGCTGTATCTTTTTATTTTTTTCTTTTCTTTTCTTTCCTTTTTTTTTTTTTTTTTTTTTTTTGGAATTTTTCAAGACATATTTTTTTCTCTATGTAGTCTTGACTATCCTGAAACTCACTCTGTAGGCGAGGCTGGCCTTGAACTCATAGAGATCTACAAGTCTCTGCTGCCTCAGTGCACCACCACCGCTGGCTATGGGTTAGATCCTACATGTTTCCCAAAGGCTCTTCTGTGAAAAGCCTGGTTGCCAGCCTGTGGCATTACTGGGCGGTGGCGAGACCCACTGCGGGTATCACTAGGGTGTGGTGGGAGGAGAGCCGTGTTGCCGCACAGCGGAGCTAGCTCTGTGGGGCAGGATGGGAAAGATCGCTGAGGCGATCGGAAAACACCCAAAAGCTTCCTGCCAGACACAAGGTTTGCTGAACCTTAGAAAGTCTATGGCGCACGTTGGATCAGTAGCGCTTTTCTCCTCAGCGATCAGTTTTTATTGCCCTGCTCGCCACAGGAAGAGAGGCATTAGTTAAACTGCCCAAGCAGTCGCGTCCTTAGCCTGCCAGCGTGCTTTGTCCTCGGATGACCAGCATTCTAAGGAAGAGCTGACTTAGCCCGTGTGGAAGGTAGCTCCCCTCTTCTGATAACTGACGACCCCCGTGTTTCAGTACAGCTACAGGAAGCCATCTAAGGCCGTCACTTGAGCTCGATGTAATTCTCTGGCATAGGATAGAGAGCCTGGACTGGACATTCTGGCTTCAGCCCGCCCTGCCATTGTCCCCTTGACTGCCCGAGAACCTTGGGAACAGAAAGGGCACTTTAGGGACTTGGCAGTTAATGCCACTGCCTTGTTTCTCTGAAGGATCATACCCGGGCCTCATGAGAAGAGGTTAAGTTGCTGGAGTGTGTCCTTGAAGGAATCTGTGGGATAGCAGCCCTGCCCTCTCCGTTGGCTTTCTGACTGCCATGGACTCCTCTGCCAGTTCCGCTGCTGACTAAAGCAGCAGAGCCAGGAGATCTGGGGCTGAGCCCTCTGCTGAGGAAAGCCAAAACAAATCCTTCCTCCTTTAAAACGGATGATCTCCGTGTTTTAGTCCAGCTAAGGCAGTCACTTGAGCTCAATGTAATTCTCTGGAATAGGATAGAAACAGCTTACTTCTGCTTTCTTAGAAGAGGCCACAGGAGGGCCTGGAGTTGCCGCTCAGTCGGCAGATGCTTGCTTAGCCTCGAGCGAAGCCCTGAGCTTAATCTCCAGCGTCATGGAAAAACCAAGCACTGTGGTGCCTGTACTGGGAGGCAGAGGCAGGAGGATCAGCAGTACAAGGCCATTGATAGCTTAACAATGAGTTTGTGCCTGCTTGGACTACCTGAGACCCTTTCCCAAAATACAAAACAGAAACAAGCCACAGAGTGTAGACTGTAGACTGCCCTAAGTCTTATCTGACGTGTAAATCCTAGCCTCTGATTAACCACGACCACCGCCCACTGAAACCGCTGTCCCCATCACGTGGCTGTAAATGCAAAGACTTGCTTATTTTACTTGTATTCTTTATTTTTTTCCCAGTTTCTCTCATTATGGTTGAAATATGCATAGCATACACTCTGCCTTTTTTTTTTTTTTTTTTTTGGCTGAGATGTGGATCCCATGTTCGTCATTTTCAGTGTCTAGCACTGGTGTTGGTGTACGGCTGTCTCTGTCTGTAATTCTGTCCATCTCACAGGAACTGAAACTCCCCTGTGGCATCACTCCCTGCTCCTCCCAGCTCCCAGCAGGTCACTTAGTGGGGTCACACTGCTCTTGTCTTTTTGTGACTGGCTTATTTCACTTTACAGAGTATCCTTAATTCTCATTAGCACAGTCAATGGTCAGAACCACCTGTTTCACCACTGGACACCCCACATCTGGCTTACCCATTCGCCTGTCAATGGGCACTTGGATTTTGTCCATATTTTAGATATTGTAACTGACATTATGGTGGAACTTGGATATGCAAACCCCACTTTCAATTCTTTTGGGGAGGAACACAGGAAAAGTGTGTTCCACATTCCCCCTTACTACTAGGTCGTGTGAACTCTACTCAGGCAGAGACTGCATTTTATCCTATACTGCCATCAGGTGATGGGCTTACGGGAAGCACCAATGCACCGCTCAGTGGTAGGAGAATGCAGCCCAGGATGGGGACCTCAGCCCAGGTGAGAAACGACACAGGCTGGCGCTGAAGAGTCAGGGGTTCCCAAGCTCCTGGGCATACAGACAGCCCTAGGCCTGTGATGAGGCCGGGGATGGGGGTGGGGGGTGAGGGTGGGAGGCAGGTGGGGGGTGGGGGGTGGGGGAGTAGGGAACTCCAGCTTAGCTTAGTGGCAGTTGTCCAGGATGGAGAAGGGACCTGCTGGAGACTTAGGCAGCAGCTCTATATGACAAAGGCTTCCCGCCATGGAGGGAGGTTCTTGATGAGAGAGGCAGTCCTTGGTTCCAAACTGTTTAATGATTGTTCAACGTGGAGAAGAGGTGCATACCCCTTCCCCAGAATGAACCAGAGATTACATACCTTTTGCAGAAAGGAATGTCCAGGAAGGGAAGCTCATTGGCTAACCCCTCGGGGCCTCTAGATACCTCGTTAGCACGGAGAGTTCTGTGTTCTGTGCTACGTGACCAGTGGTCATATTCTTTATGTGGGAAATTGTGGTCACATGTTCCAGGTCAGGGATTTGGTCGGGGGTAGGAAACGCCTATTGTCCTCAGGTGGGTGCTGGGGTTTCTGAACCCCACTCAACCATTCCAAGCTTCCTGGCATGGCCCACTGCCCCACAAAAAAGAATTATTGGATCTCTGGTCTCCTAATATTCTGAGAATCTGCCTGCCATATTCTATTGCTTTCAATTTCTACCCATCAAGCACAGAGTTCCCATTTCTTTTAGTCCCTTGGAATGTTCATCCTCTTCCATGCATTGGTATTGATAGTGGCCATCTTAGTAGGTATGGAGCAGTGCCTCACTGTACTTTTGATCTGTATTGCCCTAATAATTACTGAGGTTGGTACCTTTGCATCGGCAAACATATTAGCCTATTTGTGTATCTTTGATGGTTTTTTATTTTGTTTTGCTTTTTTTTTTTGAGACAAAAAATCTTGCTTATTTATTTATTTATTTTGAGATAGCGTTTCACTGTGTAGCCCTGGCTGACCAGGAACTTACTCAGTAGATCAGGCTGGCCTCAGACTCAGAGATCTGCCTGCCTCTGCCTCCTGAGTGTGAGGATTAAAGATATGCACCGCCATGCTCGGCTGCATTTTATTCTGTGTCTCTCATTAAACCTGGAACTCGCTGGTTTTGTCTAGACTGGCTGGCCAGCAAGCTCCAGCTTCCAAACATACAGTGTGTGACATGCACTGCCTCCCCCATACACATACGTAAATGTAAGAAAGTTTTTAGAAAGTTCTCTAAGGGGTTGTGGAGATGGCTCAGCAGGGCCATCTGCTGCTCACAACTGCCCTAAACTCCAGCTCCACAGGGTCCATCCCCCTCTTCTGGCTCCAAGGGCAACAGTAAAGTACGTGCTGCACAGATACAGGCACAGCCAAAATACACATACACACCATTTTAAAACTCTCCATGATAGTACCAGCACTGGGAGCCCTGGATTATGGCAGCCAGTCTAATCGTCTGCCATACAAGGCCACGCCATGCCTACACAGCACAGGAGTTCAGCGAGGTCGCTCTGGGTCATCGACACTTCTCAGACCCAGGGAAGGAAGGGACTTTTTATCAACAGTGTTCCTTTGTTAGTATCATTCATTCACACACTCATTTTTGCAGGGCTGAGTATTGAACCCAGGGCCTTCCATGTACTATGCCTGCATTTTACCATTGAGCTACACCCCTAACCACATGAGATAATCTTATAAAACCTATAAGAGAAATTATGGTTTTGTTGAAGGGATGATTTAAAAAAACACCCAAAACAACAACAACACTCAGAGTTTTATATAGCCCAGGCTAGGTTAAATGTGCTATGGAATTCCTGATCCTCCAGCCTCCACCTCCAGAGTACTTACTGGGATTACAATGTGCACTACCATACTCAGTCAGAGGGGACAATACTACTACTACTACTACTACTACTACTACTACTACTACTACTACTACTGGTACTTGTACTGGTACAGGATCTCACTATGTGGCCCTGGCTAGCCTGAAACTCACTCTGCAGACCAGGCTAGCCTTGAGCTTTCAGGGACCCCGCCTCTGCTTCCAGTGTGCTCAGATTAAAGGCATATCCCACCACAGCCTGGCTGATGTTTCAGAACTAGCCTAGATCTTCATTCCTGGGTCCTGGAAGATATCCTTTACCAACCTATGCAGCCCCTAGGCAAACATACGGACATAAAACAGTCAAGATGGTGAGCCTCCGCTCCACCAGCTGTACAGGAGGCTCAGGCTCTATTTGTAAAGGAGCTGTCGGCCACACCCCTGCAGCCTCTTCCCGATTGCCTGGCACAGTTAGGGCTGGCACAGGTGTTGGCCTCCTCGCAGTTCTCAGTGACTCTCAGCAGTCAGGGGAACCTTCAGTGCGGCCTTTTCTTTGGCCGGTTGCTCCTTCTGCTCTGTGAACTCTGACGCTCCATCAGCCAGTTTGCGTTTGAAACCATCTCACCATGTATCCCTGGTTGACTTGAAACTTCCTGTGAAGACCGGGCTGACCTTGAACTCAGAGATCCGCCTTCCTGTGTCTCCTGAGTGCTAGGACTAAAGGCATGTGGGTCACAATATCCAACCTTGATGAGCCAGTCTTCTGCCATTGTTCCTCACACCACCTGGGCCTGGGGCTGAACTGTGGACACTGTGTGACTGGTGATGGCTAAGTGTGCTGCTAAGTTTTTTGCCGACTTGACACAAGCCGGGGTCACCCGAGAAGAGGGACTCTTAACCGAGAACATGCCTTCCTCAACTTAGCCTGTAGTTCAATTTTTTTTCCTATTTCTTTTTTGGTTTTGTTTGTTTGTTTTGGTTTTTCAAGACAGGGTTTTTCTGTGAAGCCCTAGCTGTCCTCAAACTTGCTCTGTAGACCAGGCTGGCCTCCAACTCACAGAGATCCATCTGCCTCTGCCTCCCGAGTGCCACCACCACTACTACCTGGCACATTTAATTGGGCAGGTGGTCCTGAAGTGTATAAGAAAGAAGGCTGAGCACGCCATGGAGAGCAAGCCAGTGAGCAGCGTCCTTCCCTGGCCTCCGCTTCAGTTCCTGTCTTCCAGGTTCCTGCACTGACCTCCCTCCATGGCAGACTACAAAGTTTAAGATGAAAAGAACCCACCAAACTCAGACACTATGGTGGATGCCAACAAGTGCTTGCTGACAGGAGCCTGATATAGATGTCTCCTGAGAGGCCCTGCCAGCACCTGACAAATACAGAGGCGGATGCTCTCAGCCAACCATTGGACTGAGCACAAGGTCCCAAATGGAGGAGCTAGAGAAAGGACCGAAGGAGCTGAAGGAGCTGAAGGAGCTTGCAGCCCCATAAAAGGAACAACACTATGAACCAACCCCAGAGCTCCCAGGGACTGAACCACCAGCCAAAGAGCACACATGGAGGGAGCCATGGCTCCAGCTTTGGACATCAAAGGGCGGAGAGGCCCTTGGTCCTGAGAAGGCTTCATTCCCCAGTACAGAGGAATGCCAGGACAGGGAAGTGGGAGTGGGTGAGTTGGTGAGCAGGGGAGGGGGGAGATGGGGGTTTTCGGAGGGGAAATGAAGAAAGGAGATAACATTTAAAATGCAAATAAAGAACATGTCTAAGAAAAAGAAAAAGAAAGAAACAAACCCTTTCCTCCCCACGTTGCTTTTGGCCATGGTGTTTATCACAGTTGTGGAAAGCAAGCTAAAACACTAAATGAGAAGAATGCAAGCTCTTATGTTCCACGCCCTACCACGGCCTAAGCTTCCCAGGCAGGTGGACTATCTCAGTTGTATCCTGGGAGTAAAGTCGAATAAGCCAGCCTGGCCAAGAGAACATTCCCGCTTTTACAGTCCATCTCCTGGGGAAAGATATGTTTCCAATGTTCTACCAAATGTCTACCAAAGCTCCAGTTCTTTCAAATGGCTCCAGGCCAGGAATTCCCTGGGAGCAGGGTTTGGAAAGGATAGTAGTCGCCATCTTATACCATAGACTCCTGATTTCAGACGACATTTTGAAGATAGCATTAGGAGGATATAATTACAGAAGATGTAATGTACTTTTTCTGTTGTTTTGTTTGGGGGTAGGGTGTGACTAGGTAACCCAGACTATCCTTGAACACTTGATCCTCATGCCTCAGTTTCCCGAGTGCTGGGATTACAAGCCACCACATTTAGTTTACTAATTGACATTCCCTGCCCCCCTGCAAGTTAGTCTTGAATGTTCTAGAATTCCACGCAATGGTATTTACCCTTTGTGTCTTTCCTTCAGCATGCATGGGTTATTGTTTTGACAGTTCATCCCTGCTGTTGCTTCTACAAGCGCAGTAGTGTCCCATGGTTGCCCATCTCGATATCCACACGTGGCTTTTCCCCTTGTACCTGTGGATAGATGTGGCGGTTACACATCTGTTACTTCTTCCAATCTTCCCTCCATTACCTGTTCTGCCATAGTTCCTTAAAAATAGTGGTTTTCAACCCTCCTAAAACCGTGGCCCTTTAATAGAGTTCCTCATGTTGTGATGTTCCCCAACCATAAAAAAATACGTAGGATAACTGATGACTGACAGATGACTCCCCCAAAAGGGTCCGGACCCACAGGTTGAGAGCGGCGGCAGTTCTTTCAGTGAGAGCACTCAGTTTTGTCAGTAGATGGCGCTGCAGAGCCATTGCAGCAGGAAGGAACTTTTTCCTCTCTTCCTCTGTGCCAGTGGCAATGCTTGGGCTATCTGATCATGGCTTGCCCGGGCTGCATTAACACCCACAAAATACAACCTTAGCCCAGAGCCTTAGCCCAGAGCCGCCTGCACAGTGCTCCCGTCCAGCACACTGCCCATCTCAGCTGGCCCTGGCATTCGTGACTCCTGTGTGCCAACTCTCAGCTGCTGCTCACCAGCGCCTGGATGGTGTTTCCAACACCAGGGCTTGCACCACTCCGTCTGCAAGTAGGTTCATGACTCTCCTGTGCACTCGTGCTTTTGTGACCTGCCTGTACTCGGGCCTTGGTAGCATAGCAGACTTCATATATTATCATACATGTTTGCTAGCAGGTTTACGTCATAGCTTCAGGAAGAGTCCCGCCTTCCCATTTGTTTCTCGAGTACCTTCCCTCAGCTTTAGGATAGTGCTTAGATCATTTTGTTTAAAGTGCTGGAGACTGAACATGGGGCCTTGTGCGTGCTAAGCAAACATTCTACACTGAAGGACGTCAGACTTTTCCCACTCCTTTTATACCTTCGTAGCTGCTCCAATGCTACACTAGTCTGTTTTTCTTTTGTCATTCATCTTTTCTAGAGACAAGGTCTCATATGTAGCCCAGGCTGGCCATTACTTACCGTGGTTCTCCAATCTCTACTTCGAAGTGTTTGGATTACAGACATGAGCCACTACACCTACTAAACCGGTTGTTTGATTTGTTTTAACATTTCCTTGGTAAGCTGGGCAGAGAGAGGGATTCCTGACCTCAGGTTAAACTACACATTGAGTTCCAAAATAGCCTGGGTCACAATAAAAATAGGTCTTAAAAAAAAAAAAAAAACAACTGAGTTAAGGCTGGAGAGATGGCTTAACGGTTATGAGCACTGACTGTTCTTCCAGAGGTCCTGAGTTCAATTCCCAGCAACCACATGGTGGCTTACAACCATCTAAAATGGCATCTGATGCCCTCTTCTGGTGTGTTTGAAGACAGCTACAGGATACTCATACATAAAATAAATAAATCTTTTTTTTTTTAAAAACTGAATTAATTATATAATTACTTAGTAAAGTCCCTCTTTGGAATTACTATGTGGTTTCAGTATTTGGACTGAACTGTAACAGACAGTTTAGATGTTTGTATTGTTTCCACTTGGGGCTCTCATGCGTGATAAAGCTGTCTGGGATGTTCTCGCCTTTGGGAAGATGTGTTTGCATTACTCCTGATGAACAGCGAGGAGCAGAGGTGCTGCATCCTGTGGCGAGAGCGCTTGCTCTGTGGGGGACTGCCAAGCCGGTTCCCGTCGTGGCTCCACCATCTGACATTTCCCTCACAAGTGATCATTCATTCTAAGCAGGGGTGTAGGCGTGCTGTTCCTTCATGATTGACGCTACGACTCTCCTCCCGTGCTCATGCAGCATTTGTGTAGTTTGGTAACTTCTCTGTTTAAATCTGTTAGCCTGTTTGACTCATCTTGTTTATTTATATTTGGATTTTTTTGGGGGGGGGTTGGATTTGGTTTTTTCAAGGCAGGGTTTCTCTGTGTAGCCATGGCTGTCCTGGAACTCACTCTGTAGACCAGGCTGGCCTCGAACTCAGAAATCCGCCTGCCTCCCTCCCAGAGTGCTGGGATTACAGGCGTGCGCCACTATATTTGGATTTTTGAAACAGATTTCTCTACTTAGCCCTAGCTGTCTTGAAACTCACTGTGTATACCAGGATGGCCTTAAACTCACAGAGATCCACCTGCCTCTGCCTCTGAGTGCTGGGGTTAAATGAGTGTGCCAACCATGCTGGCTTGGACTCGTCTTGTAAAGAATCAATCTTCCTTCCTTCCTTCCTTCCTTCCTTCCTTCCTTCCTTCCTTCCTTCCTTTTTTCAGACAGGGTCTCGTTATAATAGTCCAGGTTGGCTCGAACTCACTGCCCAAGCTGACCTCAAATGTCAAAGTAATCATCCTGATTCAATCTCACAAGGGCTACGATGACAGGGCTAAGCCACTAAGCCTGGTTTCTTAGGAATCTTAATAGTGACTCAGAAAAAGAGAAGAAATCTAACTTTTGTGAAATACAAGGTATCTTTTGTCTTTTGTTTTATAGTCTAAGATATCTATCATAAAGTTGTGAGATCTACCCTTACTTCTCATATAAGGGTGGTTTTCTTGATTGACATTGGAGCTCTGCTTTGAGTTAACGTTCCTCTTTCTTGTCTTTCTCCCTTTCAGTGGAATGCTTCCCAGATCTGTGTCATCCTTGTGCAAGGCCATGCTAATCTCCATGACATCCCAATTTTCGTCTCTGTGCCGCTGAAGCGAGCATGGTTAGGTTAGCTTCTCTACAGTGTTAAGTGAGGAAAGGTTTATATTTTTCCACTCAAATGCAACCCCACCCCCAGGATCTTCTTGGTATTTTTGGATGGCTGCTTCCAGGATACCCCACAGGCATCCAAATCTGAAGATTCTGATGTTCTTTATATAAAATGATAAGGTATTTGCATGTATCCTCCACACAGCCTCCTGTTTATCTTTATTTACCTAACACAACGTAGATGCTAGAAAAGTAATAGCTATACTGTATTGTTTACAGGATAATGACTATGGATAAACAGTCTCTATGTACAGTGGAGATAGAAGTTTTAACAAATACTTTTAACCCATGACTGGCTACCTCTGGATAAAGAAGCCACAGATCTAGTGATCCAACTTCTCACATTTGCAGTCCCCTTCACTGTGAGAAAAAGGGAACCTGAATTACTTGGTAACTGTGGTGGTTTCAATAGGCTTGGCCCAGGGAGTGGCACTGTTTGGAGGTGTGGCCTTGTTAGAGGAAATGCGTAGGTTTTAAGACCCACATCACAGGTGCGGGGAAGGCAGTCTTCTAGCTGCCTTCAGAAGAAGATGTAGAACTCTCAGCTCTGGATGCACCATGCCTGCCTGGATGCTGCCATACTCCTGCCATTGATGATAATAGACTGAAGCTCTAAATCTGGAAGCCAGACCCAATTAAATGTTGTCCTTATAAGAGTTGTCTTAGTCATGTCTTAGTGAGAGTTCATAGAAACCCTAAGACAGTAACTTTGTCAAAAATGAATTGATCTTACATATATTTCTTCACTCTTGCACTAACCCCTGTATCTGTTTTTTTTTACTGTTCCCTTTTTTGTTTGTTTTTATTAGATATTTTCTTTATTTACATTTCAAATGTTATCCCCTTTCTTCATTTCCCCTCCGAAAAACCCCCTATCCCATCCCTCTCCCCTGCTCACCAACCCACCCATTTCTGCTTTCTTGTCCTGGCATTCCCCTACCCTGGGGCATGGAGCCTCTCCTCTCATTGATATCTGACAAGGCCGTCCTCTGCTACACATGCAGAGCCATGGGTCCCTCCACGTGTACTCTTTGGTTGGTAGTTTAGTCCCTGGGAGCTCTGGGGGTACTTAGTGGTTCATATTGTTGTTCCTCCTATGGCGCTGCAAACCCCTTCAGCTCCTTGGATCCTTTCTCTAGCTTCTCCATTGGGAGGAGGGACCCTGTGCTCAGTGCAATGGTTGGCTATGAGCCTCCACTTCTGTATTTGTCAGGCTCTGGCAGAGCCTCTCAGGAGACAGCTATATCAGGCTCCTGTCAGCAAGCTCTTGTTGGCATCCACAATAGTGTCTGGGTTTGGTAACTGTATATGGGATGGATCCCTAGGTGAGGCAGTCTCTGGATGGCCTTTCCTTCAAGTCTCTGCTCCACACTTTGTCTATGTATCTCTTCCCATGGGTATTTTGATCCCACTTCTAAGAAGGACCGAAGTATTCAGAACACTTTGGTCTTCCTTCTTCTTGAGCTTCATGTGGTCTGTGAATTGTATCTTGGGTATTCTGAGCTTCTGGGCTAATATCCACTTATCACTGAGTACATACCATGTGTGTTCTTTTGCAATTTGGTTACCTTACTCAGGATGGTATTTTCTAGTTCCATCCATTTGCCTAAGAATTTCATGAATTCATTGTTTTTAATAGCTGAGGAGTTTCCCATTGTGTAAATGTACCACAATTTCTGTATCCATTCCTCCATTGAGGGAAATCTGGGCTCTTTCTAGTTTCTGGCTATTATAAATAATGCTATGAACATAGTGGAGCATGTGACCTTATTACATGTTGGAGAATACTCTGGGTATATGCCCAGGAGTGGTATAGCTGGGTCCCCAGGTAGTACTATGACTAGTTTTCTGAGGAACCTCCAAACTGATTTCCAGAGTGGTTGTAGCAGCTAACAGTCCCACCTGTATCTGTTCTTAGAACACTGTTTCTACCTTGCAGTAGTCAGGAAGTGTGAGAACTGTCTTAGTTACTATTCATTCGGTGTGAAAAGACAACCATGAAAGGGGCTGAAGAAACAGGTCAGTGGTTAAGAGCACTGGTTGGTCTTCCAAAGGACTCAGCCTCAATTCACAGCACCTGGATGGCGGTTCACAGTCTTCTGTCACTCCAGTCCTGCAGATATGACACTCTCTCCAGGCCTCCTCGGGTGCTGCAAGCACATGGTGCACTGACACACACCCAGGCAAAACACTCACACGCATTTAAAACAAACACCAGGAACACGCAGGAGGGGAAGATTTACACTGGCTTCTGGCTGAAGCCTATAAAGCCAGTCCATCACGGGAGTTGACAAGGCAGTGTGTAGCCCTGAAGTGGTGGTGGGAGTGCGGAAAGTGGGCTGGCAATTGGTTGTTACATAGCTTTGATTAGGAATCAGAGTTTAACAGAAACTGGTTGAACTCAGCACAACCCCCACAACCTCCAAAACACGACCACCCGCTGAGGACCAAGTATCCCAACCAACGCGTGAGCCTGTAGGGAACTTTTAATTCTCAAAACATAACTTCTCCTGGGTCCAAGGGGTGCCTCAGATGCCACCCAAGCCTGGCATCCAAGTGAGACCCCGTAGCCTATGTGAAGTTAGGAGGAGAGAGCCAGCTCTGCAAAGCCTTCTTCTGACCTCCATATGTGCTGTTGCATGAGGACCCACCTATCATACGCACAAATACATTTAATTCAAAGAGAATTTCTCCTAAGTGCATTCTTTTTAAAAACTGAACAAATATTCAAGATCCTTTGCACTTTCTATTTCTATAAAAATCCTGGGATTTCTTCCTTCCTTCCTTTCCTTTCTTCCTTCCTTCCTTCCTTCCTTCCTTCCTTTCCTTCCTTCCTTTCTCTTTCCTTAAGCAGTCTTTAATGAAAATCCTGTATGCAACGCCTCTGCTCCTGCATCTTCTCTATCATTTCTTCTCTGTATTTGCCCTTCTCCTGTCCTACTTGTCAGACTTGGCTTTCCCCTCCAGGATCTTCTTTTCGTCCATGTCCAGTGTTAGCCTGGTGATGCTCACCTTGCTGTGTGGATGCTCACACGCACAGTGTGCCATCAGCCTTCTGTTGCTGGCTTGTTCAACATACACGACCCATTTCTTCCTGCATACTTGGGCCACTTTGCCATCTGCTGGCCTTTGATAACCTGAACTCCGGCATCCTTTCGAATGGGCATAGACCAAACATTATACTTGTCTCAGATCTTTGGGAAGAGGGGAAGACAAGATCTTCCTCCAAATGTGGGAAGGTACACTGAAATACCATCTGAGACTCTTGTTTTGGTCAGAAGTCTCGAAGGGATTGAATTTTATTCTGGTGGCTGCAATCTCCCTCCTGGAATTTCTATCCAAAGTACACCAGATCTAGAGACCAAATTCTTTGAGGACAATTGACTTCTTTTTAAAAAAGATTTAATTCGGGGGACTGGAGAGATGGCTCAGTGGTTAAAAGCACTTGTCGCTTTTGAAAAGGACCTGGGTTCGATTCCCTGTACCCACACACTGGCTCACAACCACCTGTACTCCAGTTTCAGGGGATCCAACAGACACACACAGTTCGCACAAATGACACACATGCTAACAAAATATTCATATATACAAAGTAAACAAATAATTTTTTAAAGATTCATTTATTTTTATTTTATGTATGGGTGTTTTACCTACATGTCATTTATGTACACCATGTGTGTACAATGAGCACAGAGGTCATAGAGGTTATTTGATCCCCTAGGACTGGAGTTACAGGTGGTTATGAACCACCACATGCATGCTGGGAATCAAACTCAGGACCTTTGGTAGAGCAGTAAGTGCTCTTAGTGCTGAGTCATCTCTCCCTATGTCTTTAAACTCTAGTATAAACATTTTGTGACTGTTGTGTATGCGTTGTGTGTGTGTGGACACACAAATGTGCCCTGGTGCATGCAGGGAGGTCACACTTTTCCTAGTGTGCTGATTAGGTTCTCATTAGCTTGACACAAACCAGTCCCCTGGGAGGAGGGAACCTCAGCTGAGGACTTGAGTGGCCTGTGGCACGGTCTGTAGGGGATTTCCATAATTGCTAACTGATGTGGGAGAGACCAGACCACTGTTGGTGACATCCCTGGGCCAGTGGTCCTGAGCTGCAGAAGAAAGGTAACTAAGCAGAAGCCAGAGGAAGCAAGCCAATAAGCAAGGGTCTGCTGTGGTTCCATCTTCTAGGGTGGAATCTGAAGGGAGCCCCCCATCCTTCAATGATGGATAGTGATTGCAAAGCTAAGCCAAACAACCCCTTTGCTTCCCAGGTTGCTTTTGGTCATGGTGTTTATCACAGCAATGGAAAGCAAGTAAAGACACGTGGGCTCTGGGATCTAAGGCAGGCCATCAAGCTTGTGCAGCAAGAGCCTTGCCAGTGAGCCGTCTCCTTTAAATGTTCTAGTGTTTATTAGATGTCATTATAAATAGCATTGTCTCACTCGGGAGGCAGAGGCAGGAGGACCAGCACAAGGTTAAGGTCAGCCTGATCTATACAGTTGGTTCCAGGCTAGCCAGCTGCATGGTAAGACCCTGACTCGAAAAGATAATGATTTTAAATTTCATTTCTAAAAATTATTTTTGATAGGCTGTAAGAGTAATATTGATGTTCATATGTTAAACTTGTGCCCTGGATGCTTGACAAACTCATTACTATGAGTTATTCTTTTTTGTAGAATCTTCTATCTAAACAATCATCCTACTTGTAAATAAGGCAATAGTATTTCTTCTACTCTAATCTGTGACATTTTGTGTATCTTTTATTGTCTTAATTGACTAGGGTTGCTGGTGCAATGTGTACTAGAAGTAGTTGGGGACAGACATCCTTTTATTTCTATTCCTGAACTTAAGGAGAGGCAACTAGTTTTTGTTGTTGTTGTTAAAGATTTATTTATTATATGTAAGAACACTGTAGTTGTCTTTAGACACACCAGAAGAGGGTATCAGATGAGATAGTTGTGAGCCACCATGTGGTTGCTGGGATTTGAACTCAGGACCTTCAGAAGTGCAGTCACCGCTGAGCCATCTCTCCAACCCCCAAGAGGCATCTAGTTTATGTATCATGTTGTCTAGTGTGGTAGGTTTGTTTTGCTTTGGTATTTGTCTTCGTTACTGTACTAGTGCTATGAGGGACAGCATAGTCACAGCAAACCATAAAGTAGGCGTGGCTGGAGCAGCTGCTGAGAGCTCCCAGCTGAGACACACAGAGACCAAGAGACAGAAGAACACAAAAGTGAGACAGATACACATACAAGACAGAGGCAGATAGAGGGTGGTTTGGGCTTTTGAAAACTCAATGCCGCCGGGCAGTGGTGGCGCACGCCTTTAATCCCAGCACTTGGGAGGCAGAGGCAGGTGGATTTCTGAGTCCAAGGCCAGCCTGATATACTGAGTGAGTTCCAGGACAGCCAGGGCTACACAGAAAAACCCTGTCTCAAAAAACCAAAAAAGAAGGAGGAGGAGGAGGAGGAGGAGGAGGAGGAGGAGGAGGAGGAGGAGGAGGAGGAGAAGGAGAAGGAGAAGAAGAAGAAGAAGAAAAGAAAAAAGAAAACTCAATGCCTATCTCCAGTGACATGCCTCCTCCAAGAAGGCCACACCTCTTAATCCTTCCTAAATAGTTCACCAACTGGAGACTAAGCATTAAAATACATGCACCTATGGGGGTCATTCTTGCTCAAACTCCCAAAGTACTTACTTATGTATGTATTGGGGGAGGGGCACATCTCATACCTATGTAGAAGTCAGAGGATAGTTTATAGTATGTTTTATCCTAGGATCCCATGGAATGGAACTTGAGTCATCACCTTAGCTGCAAGCACCCTGACCCACTGAGCCCTTTTGTTGGCCCTAGTTTGGATGAGACAGGGTCTCAGTACCTTTGGCTGGCCTAGAACCACAGTTTAGCTCAGAATATACTTAAACTCTCAGTCCTCCTGTCAGAGTCTCCCAAGTGCTGGGCTCAGCCATCACACCTGATTTGTTTTCGTTTTGGGACCAGATATTGCTGTTTTATATAGCCCAGGCTGTTTGGAACCCTTGACCCTCCTGTTTCCCAGCTGCTGAGGGTACAGGCCTCCGTCAGCCATGCTTGGCTTTCGTTTTGTGGTGGTTTGAACAGGAATAACCCCCATAGACTCCCGTGTTTGAATGCTTGGCCCATAGAAGGTGGCACTGTTATAAGGTGTGGCCCTGATGGAGGAGGTGTGTCACTGTTAGGGCTTCAAGATCATCTATGCTCAAGCTATGTCCACTGTAGCTCACCATTTCCTTGGCTACCTGTGGATCAGGATGTAGAACTCTCAGCTCCCCCAGCACATATCTGCCTGCACGCCGCCATGATGATAATGGACTAAAGCTGTGAAACTGTAAGCCGACCTCAATGAAATGTTTTCCTTTAGAAGAGTTACCATGGTCATGGTGTCTCTTCACAGCAATAGAACCCTAAGACAGTCTTTAACACTTCACATTCATTCCATGAGGGTAAGGACATTCTTTGTGTTCTTAATTTTGAGACTTTTTAAAAAATATAACATAAATGAGCTTTGAATTGTCAAATTATTTGTGTGTGTGTACATGTATATGTAGGTACACTTATGCATGTATCTGAGTGTACACATGGAACCCAGAGGTGCATATCAGGTGTCTTCCTTTAAATTGTTTTTGAAATATTCTTAAATTTTATGGGAATGCATGTTTTGCCTGCATGTTTTATTGTATACTACCTGCAAGCAGTGATCACAGAGGCCAGAAGAGGGTGTTAAACCAACCCCTGAAACTGGAGTTGCAGATGGCTGTGAATGGTGGGTGCTGGGAATCAAACCCCTGTCTTCTGGAAGAACAGCCAGTGCTCTTAATCAGGGACCCATCTCTCAATCTCCAGCCACTATATAATTTGGAGGTGGGTATCTCAGTGAATCTGGAGCTTACCAATTTGATTAGGCTGACTGGCCAGAGACCCCTGGGGTTCTCATCTCCTTCCACCAGCTATGATGTTATAGGCATACACTACCACACAAGGCTTTGCACGTGGGTGCTCAGGCTTGCAACTGCACCATCTCTGCAGTCCCAAATTCCCTTTATGTATCTACTGAAATTATACAGTGTTTTCTTACTTACCCAGATGTAGTGGTTTCAATAGCCTTGGTCCCCAGAGACTCACATATTTAAATGCTTGGCCCACAGGGAGTGGCACTATAAGGAAGTGTGGCCTTGTTAGAGGCAGTGTGTCACTGTGGGGATGGGCTTTGAGGTTTCCGTGCTTAACCTCCACCCAGTGCAGAATAAGAGTCTCCTTCTCTGTCTGCAGGTCAAGATGTAGAACTCACAGCTCCTTCTCCAGCACTAAGTCTGCCTGCATGCTGCCATGCTTCCCGCCGTGATGATAACGGACTGAACCTCTCAAACTGTAAGCCAGCCCCAAGGAGAGTTTTCCTTTATAAGAGTTGCCGTGGTCATGGTGTCCCTTCACAGCAACAGAAACCCTAACACACCAGCTGTTCTTTGTTCCTTCGTCTCTTTTTACCCCTTCTTCTGGCTTCTGAATTTTTAGTAATAGACCCTGTCTCCACTGGACATTTTTATTAACTGGTTGTTGAATGTTTTACTATTTTATTTTCTAAACTAGTGCTTATGCATTTTGTTTTGTTTTGTTGTTTTTTTCGAGACAGGGTTTCTCTCCTGGAACTCACTCTGTAGACCAGGCTGGCCTCGAACTCAGAAATCCGCCTGTCTCTGCCTCCCAAGTGCTGGGATTACAGGCGTGCGCCACCACTGCCCGGCGTGTTGATGCATCTTTAATCACAGTCTACCTTCAATGACATCCTAGAGTATAATACTCAAGGCCTGCACAGTGCACTCCACTTTTTTATCCTATTCTTTGTTCTTCTAAATCATGTTTTCTGCTCCATAAATGGTTATCAGCTTTTTGTTGTTGTTGTTGTTGTTTTTTCTTTAATGTTGAGGATCAAACTGGCATGCACAGGACTCAAGCCTTCCAACCACATTTGTAGCTACACACACAGCCCCTTTAAATGAAAGTTATTTCCTTCTTGAGACAGAGTCTCACTATATATCCCTGGAAGACCTAGATTTTCTAAGGAAAACAGGCTGACCTCAAACTCAAGAGATTTACCTGCTTCTGCCTCTCTAGTGCTGGGGTTACATGCATGTGCCACCACATCCCAGAAAATATATAGTTTAAAAATTTAAGTGTATCTGTGTGCTTGTCTATATGTATACTGTGTATATGGGCTGGTGAAGGCCAGAAGAGGGCATCAGAAGCCCTGGAACTGGAATTAAAGGCAGCTGTGAGCTGCCCAGCACGCTGCTGAGAACTGATGTTGGTCCCCTGGAAGAGCACTAAGTACTCCCAACCAATGAACCGCCATCTCTCAAGCCCCGCTTTACCTTTTTGATGTATGAAGATTATTCAATTTAAAAAGTCCTCTTCTGCTTGCTAGATTTTTTTTTTAATTACACGTAGGATAAAACCTTATAAAATGTCTTTTCTGCACTAGGATAAATACATTTTCTTCTTTAATCAATTAATGTAGTAAATTGCAGAGATGAATTTTTGTAATAATAATAAAACATCTTGCATGCCTGTGATAAACACTGCTTAATTATGTCTTATTACATTTTAGTAATTGTGGGAATTCATAGTTTGCATTTAGAATTTTCCCGTCTTTTAGAGGCAGGGCGGGGCAGGGGTGCTGCAGAGGTCCCTGCTTACTGCAAGCCCCAACTCCAGAGCTTGACTGCTGGTCACTGGTTCTGTAAGGGTGGCTGGAGTAGGCCTCTGCCTTGTCCCTCCTGTCCCCTCTATTTGGGTGTGCCTTGTAGAGTCTGTGGGCACAGAAAGCAAGGGTCCCTGGGGGAACCACACTGGAAGGCCAACAGGCCAATCTGATTCCATCATGGCTCAGGAATGTTGCTATGGCAACCAACTTCCCCAGCAAGGGCGGGAGGCTGGCATCATCAGGTTCATACCTCTTTCCCACCTCTCAAGCAACCCAGTCAGCCTCTCCCTTCCCCTTTTAATTACTCAGAACTCTTCTCCTGGAATGAAGTCCACCCTCAGGAAGCCATACATAAAACCAATTTCAAATGAACTTTTATTTTTTTTTTTCTGCCCAAATACTGTACATGCAGAAGCCATGTGAAGAATTTTCTCCTGGGGGGGGAGGGGGAGGGGGAGGGGGAGGGGGAGGGGCAAGGACATGACACGAGGCAGCCGGTATTCCCTCCCAGCTGTCCACCTGCCACCCAGGAGCTGGGTTGGAAAGATGCTGCAGAGAGCGCAAATAGAAAAGGCTAATTGCTTCTTATCTACACAGTGTGCTTGTCAGTCCCTAACAGGCACCCCCCCCCAATCTCTCTCGCTTTCTTTGCAGGATGCATTTGGAAATTCTAAAAAAGGGGTTCCTGCCTTCTGTGAGTTCTCATTGCTTTAGGAGATGCTAGAAGTCTCAGGTCTGCTTTCCCTGAGGAAGCAGCCACTTTGCCTTCTGAGAGAAAGTTTGGGAGAAGAAATTTGGGAAGAAGTGGTTTTTAAAAAGCCAAATACTTGGAAGGACGTTCCCTCTCTCATCCCATCAGAGAGAATTCCTTTAGAAGGCTCTGAGTGTCCACTCTTCCTGGACCGTCATCTAGAAGCAGAATGACGGATGGCCCAGCCAGTCTGCTGGTGGGGACATGGACCTACTCAGGATCCAGCTGAGGTGGTGACATGACGGCACCTTGGAAACTGTCCACTGCAGAGAACCCTTGGTTATTTCTCGCCAAGATCAGAGAGAGTGGTAGGAGGAGGGCAAACCACAAAGAGGAGAAGCCACATCTGGGCTTCTCAGGAGCAGCATCTGGGCATGGACCAAATCAGGACCGGCTCCCAGTGTGAGGGCCCAGGGGAGGAAACCTGCCCCTTGCCACCTCGCAACTCCAAGCCATAGACTTAGAAAGCCTGGAGGGCCATGGAGCAACCAGCCAGTGCTCTGGTTTTCACAGATGAGGACACTGAGGCCCAGTAAGATAGCTCACACAAGGTCACAGTTTCTGGCAAAAAGGAAAAAAAAAAAAAAGAAGAAGAAGAAAAAATGGTACAGAACAGCCATCCCTGTCCAGGTCATTGGCTAATGGGGCAGATGCTCAGCTGTCCCTGGAATTCTCAGGCCCAGGGACCCTTCCCGGCATCTATGTAGACTTCCTTGCAGGTCCAAGGCCCTGTCCTTACTGGCGAGTGTCCAGCCAGAGCTGGTTTCTCCAAAGCAGCAACACAGGCTTTTCAAGGAGCACTTGCTAAGACAGACAGGGAGGAGACCAGGTCTCTCGCCTTTGCGGCTTCTTATAGGCACAGCCATGCTGGGCCCACAGAAGCCCATGCTCAGGGTTGGGGGAGGGGAGTTGCTTTGCTACATGGAAAGATTAAGCCCTTTGTCAGAGAACAAGGCCCCTCCCTTGGGCATGCCACCATCTGAGCTGTGTTCATCTAGCTCCACCGGCAGAGCTGCCCACGGAGGCCCAGTCGCTCTCTTTGGCATCGCTGACATTGCTCTGAGATGCTCAGGCACTCTCCAAACGACCCTTTCCCAGCCAGGCCGGGCTGACCGGATGGGGCTCCCCAGCTCGCTGACGGTGGTTGATCTCCCTAGCCTCTTCTGAACTCTTCTGACCCGGGCTAGAAGCAGGCTGGAGGGAGAAGGCAGGGAAGGAGTCTGGATCTCCACCTCCTCTCTGATCATCCATCAGAAGACTCGAAGGAGAGGGGGTGTGTCCAAAAGAACGTCTGTATGTGTCAGAACATTAGAGACAACAACTGAGGAGTGGGAGAGAGAAGGCAGTGGAGGAGAGCAGGCCTCTTCTTGTCCACTTCGTGTGGCCCACACAGAAATGCTGCTGGACAAGCTTCAGACCACCACATGAAGTACCTCAGCTCCCCACCCGGTGGAGAGCAACCTTGGTCGAAGGAAGCGACTTCTTAACAGTTTGCACAGTGCTGGAAGCAATCAGAGAAACCCAGAAGAGCAGCTCTGCGAGGGCACTACTGCCTCCTCGGCCAAGGGTGATGGAGGAGCTCTGGGTATGCCAGGGCTCCTGGGAACACAGTTGAGGATTGTGCTACATTTCATTTTCAAAGAAATGCCCTGGGAGGGTTCAGGTGTCTTTAAAACAAAAACAAAAATGGAGACTGCTGGTCTCTCCCAGGCTGCAGGAAAGGAAGAGCTGGCATGCTTCCCCGGCTGAGGGCTGAGCCCCTGGGAGAATTATCTTGACCCCAGTGGTCCAGGCACCGAGTCCCCAAGGGCAGAACCATCCAGGCACCACCATCCCTGCCTCTCTGGAGCTTCCCTCAGCTCTGCCTCCACCCCAGAGCACGCTGGCATCGCCGGGGACCTGCTGGAGAGGTGATGCTCAGAGCCGGGGGTGGGGGTGGGGTGGGGTGGGGTGGGGTGGGGGGATGAGAGGCTGGATGAGAGCGCCTTTGGAGCCGGCCCTTCCCCAAAGGATCAGATGTCCCTGTCAAACCAAGACTTGGCCCATTTCCTAGAGAACGCTTCAGATCACAGAGTCCCATCTCTGCTTTCCTTGTAGGAAAGCGATCTGTTAAAAAGTGGGACAGGCTGAACAGGGCAGAAATACAGAGACATATGCTCTGAGCCATTTATCACTGCCCCTGCCCACAGCCCAGCATCGCTGCAGGGCCACTCTGTCCCAGCCATGCCACCATGGGTCTGGCCTGCCTAGAGGAGATGGGATGACCAAATCCCACTCCTGCAACCCCTGACACCTGGAGCACGGGTCATGTGAGGTGGCCGTTGGTAAGGGAACTCACAAGGACCCAGTTACTTCCTGACCCAATGTCCTTTCCTCAAGGGGCAGAGCGCTCCCATCCCAGGCAAGAGTCACACTTGGGCACACCTGCTTCTGGGATGGCATCCCAATGGAGCCCCGAATCCAGTGTGCTAAGAAACAGAGCTTTAAACCCAGCCTCCCTGTCACAGGTACACACTAGCCTTACACAACGCGCACGGGTGAGCATGCATCTACAAGAGATTACTCAGTGTTAAAGAGTGAATTCCCCAAAATCAATTGGGGAGGGGGATTATCTTGCTTGGAGGTGGGACAGCCAAGTGCCCATCTCTTAGGTGGTTTACAGCCTCGGACTGTAGGCAGGTCAGCATGAGCTCCCAGTGCATCAGTCCCTCCTCTGGCTAGAGCATCCCTGTGCTGACCCTCCTAAGAGGCGAGGGACACTCTCTGCTGGCAGCTCCCACTTCTGGGAGTGACTCAACGCCACACCCGCAAAGGTCTGTGTTGTCACTGGATCACTGACACTCTTCCACTCCAAATGGCTTTCGCACCATCCAGACAGTAACTGCTTTAAAGGCGCACACACCTCAAGTAAGACGAAAACAGCCTCTTGCAAGCGAATTTCCTCCTTGCCCCCTACCCATTAAGGCTTGGAGGCCAAGAGCACTTTGCCCCATATCTAATGATATGGGAGATGCATATACACTCCCCAGCCAGAAAGGCTGGCCAGGGAGCTGGCCCCCACCGCCCCTGCCTGCAGGACACGTCCTCAGTCTGCTCAGTATTCTCCTCCTCGCCCCAGTTTGCACAAGGGGCTTCTTCATTGCCTTTGTTGGAAACTGAGTGCAGGACTCTGACTACAGGGAGGCCCTTTGGGCTGGGATGGCTTTGCGCACCCCAGTTTTGGTACAAATGGGATTCACATACAGGCCAAGGCTCCTTCAGTTACCCCGCAGCTCTCCCTGCCTAGGCACTTATGCTAGAGGCATGGGCTAGGGGAGAGGCAGAAAGAGCCTTCCCCCTCCCCTACCTGCCTCCTTCCTCCTACTAGACATGGACCAGGTCTGCTTCGCCATCTCCCGGGCAGCCTCCAGTTCTACCCTATAGCTAAGGAGGGGAGAACAGAGGCAGCGTTCGGAGCCAGCCTTTAGTATGCACAACAGCCGTCTTGGGATCCGGCCCAAGTACTAGTCCCTCCAACCACGTTTCCAGTGGTTGGGAGGAGCCCCAGGCAGACAAGGGAAGGGGTAATAAAGCAGAGGCAGCTGGGATACCTAGTGCAGGCCACTGCCTAGAGCAGGGGCCCACTCAAGAGAGTCAGGGAGGTGGAGGGGTGAGTATTGCTGGTACAGAGCTGGTGACTGAGGCACCCGAGTGCAGAGCCAGGCTGCCCACAGAGCTAGGAGGCTGGAGCCCCGGTGTGTCAGGACTCCAGATGGGGTCTGGTGTCTACAGATGAGCAAAGAAAGCAGAACCTGAAAGAGCAGCTTCATGCAGCAGATCCCAGGCCAGACAGGTTTCCTGACAGTAGCTCAAAACAAATGAACCTTAGCCTCCTCCCCCCAGCATGTAGCCCTCCCCATGGCACCTCTTCCCAAGCAAGTTCCTCCAGAAATGACCCCAGAGGACAGGGCTACCCTTGATGCCTGAGAAGGCCAGCTACTTCAACAGGCAACCTCCTGGGGCCCCTGGGAGCTCCTTTGGCATTTTGGAACACTCCAGGGGAAGAGAGGTCCAGTACATTCTCTAGTGTGTCTGGCCAGCTCCTCCCCAGACACCCTCTCTATCCTGGGGCCCCGGCTAGGGCACTGAGTGAGCATGCTACATGCTGTGGAGTGCATTCAATGGGGGTGACCACCAGCGTGGCCGTGGTAGGGAGGAGAGATGTAGATTCCTAGACGGAACCAGGTGTGGTCAGCTGCAATGGATGCTACATTCCTCAAAAAAGCAGCAATGCTGGGAGAGGCAAAGAAAAAGACAGGACAGAAAAGCAAGTGGAGACCATAAGACAACAAGGCAGGGACTAAGCGAGGCCCACCAGTGGCCACGTCCCCTACTTCCACCCCTGGAGAGTCCGTGGGCAAAGGGTCCGTACGATGCTCCTTTGGGTTCTTTCCAGCAAGATACAGAGATGTGGACTTAATAGTCTATGTGATCACCAGGACTGATTGTACACAGACAAATGGACAGATATGTGGATACACACACACACACACAGACACACACTACAGTCTCCACTGCCAGCTGGGACAAGCCCAGTGGCCAACAGGCATGCAGCAGGGTACGGGATCCAGAAGGACATGGAGACTATATACAGGGAGGGGTGGGGCCAGCAGGCTCCAATCCCCCAACAGCTCCTGGCCTCTTGTCCTCATCGAGGTCCTTAGGAGCACGAGGGGCTGGTGGCACTCTCCAAAGAGGACTGAGACAGGCGCCTGGTGAGGGATCCGAGTGTGGAGTCGGCCACAGAGGATGTGGGGAAGAGTTTGTACCAGCCAGTGACTGTGGCACTCAGGTCCAGCTCATCCAGCATAATCTGGGCCATTCCCATGAAGCACTTGTGGTCCATGCGGCCGTAGTCTCCCCAGACGATCACCTGGCAGCAGTGGGAGGGAGAGGGGGGCACTGAGCCTCCAGGACTGGGCAGTGGGCCCAGGGACCATCAGCTTCACCAGGGCACAGATGGGAGAGTCGGAATTAAAAATGATGTGGGCATGTTCTTTCTGAGTGCCTGGGGCATGGCAGGCTATATCCTATGGGGGCCATGCATTGTCTGAACTGTTGTAATAAGTCTTTTTTTCTCCTGCAGCCCAGAAGATCTAATTAACCAATACAATGTCCCACAGTGATCTCGGATTAGATCCTGGGTGGATCTGGTTCCACTCCCCTCAACACCCCGGCAGCAGCTCGCTGCACGAGCCCAGGGCCTGGGTCACAGCTGCAGCCCTGCTGTGGGCCTTAATAAGCCCCTGGCCCGACCCTGACTGTCTCCATCTGGAATTCGAGGAGGAAGCAATTACATCAATGATTTTTCAAATTTGTTTTTAAAAACAGGCATCTGATATTGGGCTTCTGCCCCAGAATCCTAGAGTTCTGCACTTTTTTGGTTTGTAACCCCATGGGCCCTTACAACAGAACTGTCACAGCCTGACATGAGTGGGGCTAGCTGGACAACTGGAAAACTCAGAGGTGGATTCCTGAGGGGATTATGGGATTCCAGGCTCTTCCTCTGCTTCCCAAGTGTCCTGAGGTGAGCAGCTTCCTCCACAGCCCCAACTGACTGGCCCTGAGTCTCCAACACTCAGTCAGAATACTCTTTTCTCTTTTAAATTTAATCTCAGGTGTCTGTTACAAGAAAAGGTAAGCTGGTCTCAGACAGGGCCAGCCAATAGCAGGCCCCACGCTCGGTTTTAACTTAGTGAATGGCTGCCCATATGCAAACTCTAAAAAGATTTTTTAAAATTTGTATGTGCATACATATACCTGGGTGAAAGCGTCCTGTCTCCGCCCCCTCACCCCCCCAGGCACCGCTCCCTCCTGGAGCTAGAGTTGGAGGCAGTTGTGAGCCACCCAACATGGATAATAGAAGCAGTCTTCTACAAGGTGAAGGGAGAGAACCGTCTGCATGATAGATATGTAACCCCCACACATGTGTACCCCCCCAATGATCAAGAGCATATAAATTAATGCACCTAGTTCAGTGCTTGACCAGAACTTAGAGTCTGCCCTGTAAACACTGACCTGCAGAACCTTGCCTTGGGGCCCCTCATCAAAGAGCAGAGCTTGCTGGAATATGGGATCGCAAGTCTTCTTGGCCAGCTTGGTCTTTTTCTTGGCTACACACGCTCCGTTGTCCAGCAGGTAAGCCTTGATATAGGTGGCTGAAAATGAAGGAGTGTGGCTGGGAGAGGGGCCATAGCCTGCCCAGTCTCCGCCCTGCTGGTCCTGGCAGGGAGTGGGCGAAGCTGCCCAGTGAACCCAGCAGACAGACGGCCAGGCAGTGTGTCTCCCTGGCCCGCTCCGGACCCATCTTGCTCTCAGGCCTTCCACTGCTTTAGGCTGCTGGTGAGTGAGGACTAGCTCGTCTGCCATCCCTCCCTCATCCTTCCTCAGGTCTCCCAGCTGCTGAGCCTCACCTGGGGGGGATTTGGAGCCTGGTTTGGGGGTCAGGCCCCGAGCTTCAATCACCTCTACCTCCAGCTGGCCGCTCCGGTCCACAATGGCAATGTGCACATCTCCTGCAAGGAGAAGGAGTGGACGGTCAGGTGAGGCGAGGTGGGGCTGGCCGGCAGGCCGCAACAGAAAACATCAATCTGCAGGGGATGCCGCGGTGTCCCCGGGAAGAGAATACCACAGAGCAAACTGCACGCGTTGAAACGGTTCTCAGGAGAGCACTTCAAAGGGACCGAGGAACACCGTGGTAGTCTGTGGGGAAACGACCTTCAAGAGCACATGCTTGAGTCGTAACTAATGGCTGCCTAACTCTCCCCTGTGCACGGTGGGCGAGGGGCTTCTGCTTCTCTACATGGACAGGCAAGTCTGGGGGACGGCGCGTAGGCGGCAGCCCCCAGCCAGTCTCTTCAGCGTCAGGCAGACAGGTACCAGAAGAGAATCCATGCAGAGAGAGGCTGAGCTGTGAGCCTGCCCAGCACATCTCTGGCCCCCTGTGAGGAGAGCTCACCACTCACTCCGTGAGAAGGAAGGGCCTCAGTCATGCTGACCTCGGGAGCTCTCAGCCGTGCAGAGCTCAGAATTATACAGCAGTGTCTGGAACTGCCTTCAGAGAGGTGTTGGATTACAAACCTGATCTGAGTCCCCCCCCCCCCCACCTCCAGTTTAATGGGTGAGACTTTGAGTTTCGTCAACCATCATGTTATTATTGTCCTTGCACACTTTGGGGGCATGAATTCACCACAGTCAGAGACACCCTGTACTGTGTCCTTCTCACCTGACCTTGGCAAGAAGACCAACGGGTTCTCATGCCTAACCAGGAATGTATACTTGTTTTTCCCGGTCCTCGACACAAGGGGGCACCACACACAAACTAGTCTAGGTTCTGGTGGGTTCATTATAAGGAAGTGGCTGCCACTTCTCAGAGTGTAGGAAGGGCCTGAGATATTGAGCAAAAGCTTGGAATTAAGCAAATCTGATACCCAGAGCTGGAAGAGAGTGGACCCTGACTCTCTGAGGGTCCTCTGGACCCCTCTTCCAAGGAAGAAAGGAGAGTACCACACAAAGAAGCCTGGCATAGAATCCTAGCTCCACTCTCTGCTTCTGCGCCGAGGGTCAAAGGTCAAGCACCTTCAGGATGGGGCTGAGTAGAGACATCTGGATCAGGTAAAGCTCAGGTTAGACTAATGGGAAAGCACAGGGATGGGGGAAGATTTGAAAGCTGCTAAGAGGGCCCAGTGTGGGCTTTGAGCACTTCCTGGCTGCCAGGAAGAGATGAGAAAATTACTAAAGGTCCCCTAGGTGCCAGACGCTGACGGAGGAACCAGTCCAATTAGCCATGGTTCCTAAGGCGAGCGTTAAAATGCTTTATAGAAATTACCTAGCAGGAGTGCAGCAAGAAGGGTGTTGGACTGCAGAACTGAAGCAGGAATTACTGACTCCATCTTCCAGATGAGGAAACGGAGGCTAAAGAGGTAGGTAAGTCAGCATGGGCCAACACGGTGACACTGTTCACACAGCAGGGGTGGGTGACTGCACTAAGGGGTGGGACAGTCTGGAAAGGCTGCTGCTGGGTAGCGGTCCTTCCTGGCACCCGAGGAAGAGGAAGACCCCCGCTGCTGCCTCCTGCTGCGGCTGCTGCCTCCCCTCGGCTCTACCACACACTGGGCCCCTCCCCCGACACTGAACCTGCCCTTCTTCAGCAAGACTTACCCATGGGAGGTGTGGCCAGTGTCTGTCGCCCCACGATCTGGGCTGGTCCCAGGCCATCCAGAAAGTCACTGAACTGGCTTTCAGCTCCAAGCCGTGTGGGAAAAATAAACCTGCAGAGGGACACAGGGCATGTGAGGTCACAGGTGGGCTGGGCTGGGGCAGATGCAGAGGCCTTCCACCTAGGGTCTTGGGTCTGTTTCTCCTCTCTACAGTGCAACTATACTATTCTGAGTGGGAGTGAGCATTTGTCATTTCTGCACACTGAAGAAAAAAAAAATACTTCGGGCTGTGCATTTCAGACAGTCCCACTATGTACTTCTGGCTGACCTACAATCACTATATGAAGCCCAGACTGGCCTCAGACTCATGACAATCCTCCTGCCTTATCCTCTCAAGTGCTTGGGTGACAAGCAGGTATCACAATGTCTGGCTTGGAGAAAGATACTTTGGTATCATTAAAGATGATAATGAAGATGTTTAAGGCATTTGAATCCTTAAGCCTCAGTTTTGTTTGCTGAGACAAGGTCTTGTCATCCCTCAGCCTCAGGAGGTAGCCACGGACAACCTTGACTCCCCAGTCACCTTCCTGCTGACCTCGGGGATTACAGGCATGTACTGCTATGTTCAGCTCAGGCATTGCTAGGGACAGACCCCAGAGCTGCACGCCTGTGAGAGGGACATGCTATACCAGCTGAGCTGCAGCCCAGCCCAAGCCCCAGAGCTCTGAAGTGAGCCTTAGAAGGCAGGGCTTGCTGGACACACGCGTCCTCACGAGAGCATGCTAGTGCCAAGAATGAAAGACTCTCTCTGGAATGAGTTCTAAGAACTGAGGTTTGATTTTTTTTTTTTTTTAAACCAGAAACTTAAAATCCAAGTCAATAAGGTGAGATGGTGTTCAAAACGGGAGCAGAGACCAAAATAACCAACGACGGGGCTGAGATGAACGGCAGGTGATTGTGGGTGGTCTGCGGCTGGAGAGGAGGGGCCGGAAATAGTAACAAGAAAAACTGACAGTGATTGAAAGCTGGCCAGCCGCCAGCAGTGACTGAGTGTTCCGTGTGCCTCCTAGCATTAATCCTTACAACCCGTCCGTGTGGTGGGAGCCATTGTCCGGGTTTACGGATGAAATAGACATTTCCAAGACGGAAGAGTCTGGCCTTGTCCACAACAGAGATGATGGCGCTCACTGTCGGGAAGGACTGGGGTAGCTGGCACAGGGGAAAGTTCTGGACATTTGACATAACAAATGGCCAGAGATTTGTGCTTCTAATCTGTTGCTGCTGCCACTCCCTCCTCAGGCCCGGGGGTTCCGGGTATGGCCACCAGGACAGCCTCCTTAGGGACCACAGTGAACTAAAACATGCCGCTCTCCTAATGAAGCCATGAAAGGTGTGCCAGAAAAAGAATCGCCACTGGACAGTCTGAAGTGGAGGCTCCACTGGTGATAGGCAGGGAGCAATAGGATGGCGGAGGGCTGGAGAGACAGCTCAGCGGTTAAGGGCACTGACTGCTCTTCCAGAGGTCCTGAGTTCAATTCCCAGCAACCACATGGTGGCTCACAGCCCTGAGATCTGACGCCCTCTTCTGGTGTGTCTGAAGACAGTTATAGTGTGTTCATATATAATAAATAAATCAATCTTAGCCGGGCAGTGGTGGGGCAAGCCTTTAATCCCAGCACTTGGGAGGCAGAGGCAGGCGGACTTCTGAGTTTAAGGCCAGCCTGGACTACAGAGTGAGTCCCAGGACAACCAAGGCTACACAGAGAAACCCTATCTCAAACAACAACAACAAAATCAATATTTAAAAAAAAAAAGGATTGTGGGACAGAACCTGTAATTCTCCTACGAGGCTTATCTCTTATCTCCCACCCCTGGGAAGAGGCGTCGGGACATTCATTAGCCACAGTCAACAACAGCCAGTGTCACTCTTTTTGTGGACGGGGGAGGCACACATGTACTCTTCTCTTGTACATGGAGACACTGGTGTGTTTGTTACACACTCACTAAGGGCGACTGCAAGTGTTAAACGATCATAGCACATGGCTTCCAAGAGGGAGTCACTACCTTGGGGTAGCCATACTACTCTGTACAAGCTCTGACGTACAAATACTAATGGCTGCTTATTTGCAGTGAGAAGGTTCCGTTTGTCTCTACAGGTTCTGCATCTGTGATTCAATAACCACAGACTGAGAACATGGGGGGAAAAGTTGTCTGTGCTGAGCACACACAGATTTTTTTCTTATTCCTTAAACAATACAGCTAGGCTTGGCTTTGCGGTAGACACCTGTAATACCAGTCAATGCTCAGGATGCGCAGGCAAAAAGATTCCGAATTCTGAATTCAAGACCAGCCTGACCTATACAGCAAAGCCTGTCTAACGGGCATCTCTACTGCATTTAGCTGATACTGAGGATTACAAGTGATCTAGAGAAGATCCGGTGTATACGGGAGGGTGTGTACAGGTTGTATGCAAACATATCAGTGTATTTAAGGGATTCAAGATGCTGTGGGTTTTGGATCCGTGGGAGGTCTTGGAGCCAATCCCACGGGGATGCCAAAGGCTGTGTACAGTAGAGAGAGACAATAACTGCATATTAAATAAGCCACAGGATCCTGGGACTGAAAATTATAGGGGCCTGATGAAACAGAAAATCTACAAAGTCCAATTTAGAACAGATCTGTGGAGTGTCTGTCTAAGCAGTGGCTTTCAAATGCTTACTGTAACTCGCATGAAAAAAACCAAACCAAAGCCAAGACTGCTCAGACCCACCACAGGCCTACCTGCACCCTGGATAAAGAACTCGGTCAGGTTCTCCAAGGGAGCCACCCTTGCTGCACAGGCTACACCTGCAGTATCTATTTCTTTCTCTGGTGCTGCTTTTGACCCACTACAGTGATTTTTACTTCCGGCCTATGAGTCACAAGGTATGATGTGACAATCTTTAAAACATGGATCTAGGGCGGTGGTGGCGCATGCCTTTAATCCCAGTACTTGGGAGGCGGAGGCAGGCGGATTTCTGAGTTCGAGGCCAGCCTGGTCTGCTGAGTGAGTTCCAGGACAGCCGGAGCTACACAGAGAAACCCTGTCTTGAAAAAACCAAAAAAAAAAAAAAAAAAAAAAAAAACCATGGATCTAGTCCAATATTTTTCCCTAATCTCCAAGCAAGGTGATTTATAAAGATTTCACACAACTAAGCCATGAAAATGGGTTTAGGCTTAGAAGGAATTTAGGGTCACAGTTTACTTTCTGTCCATTTCCTCTGGAGCAGGGTGTAGGGTGGGTGATGGGAAGCAGGAGCCCCAAGTTCCTTCCTGAAATAAAACAAACAAACAAACAAAAAAACCCAAAAACTGTGCCCCAGGGCTTCTGAGGAGGCCTGGAACCCAGGGACCTGGTCCCTAGGAGGGGACAGGGAAGCTGGGGTGGGGGGTGCGGATGTCTGGCTGGGGAGCAGGTGCAGAGGTGGGGGGTGCGGATGTCTGGCTGGGAAGCAGGTGCAGGGGTGGGGGTTGCGGATGTCTGGCTGGGGAGCAGGTGCAGGGGTGGGGGGTGCGGATGTCTGGCTGGGGAGCAGGTGCAGGTGCAGGGGTGGGGGGTGCGGATGTCTGGCTGGGAAGCAGGTGCAGGGGTGGGGGTTGCGGATGTCTGGCTGGGGAGCAGGTGCAGGGGTGGGGGGTGCAGATGTCTGGCTGGGAAGCAGGTGCAGGGGTGGGGGGTGCGGATGTCTGGCTGGGGAGCAGGTGCAGGGGTGGGGGGTGCGGATGTCTGGCTGGGGAGCAGGTGCAGGTGCAGGGGTGGGGGGTGCGGATGTCTGGCTGGGAAGCAGGTGCAGGGGTGGGGGTTGCGGATGTCTGGCTGGGGAGCAGGTGCAGGGGTGGGGGGTGCGGATGTCTGGCTGGGAAGCAGGTGCAGGTGCAGGGGTGGGGGTGCGGATGTCTGGCTGGGGAGCAGGTGCAGGGGTGGGGGTTGCGGATGTCTGGCTGGCTGGGAAGCAGGTGCAGGGGTGGGGGTTGCGGATGTCTGGCTGGGGAGCAGGTGCAGGGGTGAGGGGTGCGGATGTCTGGCTGGGAAGCAGGTGCAGGGGTGGGGGGTGCGGATGTCTGGCTGGGGAGCAGGTGCAGGGGTGGGGGGTGCGGATGTCTGGCTGGGGAGCAGGTGCAGGGGTGGGGGTGTGGGTGTCTGGCTGGGGAGCAGGTGCAGGTGTGGGGGGGTGCGGGTGTCTGGCTGGGGAGCAGGTGCAGGGGTGGGGGGTGCGGATGTCTGGCTGGCTGGGGAGCAGGTGCAGGGGTGGGGGGTGCAGGTGTCTGGCTGGGGAGCAGGTGCAGGGGTGGGGGGGTGCAGGTGTCTGGCTGGGGAGCAGGTGCAGGGGTGGGGGGTGCAGGTGTCTGGCTGGGGAGCAGGTGCAGGGGTGGGGGGTGCGGATGTCTGGCTGGCTGGGGAGCAGGTGCAGGGGTGGGGGGTGCGGATGTCTGGCTGGGGAGCAGGTGCAGGGGTGGGGGGTGCGGATGTCTGGCTGGGGAGCAGGTGCAGGTGCAGGGGTGGGGGGTGCGGATGTCTGGCTGGGAAGCAGGTGCAGGGGTGAGGGGTGCGGATGTCTGTCTGTCTGGGGAGCAGGTGCAGGTGCACGCACGTGCCCTCGGAGCTGTTGCTGTTGGTGCTCCCGTCCGTAGACTCCCGGCTGCCCTGGCGGGTGACGCGGCTCCGCATCTCCACAGCAATGCCAGTCTCTGTGCTCCGTCGAACGTTGCTGCGAAGCTTCTTAGTGGCCCCTTCTGGGGTCCCCATCCCAAGGAGAGAGAGGGGAAGAGGTTAAAACATTGCCTAGGCTTCTCTAGAGTGCTACCAAAGAGATCCTCTGAACGGGGTGGGGTGGGGTGGGGGGGAGTCTGCCAAGACTGGGACACCACTGCGCTGACTCCAAAGCTGCCAGGGACATGCTGTGTGCCTCAACAGAAATTCAATTGGAGGTAAAGAGTCCTGCAGTCTTGGGGCCTTCCCCATCCACTAGGCTCTCCCTCTACCTTCCTATTCTGTTTTATCCTGAACCCCAAAACATAAGAGCCGCTTCTTCCTCTCACTTCTGGGAAGCTTGTCTGTTCTAGGATTTCCAGATTTACTTTCCCCCTTCTAGATATCGTACCAGACCCCAAACCCCTCTCTCCTGCTCCACTAGAAGTCTGGCCATTTGAAACTTGTCTTCTCAAGGTAAGTCTGAAGTGGGGAGCATCGCGAATGTCAGGTCAGAGTGGCGTAGCTAGCTTGACCAGGACTGATGTTGGATTGAGAAGGTCCATAGAAACCTAGAACCTCCCACTCCCGGACTCTGTAGCTTCTATCCAGGGGCCCCAGCCCCCTCCTCAGCCTGGCAGGAAACACAGGGCACTTTCCCTCTCTGAGCAGCACACCAGCCTGCCTGGGTTTCCATGGCAACCTCCTTAGCATTGCAGTGTGGTCCCTCTAGACAGCTTTCCTCCTGGGCGGGGGTGGGGGTGGGGAAAGACAGGCTGGGGTTTTGCAGGGACTCCCCTGTTAAAGCTTGATTGCTGAGCAACTTGATGGGGAGGGAAGTGGCACCCAGACAGGGAGGGACGATACGAAGGGGCCACCTGCTGCCGCCAGTTACAGGCCCCAGGAAACTGTTAGTGGAGTGGTCAGCAAGAGTGCCTAGGACGGAGCAGCAGCACATGATCCCAGAGGGCAGCCAATGGTGGGCTGTGGAGGACTGTTCACGTCCCCAGCTTAGGAAAGGGAGGCCTCCTCTCCTTCCATTTTGCCCCATTTACCCTTCAGGAAGTCCTCACTGAATGGGAGAAGACCGAGGGGGCAAATGCTAGCAGACAGGATGGTGGAGGTGAGGCAGTGAGTACAGGGACCGTGTGCGGAGGAATATGGCGTCTAAACTCAGTGTGGCCTATCTGGTCTAGATAGATAGAATAGTCAGCACATCCAGAAATTATTGTCTCACACACGTGTAAACACACACACACACACACACACACACACACACTGACACACACAGTCATTTTAGCTCTGGCATATTTCTCTTACACACACATAAGACAGACACACAGGGGTGCTGACTATCATATGTGAATATAACAACTTCATGTATGGTATCATGTGTTTGTATACAGGCCCCCAGGTCTTGCATAGACACAGTGTGCACATCAGCAGGTTGCATATATGTGGTCTTTAATATCTAGACTTCAGTCCGTCCTCTCACCACACACAACGATGTCCACTTACCCATGGCGTGGGACCTACCGTGGGACTCTCTCTGCCCCTGACTCCTTCCTAACTGCCGAATCCCCTCTAACTCGGAAAACAGATGGTCGTGGGGGCTGAAAGTCACCTGCCTCCCCCTCACATCCTCACCCCCTCAACACACGCTCTTTCCGAGCCTGGGAAAGTGCTGACCCATTTGGAAGTGAAATTACTTTCTTAGATAAGACTCACTCAGCCCAGTGTGAGCACCCATGAGCGGGGACTCCTGAAGGGTCAGAGAGGTGTGTGCTTCTCTAGGCATCCCCATCACTTCACTAATGAGGAGTCTGGGTTCTGATGCCACAGAGCTGGGGCTAGCCGGGAGGCCCTCAGACTGCCTGCCTGCTGACACGCCACCCCCTCTCCTTTCCCAGCGTTTCCTCTCTTGGAAGTATGACTCAGCAGAGATTAAACTCCTGCTTCTGCAGTTCGAGGGGGAAAGGTCTTGCAAACTCGGAGAGAAATCCTCCCACTGGCTTCGGTCCTGTTCAGCCTAGGTCCCTGCTGAACCAGGGAGAAACTATGGTGCTTCCCTCTAGAAACCTGAACCAAATGGTTGCAATAATTCAGCGTTCCCTGGAGAAAGCTTCCAGGAGCCATTCTCTCTGTTCCATCACAGACAGAAGACAGCAGCTGTGGTCTGCAGTTACACTCTGGCATCTTCCAGAAGTCCCAAGTCCCCTCAGACAGCTCAGGCAGGAAGGGCTCTGTCCTTGGTACTGGTCATTTAGGAGGTTGCTTCAGCCCAGCATGACCCTGTGTAGATCTAGGATCCCCAAACTCCTCATCCTCCATTGCTCCCACAGTTCCTGTGAGAACTGACAGATCTCAAAAGGAATCTGGGAGAGGGCACTGTTAGCTCCATTTTGCTTGCGAGGAAACTGCCCTGACTGAAAAGTGACTTTACGGCAGTTCCACAGCGAGCTGTGGAGCCAGAACTAGACCTCTAAAGCCCAGGGTGAGATTTCAGAGGTCTGCATTAGAAAAGCAGAGTGATCAGCTAGAAGAGGGCAGACAGGCAGGGGACCAGAGGGGCCGGTGCTACAGACTCGACATTACACTACATGAACTGGGGCAAAGGAACAAAGAGGCTCAGGCAGGGCTACAGCCAGCACAGGCTGCTCATGAGCTGGGAGGGCGGGGCTCTTGCAAGAGAAGATCCAGAGCCCCAATGGGTAGGCCTAGGCAAAGGCTTCCTCCTAACTCCTCACAGCCAAGTTCGATGGGCTAATCAAGCCATTCTACTTGGGACAACAGGGGTGCCCTTCTGGGATCTTTGCCTAGAGCAGAAATCCCTGGGTCAGTACCCATGGTGAGGTGGCCATGTACTTGTCTGACTCCCCCACATGGAAGGGTGTTCCAAGCTGAGGCACTGGCATACTCAAAGCCTGTATATGCATTCAGACACAGACACACACAGACACACAGACACACAGACACACAGACACACACACACACACACACAGAGAGAGAGAGAGAGAGAGAGAGAGAGAGAGAGAGAGAGAGAAAGAGAGAGAGAGAATAAAAATAAACCTTTAAAAAGTATCAACACTTTGCTGAGTGTCTCCCACGTGCCAGTCACAAGAGGCTGTGTACCTTTGCACATCTATCTTACTCCCTAGTTCAGCAGGGGCCTAGGCTGAACAGGAATGAACCTAGTGGGAGGATTTCTTTCTGAGTTTGCAAGACCTTTCCCCCTCGAACTGAATAGCTCCATAAAGCACACATTAACGTCTTCAACAAACAGCAGGCTCAGAGAAGTGAAGCAGCTTGCCTGAACTGTCCATCTAGTAAACGATGGGGTGTGGTCACAAAGGCCAGCCTGAGGTCATTCCCCAGGGAAGTGCCTTCTCCTCAGGCCCTGGAAGTCTCACAGATAAGTAAGTACATCAGCCTGGATGACCTCGAGGGCCCTTCCTGCTATGACACTCGGTGATTAGATGACACACAGGGGCCTGCACTTAGAAGAGCATCTGGGCAATTCCCCTGGCCCCAGACCCTGAGCCCCCGGCTGTGCCCTCACATACCACAAAGACAAGGTATCCAGAGGCCCTGTCATCACTGTCTCTCCCTGAGACAGCAGGTCTCCCTGGCATCTGCTCTCACCCCAGCCTGCAGCTGTCTGAAGCCGCGGCAGATCTCTGCAATGCCTCCCAGTGACTCACACCCACCCTTCCTTGGCCTTAGAGACTGTCTCTCCTAATCACTTTGCATATGAGACGTTTTTTGAGTCTGAGCTAGATTCCTGTGCTTATACACCAGACACAGACCTCTGGGATCTAACACTTCCATCATCTCATTTTAATCCTCAGCTTGGTTTCGTCCCAGCCCCCCATGTTCCAGTCGAGCTCACCTCCCTGCTCCCTAGTCTCAAGCCCACGCTGCCCAGCCAAAGGCACAAATAACTCCTATACCCCTTCTCATCGAGCCTTTCCCTGAGCAGAAACCACAAGAGATCTTGAGCACTGGAAAAGACCATCCCCTGTGTTCCTGAAGATGGCTTGTAAAAATCTATTTTAAGGTCTGGAAAAGCACCCCCAAATACCAGCCCCTTAGTGAGCACCCTCCCTGGATGCTCCAACATTCTCCCCTTCCCCACCCCCGTCCAGCTGCCTACTTGAAGGGTTTTGGGGGAAGTTGTTACTCTGAGCAAAATAAGCCGGAAGAGATTTAAAACAAAGCCAGCTGGTATCTGGACCGGAGCCACAAACTGAGGGGGTCTGGGTTGAGAGAGCTGGCTCCTCTGGGATGTGGGGACAACACGTGGCTGTGTGAGACAGGGTGGGTGCCCGTCCCCAAGTCTGAACACAACTGGAATTCTATAGCCAGCCGTCTGAGAATGTATGCCATGTACATTCAGCTAAGGTATATGTGTGGCGTTGTGAGGCACAGGTACATACATCCAAGTGGTGTGGGTCTTTTTGTCTGTTCAGACAACCATGGCCATCGTAATGAGAGCCAGCGGTCCATGATTTCCTGGCCGTGACAGAGCCGTGCCTGAGCAAATGAACACTCCGGGTATGTCACTGCACCGGCCACGTATGTGTCTCTGTCTCATGTGACTTTGCAACACCTATGTATGACTATGCAGCTGATTTGTGGGGCTATTTGTCCCTAGGGGACTGAGAAATGACAAACAGGTTCATGAGGCTGTGTGCCTGTAGTCGCATGGGGTCCCTTAGCACGGTTGTTTCTTATAAATGTACACGTCTGTACGTGGAGGCGGCAGCATGTAAAGATCAGGGTCCAGGAAGGACAGCGGGCTGAGTCCAGACTCCACCACCTTGTGCTGTGCAGTCTGGAGTACCTGAGTTTCCCTCTCTGAGCTGTTACTGCCTGCTAGAGAGAACCACAGCGTATCACACACCGGCGCCCACAGAGTGTGCACCTCTTCTTAGTCTCCGGAGACTCAACAACAGCGCATGCCCCGTCCGCCCCCCCCCCCCGTTTCCCCCGTTTCCCCCGTGCCCACACCCCTCACCAGGCTGGGGGAGCTGCAGTGTGCTTTTGCTCCACTGGGTCAAGCCAACGATAGCCACCATCTTGGCGCCCAGGCTGCTGCGCCGTTTCTTGGCTGTGGTGGTCCCAGCCCCACCTCCGGCTTGTTGGGATCCACAGATCTCACCGCTGATGCTGGAGCTCCTTACTACGTTCCTGGAGGCCCCAGCCGAGGCTGGACCAGGCTCCCCGTTAAACATGGTCCCCAGGATGGCAGGGCTTCAGGGAATTCTGAAGGTGGGTGAGAGAAAAAGGGATTCCACATCAGACCCCTGTGACTCTCCTGCAACCCCACCGCCTCCTAGCTATGGGAGCTTGGGTCATTCATTGCTCGGCCTCTCTGACTCGAGGAGGGCAGAGTCACTTGTCTGGTGTATCAGGCCTGGGGTGTGACACCCTGCCCCCAGCGTTGCCACTGTCAAAACCAAGGTCAGCAACCTGGCTTTGGGGGTACAGTGCTTGCTGCCAAGCCTGACCTCAGCTCTGCCCCTGGAACTTACATGGTCCTAGGGAATCTCAACTTCCGAATGTTGACCTTTAACCTTCCCACACTAACTATGGCACAGGCATACCACCACCCACTTTAAAGAAACGTGTAATTTAGGGCTGGAGAGATGGCTCAGCAGTTAAGAGCACTGACTGCTCTTCCAAAGGTCCTGAGTTCAAACCCCAGCGACCACATGGTGGCTCACAACCATCTGTAATGGAATCCGACGCCCTCTTCTGGTGTGTCTGAAGACAGCTATAGTATACTTACATATAATAAATCAATCTTTGGATAAGACATGTAATTTAAAATTTCTTAATATATAAATAAAATATGCAAAGTCCCTAGAGAACAAAAAGTGGAACTTAGTGCCTGGCATGGACGAGCAGTGGATGCCCATTTGGCAGTAGACGCTGAGGCTGGGGTGGAGCTCTGAAGGCTCCCAAACAAGTGCTGGGTGACTTTCTGACCAAACCTGTTAAGAGTTTCAGTAAGGGTGCTGGACAGATGGCTCAGTGGTTAGAGCACTTGGCTGCTCTTCCAGAGATCGTGAGTTCAATTCCCAGCAACCACATGGTGGCTCACAACCATCTGTAATGGGATCCTATGCTCTCTTCAAGTGTGTGTTTGAAGACAGCAACAGTGTACTCTCATAGGCATAAAATAAACAAATAAATCTTTTTAAAAAAATCAAAGCCCTTCTACCCCTCCGAATAGCCGTAAGGATTAAATTAGGGAGTATTTGCAAAATGCAGAGAACAGTGCCATGGCAGGTTGCTCTCCTAACAAGTGACAAGGACGAGAACAAGGACAAAAGTTTATGCAGTCTGAGGAACAGCTTCTCCTTCCGAAAGGTGCTGGCCCAGAAAAGTCTTAAGTGGAGTCAAAAGTCACAGTTCCCCACACCACAGAGAGGCCTCACTGTCGGCATTTACCCCAGCTCCGTTTTGTGCTCTTAAAATACACTTTTAAATTTCACACCGTAAATACAATTTTAAGCCCTGGTATTTTTCATCTCACATCATCTCGTAAGCATTTCCCAATGTCATTAACACTTTGTATAAATGTTTCAATGCCACCGTAATCGTGCCTTGTACAGACGGCACATAATTGACTTAAATATTTCAATGCAGTTTCCTCTTGAATCTGATCCAAATGTCTCTCTCCTCTCTTTTAAATAAAGACTGAAGCCAGGCGTGGTGCTTCACGCCTGTGATTCTGGCGCTGGAGAGGTGGAGGCAGGAGAATCAGGTCATCTGACTCGCTACATGAGACCTCGCCTCAAGCAAAACAAGCAAAGGCTGAGAAGAGCGTCTTTCTACGCAGGCTCTGCTGATTGCCTTGGGAATGGACTGACGGCGGTGATGGAGTGTGGACACTCACCCTCTCCCTGCTGGCGGACAATGGTTTTGGCCAAGCGCTACCCTGCCTGTTGCTTCGGAGACAGAGACTGATTAGTTTAAGGCCTCTGCTTTCTCCTCAGCAAGTCATTTGTTAGGGAGTAGACATCTGACCATTGCTAAAACAATTTACCTTAGGATTGGTGGAGCCCTGCCCCCTCCTACCTCAGCACAGCCCCAGGCAGAAGCCTGCGCTGCTGAGGACCACAGCACACGGCACATCAGGTCACACCTGGAGCCTGCTGTCCTCTGGTACTCAGCTCAGAAAGAATGTGTTTTCTCTTGTTTAAGCCAGTTTGAATCAGTGTTCTCCATTATAGCCAAAAGCATTCTGCCTGATATTAGGGCTTTAAAAAAAATTCTTGGACTATATTGCCAAATCCCTTTCCAAAGTATAAAAATTTACTGTCCTCATTAACTGCATTCAACAAATGTTTAATTTCCTAAAATTCCAAGGCCAAGGCTGAGTGCCAGGGATACAGCACTGAGCCAGGCCCACTTGGTCCTGCCCTCCCAAGACCTCCAGTCCAGGAGGAGAGACAGACAGTAAATAACTAATTATACCATTAAATATTTAATGCTGGTTACGATAAGAGCCAGGGAAGAGAGGACAGAGGACTCCGAGAACACTCTGGGGGAGGGGTGGCAGGCGTCATGGCTTACACAGAGGTGGGGTCTCTTTGTGTTTGTGTGAGGAAGCCAGAGACTGGCATCCAGCCTCAGCCTCAGTCCTTCTCTACCTTATTTTGTAACTCAGGGCCTCTTACTGTACGTGGGGTCAGTAATCTGGCTAGAGCAGCTGGGTAGCTGAGCTCAGGCCCTCATATCTGCATAGCAAGTCCTTTTCCTACTTATCATCTATCCAGCCCTGGAAGTGGGGTCTCCAGCTTCCACTGGCTCTGTGTCTTGGCTGGTAAGTCCAAGGCCACATTAGTTGGCTGTGCTCAGGCACAGTAAGAAAGCCACCTCTTTGTTCTCTGAACCATCTCGCTTCTATCTTGGCATCCAGTCTTCCTGGGTTGGCTGTGCATCCCAGGGGTCAGGACATTTTGCTTAAGAAACTGACTTTTCAAAAGGATGTAGAAGAGGAGGGGAAATGGAGGTGGAATGGGGAGGGGGCTTCTGGCTGCTGAAGGAGACCGTCTCTACACCACTGTGGACAGCTACTGATCCTCCTGTCACATGGCTCCTGCCAGCCCAGCCAGTGCATTAAGGCTGAAGATAAGCAGTGAGTCAAGGCCTCCTTCTGCTGTCTTTGGGGCTGTGGGGACTGCTTTCCTCGGTGGTGCTACAGTCTGGGGTTGTATTTCTCTAACCCCCATCAGCCTTAGAGCTAATGGAAAGTCTCCGTGGCCCGTGGTGATCTCTTCTGTTTAGTTTCCAGCTCTTGTGCCAGTCTGCGTGGGTTTGGGGGTATCTGTACAGTCTTCTGGTGGAAGATGGGACAGGGCTTATCTGATGCTGTGACTCTGCCACAGCTTGAGTCTAATTTGCCCACTACAGTTGCTTTGTGAGACGCCTTGTTATCTGTTCACGGCAGATGAGAGCGGCCAGTCTCAGAGAAGCAGAACAGCTTGTCCCACTCTGCTAGGAAGTAGCATGGCTTAGATTAGAACCCGGGTCTCCTGCATTTATAAAGAGGCCTACATGCCCAGCAGCCCCCGCCTCTCCATCCAGACCTCATCCAAAGGTTAAGACCCATCCTTCCAGGGCAGGCTCCACCCTGAGTCTCCGGGTTCTTTAAGAAAACTACAAGGAAGGTATCTATAATGAGAAAGCCCAAGGTCTCTAAGCTGAGTGGTTAAGGGGCAGAAATCCTAGATTAAATGTAGAAAAGCAGACACTTCCCTGGTGAGCCTCCAGGACACTTGACGGGTGAGAAGGGACAGAATTCCAGACCGCGCCAACCTGGGAGCTCATGTTTCCTCGTGAATAATAAATGGACTGACAAGCAGACTGACATCCAGGGCTCGACCATAAGGAGCCATGTTCTCATCTTTGAGCATCTATCTGAAGGACGGATGAGTACTTAGGTGACCCTATACTGACCCTGACCTCAAGAAGGCAGGAAGAGTCAGACACAAAGTGCTAGGCCTGAGGTCATGGAACAAGTCTTACTACAGAAACCTGGGAGGGCGGGGCATCAGGATGTGGGTCAGCCGCAGCAGATTGCTCTTGTATGCTTTTCTGGGTCCTGGTTTCTTCATCTTTGTGTTAAATGGAGGCTGTCATGTCAGGTGCTCTGGGACGGTCCTTTTGTGGAGGACACTGAGTGAGAGAGTATGTGCAGAACCGGGACGTGTGGGGCTGAGAAAAGAACTCAGCCGGCAGAGTGTCTGTCTAGCTGGCACACCTGCGACCTCAGCACTTGGGATGGAGAGACAAGAGGATCAGAAGAACTTCAAGATCATCAGCAGTTCCATGAGTTCGGAACCAGCCTGGTCTATGTCAGACTCTGCTCAAAACAAGGAGCCGTTCGGTAAGATGACAACAGTAACATGTCCCTAAGGCCCCTCTGCAGGGGAGCCAGAGACACGGGGGCCAATCACACACTGAGAAAGTTGGTCTTTGCACTGCAACCCCCGGAGCCGTCAAATCACAAGGATTTGGGAGGGAAGGCAGCAGAGCCAGGGTATAAGAGGCCCTACTAGAACCCAGAGCACACATGTTGCATACTGAGGGACACAATGATCGCCAAATGAACTACATCCTTTCCATGATGCCCTGGCCCCTGAACCTCTACCTGGGATCTCGCCACCCTGGGGACGCCACAGTTCCTGGAGCAGCTCTCAAGGCCCCCCGCAGCCTTGACGGTGTGGCTAACAAGCCGAGCGGTTTTCCTTGGCAATCAATGAAGCTCCCCAAAGCTGGTGACGAGCTCACCACTGCTCTCAGGACATGGAGGCCAGGGGCCTCGTGCCAGGGTGCCTGTGCCATCACGCAGGAAAGGGCCACAGTGACTGAGGCTCGTCATCTTTCCCCACTGTCTGCCTACAGCAGACATCAGGACTCCACCTTGTTCCCAGAGGCCTGACGGACCTCAGAAGGCCCTCAACACGATGCTCCAGCCCCAGCTCAGGAGAGCAGCCTTGGAGCCCACACTGGCGTGCCCTCAATACTCCACCCTCTCAACATCGGGCAGGGAGAACAAGGCCTGGAATCTGGAATGGAAAAGAGGTACAGCCAAGGCCGTCCTCCAACCCTTCTTCCAAAGCCCAGATTCCCATCACCTGTCAGGAGCTCTCTCCCTCCTTCTCTCCCTCCCTCCCTCCCCGCCCCCCCCCAGAAGGAAAGGAACACTCACCAAGCTGCTGAGTCTGAGTGTGGTGCTCCGCATCACAAGGGGCTGTGCTCTCTTACCAGCACAGCCCGCCCTGGGGACTCTGCACGACGCCTCGCTTCTGCTGAGATGCCAATTTTCAGGAAAGGAGGTAAAGGCAATCAGGCAGGCTTCCAGGGGGAAGGAATGTGATGACAGGGTCTGCAAGGACACAGAATTGGACACGAAAAAGACGGCAAGTTGGGGCCTCTGTCCCTGGGGAACTCATTCTAGCAGCGGCAGGAGGGGACGCAGACGCTAAAGTCAGCCGTGGGACACTCCGCAAACCCTTCCAATTTTCACACTGTTTCCTCTTCTTGTTTTGCTTTTTGTTTGTCTGTTTTGTTTTTCAAGGCCTCGAACTCTGCTCCATCTGCCTTAGAGACATGGTCTCGAGCAGCCCAGGCTGGCCCCCAGCTCCGTACAGCTAAGGACAGTCTTGAACTCCTGATCCTTCTGCCTCCACATCCTGAGTGTGGGATGGCAGGCAGGTGCCACCACACAGTCTCTAACACATGAAGGACTCGTGCAAGCCCGAACCCACCCTCAGCCTGCTCTCTGTACATCCCCTAGCACCTGCTTGTCCCATAGACCAGTGGGCCTCAGCCTTCCCAAGGCAGCAGTCCTGTAAAACAGTTCCTCATGCTGCAGTGACCCCCCCAACCCACACTGTAATGTTGCTACTGTTGTGAATCGTAATATAAATATCTGTGCTTTTTGATGACCTTAGGCGACCCCTGTGAAAGGGTCCAGAACCTCAGCTTGAGAACCACTGCCACAGCCAGAGTGGGGGGCACTCCTAATGCTGAGAAAGTTGCCCAGAGTCCCAAGCCCTTCGTGTCTTCTAGAAGAATCGGATGACTACCTGGACCCACCCGGCTTTCCCAGCAGACTCTGGGTCAGATGGGCCAACAGGAGCTGATAGAAAAGGACAAAACAAACAAACAAAACAAACAAAAAACCTCACAAGCAGGGTTAGAGTGTTTCTACCTCCAGCCCCCAGCACATGGCTTCTCTTCCCTAGAGTGGGATGACCACGTGCGCTCTGCTCTAGGAGCGTTAGATAAAAGGTTACAAAACAAGATTGGCATGTGTGTGTGCGTGCGCATGCACGCGGCCCAGCTGGGCAGCTACCTGCTTGCCGTGAAGGATGGTGCCTGGAACATGGTGAACATGTTTCCAGAGTTAGTTCCTACCCCCCATGTGCAGCCTGTTCAGAGAGAGGCCCAGAGCGAACCCCACAACCACCTCTCTAGGTGTGTGGGTTTCGCACGCACCTCTCAGTTGTGGGGGCAGGTGGCTATGTCGGCATCTATCTAGAGCCTGTGCGCCATGCTAGGTCTGGTGCCTAAGAACCCTGCCTCTCACCCTGGCAGAGGGCCTGACTCCAGTCCCTCTGTCCTCTATGTAAGGAGCGGTGGGAGGATGACAGGGGTTGGTATGTGGTGGGCGAGACAGGCTAGTCCAGAAAGCACAGGCTGGGGAGCACACCCCACCTAATCTCCTAATGTGGACACCTCTGTCTCTCCAGACAACACCCCCCAACACACTTACATACAAAGAAGTGGGAGGGGGAGAGACAGGGAGGGAAGCAGGGGGGGGAGAGAGGGGGGAGGGAAGAAGGGTGAGAGGGAGAGAGGAAGGGAGAGAGGATACACAATTTCAAATGTGAGACATCATATAGACCCACAGAGCTGCTACCTATGTTTTATAGACAGAAACACACGTGTTCACAAATATGCACACGCCCCATCCCAGGCACTCACCCACACAAAGACACACAGAAGCGGCCACACAGCTATTCAGAGTCTGTGTACACACCTCACACAGTCACAAGCAGTGTCTCCTCCCAGCGACTCTGCCCAGTCAGAGGAGCAACAACAAAGCCCCTGGCTTCCATTGGCAGGAAGGCGAGCGTGTGCTAGCCCAAGCCTGGCTCCCTAGGCTGAGACCCAGACACCAGCTTGGAGCAGGCTCTGCGTGAGCGTGAACACACACACACACACACACACACACACACACTGATGCACACACACACCAACCCCCAACCCATTTCTCCTGGCCCCATCTCCTAGACTGGACAAAGAAGCTCATCGGGGAGGTTTGTGGTAAAGAGATGGGAAGGCTGGCAGGGAGCAGCTGCTGTCACCATGGCTACCAGCTGACCCACTTCTCCTCCACCCAGACTGGCCCACCCAGCCCAGGCAAGGCAGTTACGGGCAGCTTTGGGTAAGGTTGGGGCCCTCTCCCATCACACACAGAAAAGGAACAGCTCTCTGAGGGTGTGATCAAGGATGAGTGAGACCCACAGGCCTTCCTATGATGGAAGGCACCAGGCTCCAGACAGTCCCTGAAAGCAGAGCACTGAGAATACGTTCCTGAGAGATCTATGTTCCCCCATCATCTGGGTCTCTCACCTCAGCGCCGCCCAGGCCCTGGACACAGTCTCAGTCACAGCCCTCACAGTAATGCAGGGTGGAGTGACTACATGCCTGCCTCTGTCCCGGGGCTCTGTCCTCGCAGGTCTAGCAGACTCTGGGCCAGAGGAGCAGGCATATGGAAAGCCAGGGCCACAGCCGGCTTCCTCCCAGGTTCAGAGCTAACATGTGCCTTCTTCCAGCCTGGGCACTCCCGAGGGCATGGCTCTGTGTACCCCTCAGAACCAGCAACTCGGAACAACTCGGCCTCCAGGATGATCAGTCACAGAAAGACATGGCTTTCACACAGTGAACGCCACCCCTTTGCCTGACCCCAGTCATCCCATATCCTTCCCCAGCCCTGACTTCAGGCCCTGACTCCCCCCACCCCCAGAGGTCCCACACATCCTGGCTTCTTGCCCCATCCTGTATAGGACCACTGTGTTCCTCTGTTTACCTGGGACACTTCTACATCCTTTCCCCTCCCGTCTCGTTCTGAGAACTGCAAGACTGTCTGTCCCTCCAGCCTTGCCTACCTGATTCCTACTCCTCCCTAGTTCCCCCCCTGAAGGTCATCATTCCTTCCAGGGCAAAGTCAGTCCCCTCTTGCTGCTCCAGGACTCTGGCCAGTCCTTGAATGTTATGGGTTAAGGTCCTGAGGCCCTGAACCTTAAGTGTGGCCTGGACTGAAAGTGTGATCTTTGCAGATGTGATTAAGGTCATCCTGAAAGGTGGTGGGGGTAGGGTTGTCCCTACTGGGGAGACAGCAGTGAAGAACGGTGTGTAAGTCCAGGCTGGAGCCACACAGCCAAGGATCGCCAGTAGCCACCAGGACCAAGCCAGACGACACCTCTGTTCCCAACTCACAACCTCCAGAGCCGTGGGAGACCAGATCCAGGCTGCTCTGAGCTGTCTTATTCGTCTCTTTTGTCTCACAGCACTGGGAAAGGAACATACTGCAGTCTGTAACTTGTTCAGTGCTTGTCTTCCATGCCCAGCCTCAGGCTGTGAGCTGCTTACAAACAGGAACTGTGTTCTTCACCCTAAATCCCCAGTACCTGGCATGGGCCTGGCAACATAGCAGGGCTCTGTAAATATTTATTCCAAGAATGAACGGCAACCAAAGGGACTAAATGAATGCCGGTGGGGAGAGGATCCGCGAGTCAGTCTTATTTTCTTCATGTGACATATTGTGTTTTCTAAAGCTACTACTTTAGAAACTGCATTAATGCTATAATAAAGGGGAAAAAAACAATAAATATTTTCCTTTCCAAAACATATGCTAAAATAACAGACATTCCCACCCATGTGTGTTCTGAGACAGGGACAAGTTCTGCTCCATGCTTGGTGACTGCTTTCTATTGATTAATCGATTCCTCCTTGGGTTGCCAGAGTACTTACTGCAGAGTTACAGAGCTGGAGCTCAGGGGCCTGGGAGGGTAGAGATCCCAGGTAGGAAGGCTACAGTCTTCTTGGCCATCTCCACTATCCACTCCTCCACCACAGACTGTGGAATCCAGCCAACATGGCAACCATCGGCTGATGGTGCTAAACTTGGCATCTGAGATTATCTTCCCATATCCTGGCAATAGACCACGCACCAATACAGACAGTGTAATCAATGATCACACCAACCAGTGCCTCTCAGGCTCAGACGTGGACACAAATCACCTAGGGATCGCACTGAAACGCAATGCTGGCTCTAGGACTCGCAGGTGGAACCTGGAACTCTGTAGTTTTCGCCAGCTGGCTACTGGCCTCTGGACCATGGACTCAGGACTCATGGACCTGAGATGCCGAGGGAAAACACTGGGTATTCTGTGAAGAGAGAGAGCACTGTAGGACGGGGAGAACCAGAGATGGCCTCAGGAAGAAGTATGGAGCAGAGCACAGCAGAGCACAAGACGGGAGGCATGGGAAGGCAGAGAACAGGCATGTTCAGGGGCACAAAAGCAGAGCACAGCAAAGGAGAAGACAGAGGCAGAGGAGACGGTAAGTGAAACGTGGAAGAGGGGCCTGGAAAGAGCCTGGACTGACCGGAAACAGTCGATGAGGGGCCTGACTGCGGAGCTAAGAAGCATGTCTTTTAATCCCGTAGGAGTGAAATCTAACAAGATTTAAGTACCATGCTTTCCAGAGATCAATCTGGCACTGCGTGAAGAATCAGAAACAAGCTGATCGAGGGAACAGCTGCTCCATACAGGCTGGAAGGTCTGTACTGCTGCCCTGCACGAGGGCAGAGGAGGGGGTAGGCAGGAGTGGGGATGGGGTTCGGGAGGCACTAGAGGGAGTAAAGGGCCACATTTTGGAAAAAGGGAGTAAATGGGTCCACGCTGATTTATAGGGAAGGTGGTGACGTACGGCGCTATCAGCAGAGCCTGAGGTCCCTGAGGACAAACCTGGCCAAAAGGGAAAATGGGTCACAAGGAGCCTAAGCCAGCTCTGCAGTCTATGAGTCCAGGAGACACTGGGCAGGAAGTAGGTCCACTGAGCTCAGGGGACCTACATGACGGGAGGAATGGGTGTGCTCCTGGAGAGGAAGGGGGTCAGAAAGGAAGTGGGGTGCTCAGAAGAGAGTATAGGAGAGGACAGGGTGGAGGTGTGACCACAGTGAAAGGCGTGAGGAGATCCACAGAGGGACAACGGGCACAGCGGCTCAGGCCTGCAGTTCCCACATGTGGGGGCCTGAAGGGTAAGGAATCCCAGGAGTTCAGGGTAGTCTGTGCAGCAGAACGAGTCCTTGTCTCTCTTTTGCTGTTGTTTGGTTGGTTTTTATTTTTTTTTTATTTTTGTTTTGAGACAGGATTTCTCTGTGTAGTCCTGGCTGTCCTGGAACTCTACCAGGCTGGCCTAGAACTCAGAGATCTGACTGCCTCTGCCTCCAGAATGCTGGGATTAAAGGCATTAAAAAAAAAAAAAAGGTAAACTCAGAGATGATGCCTTGAGAACACAGATGGACAATCCATACCACCTCACTGTAGAGACCACAGAGAGGTCTGCCTCAGAAGCGGAAGCAGCCAAAGGGGACACTAACTGATGAACTGACTGGATGGATAGGATCCTGCTACATAGACAAGGCTGGCCTTGCAACCTTTTTACCCAAACCTCTAGGATTACAGTTGGGTACCACCATATCTGACAGGAAAGGTAGACTTTGGATTGGCAGGGAAGGGTCTGATACCCCGGGGAAGGCCTGGGCCACAGTAGGATCCCAGGGGCCATGGGGCTCCCAACACTTAGTCCATCTCAGCCTAGCACTGAAGGAACAATTTCTGCACCTCCAAGCACATGTAATGTGTGCCTACACGGCCACAGAACTCCCAGGCAGACCAGAGGTTCAGGGCAATAGGTGTTTGGCTCTGTCTCGCAGCAGGCAAGCACATCATTTATCGCCCACCAGGACCCCTGTGGGAATAGACAGGGCTACTGCTAACAGTCTGGTGAGTACTATAGACGTGTAAACTAGGACCAACCCAGGGCAAACACCCTGAAAGATACCTGTCTCAGTAAGACACTCACCTGCTTCCCATGCTCCCCCTTCCTAGATGGGGTGAAAAACCCACAGGGTGTCCTGGCAGAGACAAGTCAACTCATGGGGGGGGGAGGGGCAGAGGGACTGCTAATGGTGTTAGGCTCAAAGCCTCTCACGGCTCAGCAGGGCGGCAGCGGCAGCACCAAGGACAGCGGCCAGCACGCACTCCTGCCTGCCCCTCCCCTGGTCAGGGCTGCCTTCCAAGCTGATCAATATTTCATGGAGGGAAGGGGCTCCAGTTACCAGCCCTGCACGGAGCCGGAAGGCGCCGCCGCTGTGCCCACTGCCCACCCTGGGGACCTTCCTCTCAGATTCAGCGTAGCTTCAGCTGACCTGGTCACAGACAGAAACAGCCTCTCTCCCTTCACTCCCAGGTCTCTTCCGGGCCTGTGAAACAAACACCTTCACCCAGAGCACACACTGTTCAAAGAAGGCCACACACACAAACATTAAGTACAACCACACCCAGCATGCAAGCGAGCGGAACAGGGCACTCAGGCATGAAGCACAAGCATTCACGGAGCACAAACATGTGCACGGACACACATCACTGTGCATCACTGACACACATTACACACATCAGAGATGCAATGACCACAGTCCTACATACACATGGCACCCATTAGATCCGCACATGTGCATACACACACACACACACACACACACACACACACTGACTCATGAAAACTCCCTTAGAGAACCTGAGACATATCACATGAGGGTCAGTGAACTGCAGACACACTATATATTAACACATATGTGTGAGAATGCACTCATAGAAACACACACAATATGTCTTGACAGTGATCCCCTTACCACGGATATACACCACACACCCACACTCTGCCCAGGTTCCCACTTTCCCAGTGCCCAGGCAGGTACACAAGCTGTGACTGTGACCAGGCAGGACACAGACAGACCCCTCTCTCATCCTCCTTCTCTTCTGCAGTCTCTGCTCTGGACTTGAGCCTTGTGGAGAAGCCTAGTTTCTGAGGTGTTTTTGGTCGCTGCAGTCCAGCCCTCAGGGACAAAGAGGCATGTAGAAGGAGTCGGGAAATGGGGACCCTGGAGGATCCAAAGCCCCTTAGCTCTGTTGTCCTAGGGCTCCGAGCTCTGGGACACAAAGCTCTGAGGACTACTTCCCTTGCCTGCAACTCCCTCGCTGCAGCCTGGGGCTCCAGGCTCCTAGGGAGCTCCGAAGTCAGTGTGTATATGGAGACAGGAGGACCATGCTATTAGAGCCCATCCTAACACACTATCCCAAGTCCTGGTCTGGAGAGAGTCTCTCTCCTAACCCCATCCAGACATCTAAACACCAACAGGCCTTTTCAAACAGGGACCACACACAAAGTCTCCTGTCTGCAGTAGATCATTGCAAGGGTCTCAAAGCATAACCACCTCTCCAAAACAAACAAACCAAAACTCAAAACAAAACCAAGGAACAGTCCAAGCCAGGGCTGGTGAGAAAGCATGAGTGAGAACTGGGTTTGATTCCCAGCACCACCAAACAGGGAGGAAGGGAGGAGAGGGAAAAATAGGAGGAGGGAGAGGAGGAGGGGGAGGAAGAGGGGAGGAGGAGAGCCTGAGCACGAGCGTGCATAGGAGAGCAGGCCAGGATTCCACAGGCAAAAAGTCCACATCTCTGACTCCCCACCCCACCACAGATCTGCATTCTCTACACATCAGTGTACCACATTGATGATTTTTGCCAAACGCCGGTCTCCATTATTTTCTTTAAATTGACACTTTCAACTTAAATGAATTATTTTAAATAGAAATTCTGTTGCTACTATAAACAGAAAAGTCAATATCACCTTTAATAAATAGGAAAAGACTACAATTATAAGTAAAGCAAAACCAACAGTGTTATGGGCTGGTGAGTCAGCTCAACTGGTAAAAGTCCCCTGCCTCCAACCCTGATGGCTGAAGTTCAGTTTCTGGGACCCCTGTGGTGGGAGGAGAACTGACTCCCACAGCTGTCCTCAGATTTCCACTCATACACGGTGGCATGTGCCCACTCACCTACTCACCCACTCAAAAGAAATGAATGTAATTGTACAAACCGGGCACCGGTACAAACACTGTAACCCCAGCCCCAGAGAGGTGGGGGCAGTATGACACCAGAAGTCTGAGGCCGGCCTGGATTTCATATAAATGCCAGGTCAGCCTAGGAGCGTGAGATCCTGACTCAGAAAATCAGACCAAACAAGCAAAGCTCTGCCACTACAGCTCAGCTACGTGGAGTCTCCAACCACAGCGCTCATCCCTGTCTGAGATCTCACTGCTGAGAGAAAGTTGGGAGGGACTGGAGAGTTTTGAGAGACATTCACAACTATACAAACTCATTCTCCCTGGGGGTGACCCTGGGCATGCTAGAGTTGAGAGAAAGCTAATGTTTTCACCAAGTAAGTTGAGATTATACCACAGCAGGTCTAGGCGTCCCTGCCGGCCATCTTGGGTCCCACTGAGGGCGCCACACTACTGGATGGGAGCCCACCCACCTTGCCTTCCTCTCAAGGGAGCTGAGCCCAGCAGACAGCTGGCACCCTGTTGCTGCCACCAATGCTAGAAGAACCATTTTATATGACTTGCTCCGCTTGGGGCTGGTGAGCTAGCTCAGCAGGCAAAGGCCCCCACTGCCAAGCCTGATGACCTGAGTTTGATCCTTAAGACCCACTCGGTGGAAGGAGAGAGAACTTCCACACGTTGTCCTTTGACCTCCACATGTATGTTATGGTGCACACCCGTGTACACATACACACAAATGAATAAATATCAATTTTTAAAAAAGAAGTTGCTCAGGGTTATTTTTTCCTATTTATAATTTCTCATAGCAGGCATTTTAATCTGCATTTTCTGTCTCTCTTTTTTTTTTTTCCGAGACAGGGTTTCTCTGTGTAGTCCTGGCTGTGCTGGAACTCACTCTGTAGACCAGGCTGGCCTCGAACTCAGAAATCCCCCTGTCTCTGCCTCCCAAGTGCTGGGATTAAAGGCGTGCACCACCACTGCCCGGCAATCTGCATTTTCAAGATGAGAAGAGGCCTAGACAGGTTAAGAGACTTGCTCACAGTCATACAGCTCCACGAGGTAGATCCACTAGTAGGAGCTTTGATTCCCACACAGATGACATCACCCTCACTCTGAGTGATCCTGGGTTGGGCAGTAGGGAAGGCAGACAGATGGTTACTGGCATATGCTTAGAGGGCCCTCACAACCCCAAAGAGCAAACAGGCAGGACAGTAAGTAGCCAAGAGTAGGAGTTTTGCCCTGGAGTTATACAGAGGAACATCACTAAGTCAACACTACCTCTTCAAACTTCAGCTTCCCTGTCCTCAAAATGGGCCAAATAACAGCACAGCTGTATCTTTAAGACATAATGGAACCATGTGGCTGGTGCCTGGTATAGAGTAAGAGTCAGATGGTTTATTACTAAGAAAGCAGGAAGAGCAGAATCAACACAGGTCAAGAACGACTGACTGGTGAGACAGGAGTGAGATGGTTCTTCACTGAGGAAAGGAAATTGTTATTATTATCATTATTATATTATATATAATATATATAACAGTAATTATATCATCATCATCATCATCACTATTATTATTTTAGACAGGGTTTTTCTGTGTAGCCCCGGCTGTCCTGAAACTCACTCTCTAGACCAGGCTGGCTTCAAGCTCAGAGATCTACCACCTTCTTTTGCCTCCTGAATGCTGGGATTAAAGGTGTATGCTACAACTGGTGAGTTCAGTCTTAAAGGATGAGCATGATTTGAAAGGGAAGATAAATTCTGGTTGGTGTGGTGGTTCAATACCTGTTGTCCTATCACTTGGAAGGCTGAGGCAGGAGGAATGTGAATCTGACGCCAACTTGGGCTAAAAGGTGAGATGGTGTCTCAAAAGTTCAAATACTAAGGGTGTAGCTTGGTAGATGAGGACTTGTTCAGTGTGTATGAGGTCCCGGAATTAATCCCTAGCACTGGAGGGAGACTATGATGAAATGCAGTTCTGAGTACTTAGGCCTTGGCCCGCCCCATTCCAGAGTAGAGAAATCCATCATCCCACACCTTGTGTCTGTGCTTGGGCCCTGAACCACATGTGACAAGTTCTTCAGTGCCTGCCCTAGTCACCATTACCTTGGAATGAGTTCCCTCTAAGTCACAATTCAGGCCCCCTCTCGCTAGGTGCTGTCTGCCCACCTGCCTGCTCCACCTTAATGCACAGCAGATATCTTCCAAAGCACTTGCCTGGCTAACAGGGACCCCTCCCCACCCCACCCCCCCCGCCAACACACACACCGGAAGGAGGTTCTGACTTTGTCATCCCTCCCAGTAGATTAAAGGTGAATGATTCAGAGTAGCACCTAACTCCCTCAGAGCCAATCAGATCTTTTCCTGGGAATTTGAACTTAGATCTGCCAAGCCCTAGGTGCTAATTCTGAGTATGGCCAGAATCCAGGGTCACGATACCAGAATCCAGTCAGGGAACAGATAGGCAAAGGCAGCCAGCAGCATACAGAGAATGAAGATTCGAATTCTCCTGGACTTCCAGGTCCCGCCTCCCTAGACTAGTGATGTCTGTTCCTCCATCCATCCACACCCCATCCCCCATCCCCCATCCCCCATCCCCATAACAAACCTTTATTACTGAAGTTGGTTTGCCTGCCTTTTCCTAATTAAGACAGAAGAGAAGCTACTGGAGATATAAGGATGAGCGCCCTAAAAACACGCACTGTACCCAAGCTTCAGGCTTATTGGAAGGAGACACTTACGTAGTGTCGACACTGATGCAGAGGAGGCAGGGTGGGCTAATCGCACTGGATGTGCAAACAGTCCAACACCAGGGGAGGGGCGGTGAGCCATCATAAGCAGAGAGAACAGCAAGTGTAGGTACACAGAGGCACAAAACAGCCTGGCCTGCTGGAGAAACAGCCAGCTGTTCAAAGCATGCTACGGAAGCAGGAGAGGTGGGGATGGACAGGGAGCCGGGTACAGATCATAAAGAGCTTTGAATACCATGCTAAGAAGCTGAGGTTTTTTCCGGTTGGCTATGGGGAGCTATTGAAGTATTTTAAGTAGCAGGGGGTGACAGGGTCAGTTCTATGTTTTGGAACGATCACTCTGGGGATGTGTGGAGAAAAGATTGAAAAAGGAAGGCCTGGCGGCAGAGAGGCCATCGCGGATGCTGCAGGATGGGGTCCTTGCTCTTGTATGCACCAGCCAACTCACTGCGTACCTACTATGTGCCAGGGCTGGGTAACACAGGTTCCAGACCCACTGAATGCTCAGGTGAACAAAGAAGATGAGAAACAAGTATAGGGTGCCACGCATCATGAAGAAGTACAAGATCCTGGGTCTGATGCTTAGTCTCTAAGTGCTCATTGTGCAAGCATAAAGACCTGAGTTCAAATCCCAGCACCCATGTAAAAAGCCAGGTAAGACTCTGTGTGTGTGTGTGTGTGTGTGTGTGTGTGTGTGTTCAGGATTAGGGGACAGAAATGGGAGGATCTTGCTGGCCAGCCAAGACCATGAGCTTTCAGTTCACTGAGAGATCATATCATGGATATATGTACTTGCACACTCATGCACATAAACCATACCACACACAGAGAGACATGCACACACAGGAGGAGAAAGAGGAGGAGGAGGCAGTCCTATGGACATGGAGTGTCTAGCTTTTACACTTCTCTGCTGTGGTGACACTTGGGAAGAGTCAGCAGGGCCCTAGGATGGGGTGTGCACTCAGGACAGTGTGTGTGTGAACCTCCTCCAGTGGAGGTTAAGAAAGAATGGGAGAAGATGATGTAAAAAGGGAGGTAAGAAACAGACTACCCAGGGCCTTGGAGCCTGCGTCAGTAAATCTGGATTTTATTCTAAGAAGTCCTGGAAGTCTTAAGCAGGGAAATGACACAGTCAAACATTTATCTTTAGAAGATCGTGCTGGCTCCATCCACCAAACGACATCAAGTGGGGCAGTCATGAGAGTGTAAGGAATCCAGGTAGGAGGCTGTCATCGGTGTCTAGGTGACAGACAGTAGTGTTCAGAAGAGGGCATGAGCAGGAAGAGGGGCTGCAGACCTGACCTGAGAGAGGAACGCTGGAGAACGAGGCTTGTTAGGCTTGGCTGCGGGCTGTGGGGGCGAAGACAGGGAGGTGTCCAGGAGAATTTCCAGCTTCCAGCTTGAGCAAGTGGGTGGGTGATGGTGACGGTGATAGAGACAAGCCAGGGACCCTGGAAGCTGAGCAGGTGCAGGTGGGCGGAGCTGGGGACCTGGGATCCATCCTAAGGTGGTGTCTAGGGAGCAGTAAGACCAGGTACTGAACTCGGAAGGGATGACTAAATTCAGAAAAGGACGTGAGATGACCTGGGGAAGACAGGCAAGGGGGCAGTGTGGTGAAAAGAGGGACCAGTGTAACTCAGGTGCCATGGCAACAGCAGGACCTGGGGGCAGAGAGGCCAGCGATTCTGGGCTTGGACTGTCAGAATCATGAAGCCAAAAGCTTTCAGACCCCAGAGGCATTTGGCCTTGAAGCTCCCTCTCCCAGCCAAGGAGCATACCCCCGGGCTTAGATAACGTCCAGATGGAAGCTTTCCCTTCCTCTGTATCCCTTTATCCCTCTGGGCAAAGCCACGTTCTCCCTTCCAAGCATGACAGTGCATATCTATAATTCTAGCACCCGAGGAACTGAGACAGGAGAATTGCCCCAAGTTGAGTTGAAAGTAGCAGCCAAGCAAGCCAGGACTACCCAGTAAGTTGAATGAATGAATGAATGAATGAATGAATGAATGCCAAGTTCTTCCAGGCTCAGCTCAGACAGCCCCTTACCTAGGTGGAAACTTCCCAGCCCAGACCTGCTGTCTTGCTACCAGATAGATACTCTGCCTTTGAATCTCAGATCTTCCTCTTGATAAACTGTGGGGCTGTGGTCAAAGAACCTCAGTTCTCTCGTCTACACCATGGAGAGGATGATTATTTTTTTCCTCACTGGTGAGAATGGGTGTATGCAGTACTTAGCAGAGGGACCACAGGGTAAACACCACGCAAGCCTTACTGACACTAATATCCTCCTGCATTCGAAGGGACAGTCACCACCCCCACCTATGATGTCCCCCACTCAGGAGCTATGTTCAACTCTGCGTCCTCTCTGGATTACGAACTAGGGAACATGAAAAGCCTAGTGCTGGATGAGCGCTCAGGTCCCTTGTTCAAAACCACTCTTTCCAGACAGTGGCAGCAGAAAATTAAAAAGAATGAGGTCCTACTAAGCATGTGGATTCCTGCCACGCTATCCCTCGTGTGAGGCCACGCGATTTCCAGCGAGACTTTCACTTTCGTCTTCCCATTGTATAGCTGAGGTTTAGACGCGGTCTTGCTCTGCTCATGAACTGCTGAGTTAGGATTCAAGCACAGAGCAGACAGTTTTCAGGGCTCTACGCCTTGCCCTCTGACTCCCTGGAGGCTGGGAAAACCTGGCCCCAAGGGCTGAGCTTCGGGTCAACAAGGCTGAGATGTGGCTCAGCCCACAGAAAGGGATCTGGAGAGACTAGAACCGGCTCCCTCCTGGGAAGAGCCACATAAACAAGGGCTCCCTGGGCACCATCTCTGCTGCTACTCAAGGGAAGGGCTAAGAGAGGGCAAAAGGTCACTCATGAGGAGGCTCGCTTGAGCCCATAGGTTCCAAAACACACACTCTCCGGATGTCTGACCCTGTCTCCAATCCTTATAACCCTTTAGGGGCTGCCACCGGCTTCAGGGCAAGCCTCACATCTCTCCCATCCTGCTAACCCGGGGTTGTGGAGCTTGGCTCTCTCCGAGCCTGCCACACACCCCTCCGCTATCCCACCAGGCTCTGCCCAGCCCACGGGAGCTGGAGACACTCTGCCTCTCCCTCTCATCCTTGCTTCTGTGCCTCCCTAACTACTTGGCATTCTCCATGCTAAGAGGGCAGCCTCTGTGGAAGCCCTTCTAGAACTTTCTCAAAGTAGGGGAGCACCCTGCAGTGATGGGTCTATGAACCCTCGCTTTCGACACATGTCACCTATGTAATCACCTGCTCTAGACCATGACACTGCTAGAGACTGGGTTCCACGGAGCAAGGAGCTGCCCGGCCGCTAGAGCTTGCTGTGCCAGTGGTACTGGGTGGACTGACATGTTATTTGACAACAGAGGCAAGAGGGCTCCCTCCTCCTCTGCCCCCCTTTCTTGTTTCTCCTGCAATGACCTTGAAAGGTGTTCTGGGTTGTTTTGTTTTGTGTTTGAGACAAGGTCTCATGTAGCCCAGGCTGGCCTCCAACTTGTCAGATCTCAGTTTTGCCCACCTGCCATCAGCTGGGGTTACAGAGTTCCATCAGACTCGGCTCTTTTTATTCAGCTACCTTAAGTGTGAGGAGTCCGCCCTTGCAGGGGATGAGAATCATCAGAGAGGGCTCCCCCTGCCCTAGGCTGGCTGCATATTCTGACGTCACACTCCATCCGGCCGCACCTTCTAGGTAGCTGGGCCAGTGAGGATGCAAAGCATACCTGCTTGAGCTGCAGTTTTTGAAACAAGGTCTCATTCTGTAGCCCCGTCTGGCCTGAACTTTGCTATGTAGACTAATCCTGCAACAACAGCCCCACTGCCTCTGCCCTCCCAACCACAGGGCGTCAGGCATGCTCTACCGAGCACAGCAATAATTCTTACTTTCCAAAGCCAACTGAGGCAAGGGAGTTGAGCTGGAAATCTGTAGTAGTCACAAGTGGAGGACATGAAGCTTACTCTGTCTGATGCCCAAGTCCCTTGCCTCCTCTCTGCCACTGACCCCACACCCCTGTGACTCACCACTCAAAACCAATCCATCTTACCCACAGAGCTCCTATCCAGTAACAGACATCTCTCTGCACACAGTCCCATCATGAAAAGGGGCCAGTGGCCAAGTCATCTGTACCCACTGTGAAAGAAACATCCCCAGATCAGGCAAACACAAGTGGTGGAGGCACCCCATTATTCCTGTAGGAGAATATTCTGCGCCCCAAGTCAGCAGAATGCTAGCGGCAAGAGCCATTGCCATAGTCAGCAAAAGGCTGTGTGAGAGGCACGCCCCTACACCCCCTGCGCCTGGGCTCCTGACAAGAGTGGGGGGACACAGAAAAGCCTTCCAAAGTAGGGCTCCTAAGGTCAGAGAGCCCTGGGGTGGCTAGTGCCTGGGGGTAAAAGGCTTCAGCTGGGGAGTGGGGCAGACTCAGGTGAGAGTTCTCACATGGCACTAATGAAATCAACCACCAGCCTCCCTCCCCCTCTCCTGAGACCCTCCAGGCTCCAGCTGATGCAATGCTCAGGCCTGATAATTGTTTTCTTCACTCCTTAAAGGGCCAGCTACTACTCTAGCTGTCGACAGACATCACCCAGACCCCCTGACAGCCCCGCCCCCAAGCCCAGAGCTCAGAAACTGCTCAGGGTGAGAAGACTAGAGAGCCAGCAGCTTCAAGCGCAGGCTCCGAAGAGTAAAATCCAATCAATGTCCAGCGACTAGGAGTGGCAAGGAGGGAGAGAGAACAGTTAAGACGGCAACACCTATACCAATCACATCCCCTGGAGGAAGGGACTGTGGTCCCTGCTGAGTCCTCAGCTCCTGGCTCCAGCATGCCTGTTCCAGCAAATGCTGTCACAGAGTTGCTGAGAGTCCAGCAGTTACCCACTGAGCTCACGAGGGCTAAGGGATAAGCCGCTCAAACCTACCATGGTATTTATTCCTCCTAAACCGTAGGACTGTTTGCCGAAAGAGGCTCAGAGAAAGCAAGTGATTCCTTTCACGTCACATAGCCAGAAAGTAGCAGAGCCAGGGTTTGAAGCCAAGTTTAATCAGCTCTGGGGCTTTACCCCTTGAAAAGGGCCAGTGGCTGCAGAACCCACAGTCCCTGACTGACTACCTGGTTTAAACACAAACTGCATGGACCCCTCCCCAGCAGTCCCCTGCCCAGAGAGTGTCCCACTGGGCCACTCTCTTCACGTGCCAGCTGCACGATGGTGAGTATGGACTAATTGGTGGCTGGCAGCAACTGTGGAGATGGACTGTCAATCCCCTGGTGAAAGACCCTCTTTCCACCATTCAGGCCCCAAAGCCCAGTGAGAAGTCATCACCAGCAGAGAACAGGGCAATCGGAAAAGCAGCTGCCTTCCTTCTCTCTCCTAGAGATCACCCTTAGAGACAGGGTTGGACACAGCAATTCCCCCAGGCCCAAGCCCTGAAGGTCCCTGATGGCAGTACCATCTAGGGCCCCTTGTTACTCTGGCTTAGCTACAACATTTCCCACCTTGGCCAGGGATCACAAGAGCTATGGACCAACCACTCATTAGCTTCTGAGACACTAGATGGTGAAACCCACTCCTTGAGGTTGGGTCGTACAGGGGTAATGGGGGCCCAGGATCCAGGCAGCCGGGAAGCCAGCCAAGGGACCTATTCTCCCAAATGAACAAGATGCCAGAATAGCCCATGAAGGGTCTTGCCAAGCTTCCCTGAAGCCCTGTGTGACCCATCGTGCCCCTGACCACTTTTTCCTAGCTTCCCAGAACCCCCCTTTTCCCACCCTGAGGCTGCGTGAGCACCACCTCTCCTTTTTACTAAGAAGGGGAGTGTTTCTCTGGGTACAATGGTGTCACGTTGGAAGGAAAAAGTGGCCGTTTCCAACCAGGGTACAGGCAGGAGGGAGAAAGGCAGGCTACCTTTCCAGGAGGGATTTTAAGCACTTTGCAAAAATGCCAGGCGAAGCAATGCTGTTGAAGATCAGGGCCCCAGGTGAGCCCTGAGCGTCAGCAAAGTACTCCAGATTCTGGGGTTCCTACCCCATTTTCCAGGTTTCCCCAGGCTCAGCCCCCGCCCCACAGTCATCCCAGGCTGTGCGCATCGCGGAGCCCCCCCCCCCCGCCCCCCAGATCTGGCATACATCCCTACGTAGTGCTCGGCGCCGGCCGGAACCCCCCCTTCCCGGCGTGGTCCCCTGACCGCAGCCCCTTCCCCACGCCCACTCGCAGGCGCGCAAGGCCTGCTGACTTACCCCGAGGTGGGGCCGGGGTCCACGCCTGGAGCGGGGTTCCGCTGGCGGAGTGGCGCCGCAAGGCAAGGCAGGTGCTGCCCCGGGACCCCGCCCCGCGGACCCGGCGGTAGGCGCGGCCCGGCCCCAAGTGGGCACGGACTCCGAAGGGGTAGGGACGCGGGGCGGGGAGGGGCAGCGACAGAGACTCACGGGGGCATCGCCCGCCACGGGGCCGGACAGCTCCACTCCGCCCGCCTGCGCGGCTGGCTCCGCAGTCGCCACACAGTTCTCAGTCGCCGCCGGGTGCAAAGCCCGAGCCACGGCTGGCGGGAGGAAGCGGGCCCTGGCAGGGGCGGGGCCTAGGGCTGGTGGGAGGGATTAGTGGATGGGGCGGGGCCAGAGGGGCGGGCCCCGGTGGTGGGCGGGGCCTCTGGAATGTGGATCGTCTAGGTGTACACTTGAAGAGTAGGCCTAGAAGAAGTGAACCTCTAAGAAATGGGTTGGGGGTCGCTCAAGTCCCTAAGATGCCCTTCCTGTCCCCTGCCTGTCCACTCCTCTATGCAACCTGTTCCTTCTCACCCTTGTGTTTGGGGGCACCTCCCAGGTGCCTCCATCTATTCTGAACAAGATCCAGGAATGTTAGATGGTGACATTTAGTAAAGCTAAACAACTTACAGAGTCCATTTTAAACATGAAAAACAGGAAGCTTTCAGAGGAGAAATGACTTGCTCAGGTGCATGCTGTAAAAGATTTTCTGGAGAGAGAAAGAGAGAGAGAGAGAGAGAGAGAGAGAACAGCAGTTCTGAAAGAGCACTGCTTTTGAAGATCAGAGTTCAGTTCTCAACACCCAAGTCAGACAACTGTGACTTCAGCTCCAAGGAATCTGATGCCCTCTTCTGGCACCTGCAGGCTCCAGCACATGTGTGCACATACACATACACACACAAAATAAAAGTAAGTCTCTTTTTGTTGTTTTTGTTTGTTTGTTTGTTTGTTTGTTTGTTTTAAGGAATGTCCAATGTACCTTTCAGACTTTGGGCAAGGGGCTGGAGTATCAGGCCTGTGACCTGAGTTAACTCCTTCCCCACCTATGGCAGTGCCTTTCAATTTGGGATGGTTTTGTCCTAAAGGGATTTTTCACAGTATCTTGAGTTACTTGTAGTGTCTACAATCATGAGAGGTTTCCAGTAAGAAAAACCCCTAGAACTGTACTGGCCAGTCCTGATATCAGAGTCTTCAGGCCCAGTGTCAATAGGACTACAACTGAGAACCCTGTATTAGTCTAGAGGAACAGAATTTGGAGAAGGAACACATACACACACACACACACACACACACACTCACACATAAGCATGTACATACGCATGCACACACATATGGGAGGGGGATTTATTAAAATAGCTTGCAGGCTGTGGTCTTGCTTGTCCAAAAATGGCTGTCCACCAGTGGAAAGTCCAAGAATCCAGTAGATATTTACTCCACAAGGCCAGATGTTTCCGTTGGTCTTTAATATATGCTGGAATGCCAAAGAGGTGGGTTCAAATGTCAGGCAAGGGATGGGGTTGCTAGTGAGGGTGGGGGGCATGTACCCAAAGAGAGCACGCTTCCTTTCCCGCCATCAACAGTCGACCTTCCAACTGCAAATGATCCAGATTAAAAGTGGCTCTTCCCACTTCAAATGATTTAAAGGGGGAAATCCTTCATCGGCACACCACTTGGGTTTTAGTTAATTCCTGGTGTAGTCAAGTTGACAGCCTAGAAGAACCGTTACACAGGGCTTGGCATCTGCCTGAATGAACTTCAAGTGGATGTGCTGATTTAAAACCCAGCAGTTTAGGGTGCTAGAGAGATATTTTAGTGGTCAAGAGCACTGGATGCTCTTCTAGAGGTCCTGAGTTCAATTCCCAGCAACCACAGGATGACTTATAACCATCTATAATGAGATCTGATGCCCTCTTCTGACATGAAGGTGTACATGCAGATAGAGCACTCATACATTAAATGAACAAACAAACAAACAAATAAGCCGTTAAAAAAATCAAATAAATGTAAAAGGACTCGGCAGCCTAGGACTTGAAGACTCCTCTCTTACAGTCCTGCTGTGACCAACTTTGCTAGGTTTAAGAGAGCTTGGGCCTGGTCAGCTTTGCTTTCAGGCTGGAAGGATTATTTGTTTGTTTCTCTGTGTGGCCCTGGCTATCCTGGAAGGAACTCTGTAAATCAGGCTGGCCTTAGACTCAAGAGATCTGCCCACCTTTTCCCCCAAGTGTTGGGATTAAAGGTGTGCACCACCAGGCCTGGCTACTGCTGGAAGGTTCTTAATTTTACAAAATTTAAATGAGGAGTGGGAAGGTGGAAAGAACCAGGGAAATGACTCAGATTAAAGGGCTTCCCTCAGCCCATTCTCCACATGGTAAATGGAGACCCAGTGATATGGAAACTGGGTCCCTCAGGTTGTCAGCTGAGATGCATGATTTTATTTGTTTACTAATGATAATGTTTTTACCGTCTAATCTAGACCTAGAACTAGAGCCCGTGTGCTAGGCAGAAGCAGGCAGGAGAATTAGATTAAAGCGGGCGCTGTGAGGGCCGGGGATATCATCATCTGGAACAGCGATGGGGTGAGGGACGGAGAAGACCGAGCTGTCAGGGTTAGGATGCCTGAGGGGAGGCTCTCTCCCCTGCTGCCTCTCTCCTCCGCCACAGCGATCTGTCAGTCGGGCACTGCCTTCGGCATCTCCGTCTCTTTACCTGCTGTTGAAAACCTTGGCCTTCCTTTCTGAAGAAATATACAAATGTACATTTTGTGTGTAAGTTCAGGTTCCTCAAAACTATGTGTATGCTTCCAGGAGACTGAGGCGAGTTGGCTCTTAAGTGCAAATAGAAGAATTAAGCATGCAGAATTTTAAAGTTAAAATTAAATTATATTGAAAAAAAACATATTATAAAGTCCGTGCTGCTAACATAGTATGGTATCAAAGCAGGACCAGAGAGACCTGTAAAACAAAACGGAATATAGAAATAGACCCACTGATGACTGTAGTCACACAGAAAGTAAGTATTTCATCAACCTCTAGATGAGAGAGGTCTCCAAACACCAAGTAATGCTACGGAGGGGGGGGGGAGAGGGGGTGGGGGAGGGGGTGGGGGGTGGGGGGTGGAGATGGTAAGTGCCCCGGCTTAGCACACACTGTACACAGGTGCTGAGCTAGCACACTGTCCTACAGAAACAAATACAATTAGTGTGTGTCAACACAATGTTTTCAATGTTTAATGGAGAGGGAGATGTTAACTACCCTAATCTGATCATTGCACACTGTTTACATGTACTGAATTATGACTCTCTACCCCATGCATTTGTACAATAACTAAATGAAAGAAACAGGCCCAGCTACACTGGGGAATTTGGAGAAGATGAAGATGGTGCTTCAGATAAATCAGGGGACCGAGGGGACTGGGCGTGATGGGTCATGCCCAGCACTTGGAAGGCTGAGAGTGAAGGGTCAGGAGTTACGGGGTAGCCTGAGCTACACAGCAGGACCTGTCTGAAGAAAGCAAAGATGGAGACATAGAAAAAATAGGCCATTCATCAAATGGAGAAAGAGAAGAAAGCCATGCCTTACACAAGTAGGGAAATAAACTCCAGGTAGAACACATTTAAATAATTGTAGCATATGACTCACCACATGGACAAGTATTTTGATCATCAGGAGACCAAAACCTTTTTGTAAGCTGAGAAGCCATAACAGAAAACACCGAGACATTCGATTTTCTTGTCCACCAGAGAAATAACCATAATATCACATTTGAAAGACAAGTCATAAACTGGAGGGAATAAATGCCTTCCACTCCGCCCCTCTGGCCGCCGTCTCCTCTCCCAAGCCCAGGGGGGAGTACACAAGGAGGGCCTGTGAGAGTCCAGACCGAGCACATTGCAGAGACTCTTCCTAAGGCATCCCGGCCAGCGCCCACCTGTTCTAGGACCGGGAAGCCCCGGAAACCCCAGCTCTGCCATCTGGGTCCTCAGCAGGTGACAAGGCTGAGCCAGAGTCTGCCTGCAGGCTGCTCACTACTTCCCTCACGTGGCCATTCTGGAAACTGCAAGTTTCAGTTCAAGCCTGTATCTGTCTGTCTTGTCTTTCTTGAGAAAGGGTCTCATTATGTAGTCCTGGATGTCATGGAACTCATTTCGTAGACCAAAGTGGTAACAAACTCACAGAGATCCGCCTACTTCTGTATCCTGAGTGCTGGGATTAAAAGTGTGAGCCACCAGCTGGACAGTGGTGGCGCATGCCTTTAATCCCAGCATTCTGGGAGGCAGAGGCAGGTGAATTTCTGAGTTCAAGTCCAGCCTGGTCTACAGAATGAGTTCCAGGACAGCCAGGGCTATACAGAGAAACCCTGTCTCAAAAATATCAACAAAAAAAGTGTAAGCCACCAAGCTCAGCCAAAGAAACTTTTTTAAAAATTTTATTTATTTTATGTATATGAGTACACTGTCACTGTCTTCAGACACATCAGGAGAGGTCATTAGATCCAATTACAGATGGCTGTGAACTACCATGTAGTTGCTGGGAATTGAACTCATGACCATCAGAAGATCAGCTCTTAACCGCTGAGCCATCTCTCCAGCCCCCAAGAACTTGCTTGCTGGCTTTCCTTTTCTTTTTTGGTATTTTCGAGACAGGGTTTCTCTGTGTAGCCCTGGCTGTCCTGGAACTCACTTTTTAGACTAGGCTAGCCTCGAACTCAGAAATCTGCCTGCCTCTGCCTCCCAAGGGCTGGGTTTAAAGGTGTGTGCCACCACCACCGGGCCCCAAAGCTTTTTCTTAAAATAAGTTTTCCGGCTTAAGAGAGTGAACTTCCACATGGTTGCTAAGTTAGTTTGTTTTCAAGTGAGCGAGTGTGTGTGTGTGTGTGTGTGTGTGTGTGTGTGTGGTATTAATGCTAAAAGTATTTGGAAGCCAAAGGATAACTTTCAGGAATCAATTCTCTCTCCACTGTGGATTCATAGAATCCTACTGGAGACCTTTCTCAAAAACAAAACAAAACAAACAAAAACCAAAGGGGAGAGGAGAGGGGAGAGGAAAGGAGAGGAGAGGAGAGGAGAGGAGAGGAGAGGAGAGGAGAGGGGAGCAGCCGCAGCAGCTAAGAGCATCTGTTGCTCCTGCAGAGGACCCAGGTTTGATTCCCAGTACCCTGGTGGCACCACATGACTGTTACTCCATCTCCATGAGATGGCCGCCTCTGCTGGGGCCGCCTCTGCAGGCATCAGGCAGGCAAGTGGTACATATACATAATGCAGGCAGAACATTCATACGCAAAAATAAATTTTAAAAATTAAAAAGAAACAAAACTACGATCTATTGGGGGGGGGCGGTCTGTGTGGCCAAAGGGCCTGTCAGGACCCCTGGGGGCCACCTGCTGTTCTTTTATGGAGCAGCTATTAAAAGCCAGGCACTCCTGGGCATGGAAGACCCAGCCTGGCCCTCCTGAAATTCACAGCCTGGGATAGATGTGGGGAGGAGATAGGGAAAGCAAAGGGAGATGACAAACTCCTAACTTAGGCGCCCTAAAGCAGGCCCGGAAGTCAGGCGGAGGAACACTTCTCCTCTATGCACGCCAGCCTCCTCCTCACACTCTTTTCTAGGGCGAACATGAGCTATACCTCTGGAGCCTTGCTGTGGGTTTTGGAGCACACTTCTCCTGCCCTCTTTCTTGGGAGCTCGGTTCACCAGGCGACTCCGCTGACTACAGTGTTCCCTGTCCCACCTTGTGGCCTGGAGAACCTGTGCTCTGTCTGACTCAGCCCAGATGTCACCTTCCCCCAGAAGAACCCTACTCTCTTGTCATCATCCCTGGCCAAGATGGCTCTCAGCGTGTGCTTCGGGGTGCAGACTGCAAAGCGCAGTATGAACAGAGCAGGCTTTGGCATCGGAGCCCCACCGCGCTGTTTATTTTCTGGGAACGGTTCTGAGTCTGTTTCCTACAGCATGTGTGAAATGTGCTGCGGGCTTCATAGGGGAGTTGTGAAGATGAATGAGCAAACGCATAGAAGCAACAGTGATCAAGACCCAGTGCTGGGTAAGTGCTGTTTATGCTTCAGGTTCTGTTCTGCTGCCATCTTCTCTATACCCTCAGTTCCCAAGGGCCCAAAAGAGGACAGGGGAGAGGAGGAAGCTATCCTTGATGGAGCTGAGCATGCATTAAGACCTGGATGCTGCATAAATCCGGGAAAGAAATGGTGACTCCATGGGGAAAGTTCCAGGCAGGAGCTCTGGACCCTTGCGCCTCCGATCATGATCCCAGTAATGGTGTAGTTTCTGCGTGACTCACATTCACTCTGAGGACAGCCACACTCTTCAGCATCATCTCTTGTATCCCAAAAGTCCATTCCAGGACCAAAAGCAGAGCTCCCGAAAAGGCTAGGGTAGGGGTGCCTGCAAGTGCCTCCTTGTCTCTCTCTACTTTCGTCTCCGGAAGGGATATGAGCATAAGACCAGAGGACCGGAAGGAGCAGACAGGAGTCTGCCACCTTAGCCCTCCCGCCTCTAGACCAGAGCAGGTGGGGCCAGCCCCCGAGGCAAGGGGCACCATTTCCAATATGAACTGCTGACACCTGATGGCCCTTAACAGGCCGACTAGAGTGTCTCTAGGATCAAAGAACAGGAGGAAATTTCCAGATGCAGAGGAAATTCAAGTAGAGAGGCCAGAGACAAATGGGTCTTGGGCAGTTGAGTCACCTGTAAGCTAAGGTAAGAGGCGTGAGTATAGCGTGGAAGCAGGAAGGTCATAGGTTCCAGCCCAGTCTGGGCAACACAGCATCCTACCAGCAGCCACAACAAACATTCCATCGAACTGGAAGCTCTGACTTCCCCCTGGTCATTTTGGGCGTCTAATGCCCTTAAACCAACAGGCTAAGAAAGGAATAACAGTGTTAGGAGGGGTGATGGATCCAGATTACCATGGAGAAACTGAATTGCCTGTCCACAATGGAGGTAAGCAGGTTTATGTCTGGAGTGCAGGCGATCCCTTAGGGCGTCTCTTAGTACTACCAAGTCCTGTGATTAAAGCCAATGGGAAACTACAACAGCCTATTTCAAGCAGGATGGCAAAGGATGCAGACCCATCAGGAAGGAAGGTATGGGTCACTCCTCCAGGAAAAGAGCCAAGACTTGCTGAGGTGTTTGCAGAGGTTAGAGGAAATACAGAATGGGCAGTAGAGGAAGGTAATTATAAATACCAGCTAAGGCCACGTAACCAGTTGTAGAAATGAGGACTATAAAGTAATATGAATGCTTCTGTTTTATTTCATCAAGAACACATTTGTCTTTCTTCTAATTTCTTTAACATCAGTTGGTATTTAAGTCGGGATACTAAAAGAATGTTCTCAAGGGACATTGCCCCATTTTAAATTTACAAATGCATTTGTGATTGTACAAGGAATATTATATCATGTTAGGCATATTCATGACCTTGTTATTGTTTCATGTGGACATGAGATATTATTCGTGTCAAGTGGACAAGGGGTGGATTGTAGTGGCTATTCCTAGTTGTCAACTTGACTATTTCTGGAATGAACTACAATCCAGAATTGGAAGGCTCACCTGTGATCCTGATCATGAAACTAGAAGATGCAAGTTTCTGACCTAGATCTTGGCATGGAAATCTTGAAACATAGTGGCTATGAATCCCAGGGGACTAAAGCAAGGAGATCTCTAAGTTCGGGGTCATCTGGGACAAAGCAAATCCCAAATCCAGGTGTGGTGGCACATACCTTTAATCTGGGCCATACCTTCTGCTGGAGACCTACATAAGGACATTGGAAGAGGGAAGATTCACTCTCTCTTCTTTGCCTGCTTGCCTTGTGGGACTGAGAAACTGGTAGATCCTTGGACTTCCATTCACAACTGCTGCTGACCATTGTTGGGGAGTTGAACTACAACAAATTCCCTTACTATATAAAGACTACCCACAAATTCTGTGACTCTGGAGAACCCTGACTAATACAATCTTAAAATTTTAAAAAGAGGAAGAAGAGGAGGATTAAAATCAAAATGAAAGCAGAAGCCTGACTGACTTTAGGTAGAGGATGAAGGGGCAATGTTGTCCTGAAAGGGAGCTGGAGAAGGGACTGGGACAAGAAGAGAACAGGATTAGAACAGTTAGACCTGCTGTCTTCATTAGGGTTTTACTTCTGTGAACAGACACCATGACCAAGGCAACTCTTACAAAGGGCAACATTTAATTGGGGCTGGTTTACAGGCTCAGAGGTTCAGTCTATTATCATCAAGGTAGGGACATGGCAGCATCCAGGCAGGCATGGTGCAGGAGGAGCTGAGAGTTCTACGTCTTCATCTGAAGGCTTCTAGCAGAATACTGACTTCCAGTCAGCTTGAATGAGGGTCTTATAGCCCACACCCACAGTGACACGCATACTCCAACAAGGTCACACCTTCTTATAGTGCCACTCCCTGGGCTGAGCGTATACAAGCCATCACACCTGCCTCCTGCCAATCAGCTCCACGGCTTATGAGATACTCCTTTGTAATGTGAGCCCTGTTGACTAGGTTCCTGTATCTTGTAGCTCAATAAGCCTGATTGCACTGTCTGTCCCTCCTTGGAACTTGGTTTCCTGAACTATCTAAACAGTCCTTTCCAGATTATTGTGGAAAGGCAACAGGGTTTGTTGCTGGCAAAGGAGATAGTGACTGGAGCCCTGACATCCCAGCTCCCAAAATAGCTTAGTGGCTGGTTAGCGGATCCAGCACACACCTGGCTTTGAACCTGAGCCCCATTTCTACAATCTGCCTCCCCCTTCCATCATAGCCTTTGTTGGATTACAAAGGAGAGGAAGAGCTTGGAGGCCTTCTTGGCAGCATCTTCTGGCTGCTGAATGCCCTGCCTGCCCCCGGAACACCTCCCTGGACCCACTTTAGCCTCTCCGACAGCTTCAGTGCCAGGTTTGTTCCAAAGAAAGCGCCACCCCAGTCCAAGACAACATTTTCTTCTTTGGTATTGATGCTTCCTGCCTCCCAGCTGCTTGGCTCTCGGCGTGTGCCCTGCCCTGCCCTCCTCCTTGGCTTGGAACCGTGCTGGTGGCGACAGGTCCTTGCTTCTCTATGGTGCTTTGTACTTTTCAGAGTCTTTTCACAGGCTCCATCTTGTTCGCTGCTCACAGAAACACAGAGAAGAGCGAGAAAGATGCCACTTGGCATGCCCCACCTCTCCTCTCTACTCAGAGCTATATCATGGGCCTTAGAGAGTGTCTTATGTAGACCAGGCTGCCCTTGAATTTTATATGCAGCTAAGGGTAACACTTTTGAGTTCCTGACTCTTCCGCTTCCATCTCCCAAGGGATGTGGTTATAGGTGCATGACACTATGCCAGCACATTATCCTCCTGCCTCATCCTCCTGAGCAGTGGGATTACAGGCATGCAATGTCATGCTTGACTGTTTTATATATATATATATATATATATTGGATTTTCAAGACAGGATTTCTCTGTGTACTCTGGCAGTCCTGGAACTCACTCTGTGGACTAGGCTGGCCTCTGCCTGCCTCTGCCTCCAGAGTTCTAGGATTAAAAGCTTGTGCCACCCCTGCCTGGCTTAAAAATAAATTTTAATTATCTCTATGCTACTTTTAGAACAGGCATGGTGGCACACTTCTTCAATCCTAACACTTGAGAAGCAGAGATAAGCAGATCTCTGTGAGTCCTAGGCCAACCCAGTCTATACAGCAAGTTCTAGTACTTGCCAGAACTACATAGTAAAACCCTGCCTCAAACAAGCAACAAAACAATGAAAACACTGAAACTGAGTTTCTTTCTTTCTTTCTTTCTTTCTTTCTTTCTTTCTTTTTTGTTTTTTTGTTTTGTTTTGTTTTGTTTTGTTTTGTTTTGTTTTGTTTTGTTTTTCGAGACAGGGTTTTTCTGTGTAGCCCTGGCTGTCCTGGAACTCACTCTGTAGACCAGGCTGGCATCAAAACTCAGAAATCTGCCTCCTCTGCGGGATTAAAGGTGTGGGGCACCACCGCCTGGCTGAAACTGAGTTTCTTAATGACTTGCCTCAGCAAGTTAACAGCTCAGTAGAATCTAGATGGTTCCCAGGCAAGGATCACACTTAAATGTAGTTATCTTCTCAGGATCTGCCTGACCCCCAGCTTGTAAAATGGTGCTGACATAGCAAGGTCCTGCTATGAGAAGTAACACTCCTGCGTCTGCTGACCAGGGTTTGCAGGAGGCACTTACGACAACCCGCTCCAGAGACTTGACTACCCCACAATGGCTTGGGTAGCACCAAGGGTCTTGTGACAGTTCCTCTGGTGTTGGCCAGGACAAATGCTTCGGAAACAGGTCCTGTTTTGATTGCTGAGAAGAGGGTGGAAGGTAGGGCAGAATTTAGAGAGCCCGGATGTGCCCCTCTGTTGGCGCCACCAAAAAATAAAACTGAATAAGTGAGAAGCAGAGGCAACAGACTTCCACTCCCCTCTCTCCCAAAACTCTGCTTTGTGACAAAGACACACTTTCCTACCCTCTCTGTTTTGGGCTCCCTTGTCAGTTGTGTCCAGGGGTCCATCTGATACTTTTGGAGCCCACTGAAGCTGCCACAGCAGAGTCAAATTATCTCATGAGGCAAGCTGCGAGCTCTCTGTGAGACAGTCCTGGGGTGGAGGTGCAGCTCAGTCGATAGAGTGCTTATCTGGTGTGCACAAGGCCCTGGTTTGATCCCCACACCGAAAGAAATCTAGCGTGGAGACGCATGCCTATAACTCCAGCAGCCCTCGGGAGTGGAGGCAGGAGGATCAAGGTCGTTCTTGGGCATATATCAAATTGGAGACCTGCGTAGACTACAAAAGACCCTGTCTCAAACAAGACGAAAGGAAATGACAGTTCTATCGGTGAAGGAGAGGGGTGGGGGGAGTGGCCGTGCCCCATGCTTGCTGGCGGTCTGCCGTCTCTTCTTTCTGGTGCCCTGGCTGAGTGCTCACTGCGCCTCTCTGGACAGTTTTACCCAGTTCCACAACAGCAAGGCCTCACTGCCGGGACGCTGGCTACTTCTGTCAGCCTTCTCCGAGGACCAACACAAAACTGTGTCAGCTGGGGGAAAGACAAGGCACCAGAGCAGTGTGTAAACATTCAAACAAGGAATTTGGCTCAGCAAAATGTTTAGAAAGATTCTAGAAGACCTGGAAGAGGGAAAAGAGTAAGGGGGGATAGACTTAGTAGCAGCAGGAAACTCCTACCACCCCAAGGCCTAGAGCGATGCTTCTCAACCTGTGGGATTTGACCCCTTGGGGGTTTACATACCAGATATTCACATTGTGATTCATAAAAGTAGCAAAACTGAAGTTAAGAAGTAGCAATGAAAATAATTTTTTATGGTCGGGATCACCACAACACGAAGAATTGTGTTAAAGGGTGGTAGCATTAGGAAGGTTGTCTGCTCTAGGGGATCAGATGAAAGGGTATAATCTGGGCTCCTAGAACAGGTTGTTGTTTGTTTGTTTGTTTGTTTGTTTGTTTTTGCAATGATGTTACAAACTGGACTACCAGTGATCTCTGGTGCTTCCAGGAACGCACTGCCAAACCTCCACACCACTGCCGGTGACAGCGGTCCGCCTCCAACCTTTCCAGAGACTCCAAGGTCTCCACCCCTAAGTGCTAGCTGCTGCCAGCAGGTGCAGAGAGAATAACAACTTTGCTTTTCTGACTGCCAGGCTGCCAGCCCCTCTCCGGGCACAGAGGTTCCCACCGGAACTTCCTATCGGTCAACACGATAGGAATCCAGGTGGCGGGAAGAAATCTGGGAGATGTGTTTTGTTGGGATGTGAGGGGCGTATGGGTGTACAGCATCCTTCAGGAAAAGCAGTGTGGGAAGGCTTGTGTGAAGCTGAGGGTAAACAGATGAATGACTACACACACAAATACTATTGAAACTTTCAACTCATTTTGGTACCATTCATAGAGTCTAGAATGTACTGGAAGTGTGTGTGGGGGTGCTGAGGATCAAACCTAGGACTTTGTACTTGCTGAATAAGTGTTCTACCTTTGAGCTATACCTTTGCTATGTATTATGTATTAGATGATATCTGTCTGTCTGTCTGTCTGTCTGTCTATCCTCTATCCATCTCTTTTGTGTTGTTGTTTGAAATAGGATCTTACTAAGTAGCCCAGGCTGGAATTCTCTCCACTGCCGAAGTTATAGATATGAGTCACGCAAGGTAACCCATCCACATCTCTCTTCTACCAGCCCCTCAAGTCCTTTAGAGGACCTATATATTATTAGGAGGCTTGCTTATTCCATCTGATAGAGCAGGCTTGAACCAATCAGGGCACTCAATACTCTGGCTGCAATGATTGGCCGGGTGGGCATGTAAACCTAGATGGTCCAATCAGAGTCTGGCAGAAAGACTCTCTTCCTTGCTACTTGTAAATGGAAACGTGCAACATTTAGAACTGTTGACAGGTGCCAGGCGTGGTGGCGCACGCCTTTAATCCCAGCACTTGGGAGGCAGAGGCAGGCGGATTTCTGAGTTCGAGGCCAGCCTGGTCTACAGAGTGAGTTCCAGGACAGCCCGGCTACACAGAGAAACCCTGTCTCAAAAAAAAAAAAAAAAAAAAAAAAAAAAAAAAGAACTGTTGACAGGTGTCTTGAGCCAGAATAGGAAGTGGAAACTAGGAAGGGAGAGTTCCCTGAGGACTTGATGACGACGATGATGGTGGTGGTGGTGGTGGTGATGCTGCTGATGCTGCTGGGGGTGATGATGGTAATGGTGATGATGGGGGTGGCGGTGATGGTGATGATGATGATGATGGTGGTGGTGGTGGTGGATTCATATGTAAACTACTGTAGCCACCAGAGGGAATTCCAGCAGAGTGGACCAGGCTCATGTATCATACAGTGTTTTATCAGTTGTAAAAACACGAGCAAGCAGGCTGGAGAGCAATCGTTAAGTGGGTAAGAGCATTGGCTGCTCTTCCAGAGGTCCTGAGTTCAACTACCAGCAAACACACTTTGTTTGGTGGCTCACATGGCGGCTCACAAGCATCTGTAATGAGGTCTGGTGCCCTCTTCTGGTGTGCAGGCATACATGCAAGCAGAACATTGTATGCATGATAAATAAATAAACCTAAAAACAAAACAAAACACAACACAACACAAGCAAGCAAGCAAGCAAGCAAGAGCCACTAATAAGCCTGGGACTCAGATCAGTGCTCGACCCTCAGCAGATAAGCTTCTTGCGGTAGACAGTGGCTAACACAGAGAGCCACACCCGGACACTGGTGGACAGAGCCTGGGAGAGCACTTAGCACGAACCCGGATGCCTTCATCAAGCCCTGCCCCTCACTGCTCTAGGATCTACAAGAAAGAGGTGGCAGAAGGATTGTAGGAGCCAGAGGCAGGGGATGTCTTCCAGAAAAATTTCCCGTATCAGACTTAACACATGAAGGAATACACAAAGACTATGACAACATGTACAGCACCTGAACAAGTTCAAACCAAACAAAATCACAACATGGAAGAGGAAGTGGATTCAAGCCCCAGCTCTAGCCGAGATGCAATTTGCAACTGATACCTGTGAGAAAAGGGGAAATCAGTTTTCTGTTATCAACCACGCTCCAGGGGAGGTCCTACGCCTAGGAGTAGCTGGCCAACACGAATAAATCAGCATAGTTTTTTGTGCAACTTTTGCTTTGTTTTGATGTTGTTGTTTTGTTTTGCTTTTTGTCTTATTGGGTTTTTCGTCTGTTTTGTTTGGTGTTTGAGAGAGAGAGAAGAAACAGGAAGTCGGGTGGGTGGAAAAGTGGGAGGAGCTGGAAGGGGTTGGGGGAAGGGAAAGAATTTGATCAAAATATATTGTATAAAAATGTTTAATTGTGCCTGGCAATGGTGGCACACGCCTTTAATCCCAACACTCGGGAGGCAGAGGCAGGCAGATCTCTGAGTCTGAGGCTAGCCTGGTCTACAGAGTGAGTCCCAGGACAGCCAAGGTTACCACAGAGAAACCTGTCTCGAAAAACAAAAACAAAACAAAAAGATGTTTAATTGAAAACAAATAAATACGGGCTGGAACGATGGCTGAATGGTTGATAGCACTGGCCATTCTTCCAGAGGATGTAGGTTCAAGTCCCCACACCCACACAGCAGCTCACAACTGTCTGTAAATCCCAGTTCCAGGGGACTCTATTCCTCATTCATGCATCCATTGTAGGTAAAACACCAATACTAATAAAACAAAAATAAATAATAAATCTTAAATAAAGAAGCCTTACATTGTAACCAGTGTACATGTTGATAGACGCAGGGCTAAAGCAAACTTTACAGTACTTTCCACAGCCCTTAATCTTGCTTCGTGCAGTTTACTCCACTTCCCTGTCCTCGTCTATGCTACCCCATTCCATATTTTAAAATAAAAGCTTGCTCAACCATCTCAGTGATTTCATGATCTCTTAATGTCTTGTGACCTGCAATTGGAACCATTTCCTAACTTTGCCAACATCAGTTGCTGCACATTTTAACCCCCTCTTTTTTTACCCCCTTGATCTTTTTTGGGCAGTCTTGCTGATACAGCCTTGGCTGGTCTAGAACTTGTTATGTAGCCCAAAGTGGCCTCAATTCTATGGCAGTCTTCCCCTCTCTGTCTTTCGAGTGCAGGGATTAGAAGCATTTGCCACCATACCCAGCTAAAACCTTGATTTTAGCCATTGTAACCGTCACCAACTGTCTTGCTCCTCACATTCTCCATTGTCACTTCAGTGTTGTGTCCCAGGTCCTGTCAGAAATGAGCCAGGGCTACATAGTGAGACCCTGTCACAAGTAAACAAACAAATACAAACACTTCTATTTTAAATTGTGCATATGTAAGTCAGTTTAGGGTGTGTATATGAGAGTTCAGGTGCCTAAGGTCCAGAAGAGGGTGTCAGATCCCCTAGAGCTGGGATTACAGGTGTTAGTGAACCTCCTAACATGGGTGCTGGGAACTGAGCTCAGCTCTTCTGCAAGAAGTGTTCTTAACCATTGAGCCAGCTCTCCAGCCCTGCAGCTTTTCTCTAACACTGTCCATTACCTCTTGTCTGCCAGAATACTTAGTTTACTCACCTGTTCTAGACCTTCTCAAAAGCAGAAATAAATCAAGAAAAGGCCCTTTTAACATTCTATTTCTACTGCTTTCTTGAGTCTGAGATGTGGTTGAATGAGGCAGGAAGCAGGGATGCAGTAGATCGGAAGGAGAGATACACTCAGGACCAGCCTCGAGGAAGTCGGCAAAGGGGAACAGTGGGCACAGAAGGGAGAAGGCGGAAATCCATTCGTGCGAATGAGTAGAAAGCAAGAATGGATTCTGACCCCAGAGTAGCCTTCCGTAAGCTTTCCTTTGGAGACTTCCTGTTCTCTAGCTCCCATCTTAACTCCCCAAGGCTGGTGTCTGGAGTCAGGTAAGCTCCGGCTCTGTCATATCTGAGCCAAAGGACTTGGGATAAATTTCATCTCTTCTTTATATCCACCCACTTAGGCAAATAAAACCCATCCTGCTTGGAATAGTGGTACAAGCCCATAATCACAGCATTTGGGAGGTAGATCCAGGAGGATCAGGAATTCAAGGCCAGCCTCAGCTACCTAGTGGCTCGAGGCTAGCCTAGACTGCATGAGGTTCTGTCTTAACCAGAAAAACCAAGCAACAAAATCGTCTCGTCACGTTGGTTTAAGGATTAAATGCCACCAGCACATGCTAACTCTCTTTATTAGTCCTGTACTGCTACTAACTACTGTCATTATTAGTCCTCCACCAATATTAGTTACCATAGTGATTACTTGTTGATCAAATTATCTGGGACAGGCACCACTCTGAGGACCTCTTACAGAAAGGGTTTTCAAGCCACGTATTTCTAAGTACTCCCTCTAATAACTAACGTTAAGTATTTGAGTATGTACCATGTAACAGGTGTAGATTAGTTGTTTTTTTACCTTGAACGGATGCTAATCACCCACTGTGATGTCATGTATTTACATATCTGGAGTTCCCAGGGTGCTCCTAGCTCGCTCTCGAAGGACTCACGATCTGTCTGACACAGTGTGAGCTATGGAACGAGGGTGGGCTCTCAGATCTCTCTCTGGTCATTCCTGTTCCCGGCTGCCCCCACTTTGGACCTTTCAACTGACATTCTGCCTCTCTTTTTCAGTCTTCACCTTTGACCCCTACCTTCATTATGTCTTTGAACTCTCTCACCCCCTCCCCCACCCCGTGGGACCAACAAGATTAGGAGAGAATTCTCACATTCCCTATCTCTCCCTGCATCGGCTTCCAAACTAAGCCATCGTTTGTTGGGGAGGGGTTGGTTTGGGGCTTTCTGAAACTGGATTTTAGAATATAACCCAGGTTAGCCTCTAGTTTGTGATTGTCTTGCCTTAGAACCCCCCCCCCCTTTTTAAAGATTTGATTCATGTATGTGGGTATACTGTCATTGTCTTCAGACACCAAAAGAGGACATCAGATCTCATTACAGATGGTTGTGAGCCACCATGTGGTTGCTGGGAATTGAACTCAGGACCTCTAGAGGAGCAGTCAGTGCTCTTAACCGCTGAGCCATCCCTCAGCCCTCAGCTCAGGCTCTTGAGAGCTGAGGTTACAGGCATGAACCGCTCCCTGGTGAACCGCTACACCAAGCTCCCCACACGTCTTACACTTCTTTTCATGTTTTGCTTTGCTTTGTGGCTGGCCTTTCATTCACAGAGCTCTGCCTGCTTCTGCCTCCTGAGTGCTGGGATAAAGGCCTGCGCCATCACACCAGACAACCCTTCCTGTCTTCATTCACTCCCCTTTACTGTTTTATTATTGCTGTGAAAAGGCACTGTGACCAAAGCAGCTTGTAAAAGCAAGCATTTAACTGGCTTCTTACTTACAGTTCCAGAGCACTGGTCATTCTGACGAGGAGCGTGGCAGCGAACAGGCAGGCAGGCAGGCATGGTGCTCGAGCTGTAGCTGAGAACTCACAAGATCTGTGAGTTACAGGCAGAGACAAAGAAGGCTTAGTGTAGGCTTCTGAAACCTCAAAGCCTACCCCTAGTGACACACCTCATCCAACATGGTCACACCTTATTTATTTATTTATTTATTTATTTATTTCCAAACAGGGTTTCTCTGTGTATCCCTGGCTGACCTGGAACTCACTATGTAGACCAGGCTGGCCTCGAACTCTTGTAGATCTGCCTGCCTCTGCCTCCCAAGTGCTGGGACTAAAGGTGTGAGTCACCGTACCTGTTTAAGGCTTCACCTCTTAATCCCTCCCAAACAGTTCTACTAACTGGGGACCAAGCATTTAAGTGTGAGAGCCTCTGGGCCCATCCTATTTGAAACAATCACACTGCCAAACCCAATGGACTAGTGAGCCCACCAGGGCTCTTCCACCCTACCTCTCCTTGTGGTACAGCATGTCATTAGTCAACTGCCCTTGGATCTTCCACTTCTCTGGCTCAGGGAAGTAAGTGGAGCTGGGATTCGAACCCAGATCAGGCTGATTCCAAGTCACGTTCTATAACCAGTACTCCACTATTCTTTCCAATGTAGGTCAAAAGGCCACCTGAGTACTCTCTACTGTGTAATCATCCACCATATATAGCTAAGATTTTTTTCAGGGTCTTGCACATGCTAGGTAAGTTCTCTATCATGTAGCTCAGGTTGCACTTAAATTTTTTGATCCTCCTGCATTCACCTCTAGCATGCTGGGATTACAGGTGCATGCTGGGATTACAGGTACATAGGTTGAGTCCATTGTCATCAAGGCAGGAACATGGCAGCTTCCAGGCAGGCATAATGCAGGAGTAGCTGAGAGTTCTACATCTTCATCTGAAGGCTGCTAGCAGAATACTCATTTCCAGGCAGCTAGGACTAGGGCATTAAGCCCCCCCCCCACAGTGACACACCCACTCCAACAAGGCCACACCTCCTAATAGTGCCACTCCCTGGCCTGAGTGAATACAAACTCTCTCTCTCTCTCTCTCTCTCTCTCTCTCTCTCTCTGTGTGTGTGTGTGTGTGTGTGTGTATAGCCAGATTTTCCCTGTCCAATTAATTTAATTATTAATACAACAAAAAGCCTGTGATTGGTCAGGGAAAAGGGAGGCAGAGCTAAGAGTTGCAAAGACAGAGAGCAACACAGGAGGAAAGGGGAAGAAAGGAGGATGGAAGGAGAAGAAGATCCAGACTGCACGTGGCTTTAAATAGCTACAGGTAGCTATAATATTATACAGGGATAGAATAACTAGGATAACTTGGCTAATCTAGGTGGGCAGCTTGCATCATTATCAATTGGCTCTGAAATTATTGTGTGGGAATCTTGTGAATTGAGTGTTTTTGTTTTTTTGTTTTTGTTTGTTTGGTTTTTTTGGTTTTTTGTTGAGACAGGGTTTCCCTGGCTGTCCTGGAACTCACTCTGTAGACCAGGCTGGCCTCGAACTCAGAAATCTGCCTGCCTCTGCCTCCCAGAGTGCTGGGATTACAGGCTTGCACCACCACAGCCCGACTTGAGCATTTATTGATATATAAATCTGACAAATTAATTATAAGCTTCAAGCATTTTGATTTTACCGGGGTTCTGGGAATTGTGACAGCTAACCTCGAGGTGGGTGCTCATTGCGTGGGGTTGGCATGGCAGCGACCTGCCAAGGGAACTTGGGAGCAATTTCTAGACTTTTGGACTTCCCATCCACAACTGCCCATTGTTGGGTTAACTGGACTACAAACTGTCAGTCATTACAATACATTCCCTTAATATATAAAAACATTCCATAAGTTCTGTGACTCTAGAGCACTCTGACTAATACAGGGGGCTTCTCGTCTTATTAGCTCAGTTGACCTGGGAAGACCCATTAGGAGTGTGGGAGGCCCCTTCAGGGAGCAGCCCAGATTTAAAGGCACATTGCAGAAGAAGGAAAGTTGTCTCTTGCTTTCAGGGTCTTCCCTCTTGCCTGTTCAGCTTGTCCCTTAGCTTCTGCGTTGATTTGTCCTGTTGTTGCGGATGCTTCCTGATATCAGAACCAACACTTCCAGGCCTCTATCACTGACTAACAGCCAGCGGCTCTCCACGAGCCTTCCAGGTTTCTGGCACCAGATCGGAACTGCTTAGGCGCCCACTGAACAGCTCCTGGTTTGTCAGCCTGTGCAGTAAGACAGCTACTGTGGGGATTCTCCAAGAAAATGAGGCACCCAGCACTAAAGACCGAACAGCTGCCGGGCTCTCAGCCTCTCAGGAGTGAGACAACTGCTACTACTTAAGCAGACAGAATGTAATAAATTATGTTCATCGTATTGATTTTGTTCTTCTAGAGAACCCTGGCTAATGCACTCTGCAGGCATAAGGACCAGAGTTCAGATCCCCAGCACCCAGATAAATATTGGGTGGGTATGTCAGTCTACTTCCAATTCTAACACTTGGAAGGCAGAGAGGGCATCCCTGGAACAAGCCAACTGGCCTTACTAGCCACATCAGTGAGTTCTGGGTCTAATTGAGGGACCATGTCTCCATGAATAATAGGGAGAGTGAACAAAGAACTTGCCTAATATCAGCCTTGAGCCTCCATGTATATATTATGTACATACATGCATACACAATGCATATATGTACATGCATGTATACACAGCCATATATACACATGCACCCACACACGAGACACACAGACACACACACAACACACACAGACACACACACAGACACACAGACACACACACACACACACACACACGCGTGTGTGTGTGTGTGTGTGTGTGTGTGTCTGTCTGTCTGTCTCTCTCTCTCTCTCTCTCTCTCTCTAAAACTCCAACAGTTTATCACCTTTATCCCTCTGTCTTCCTCTCAGATCAAAAGCAGTGTGCCATGCAAGGAAGTAGTTTCAGAAATTCATCTGGCCTCTCCGGAATGCTTAGAACCTTAAGGAATTTACTATGGTCCCAGAGCTGATCTTTAACTTTTCAGACTCAGAAGCCTGATTTTTACAGTGAATAGAGAGTGGAACAAAGTATTGGGGAGCTTTGATGGCCACACACTCACATATGAACTGTTATTTATAGAAATCAGAGTCGGATTAATTTATCAAGACAAATACAGGGTATTTTGGTTTGAGTGACACACACCTGCAGTCCTAGCCACTCAGGAGACTAATATGGTGGAGGGTGGCTTGAGCCCAGGCATTTGAACCAGCCTCTAGACATTGTTGGACCAGCATGCAATCACATCAGAAAAGAGTGTGTAAGACTTTCTTGGTTGTCAACTTGACTGCATCTGGAATTAACTAAGAGTCCAGTGAGTTAGTATACCTGTGAGAGATTTTTTTTTGATTGAATCATTTGAGGTGGGAAGATCTACCCTATATCCAGATCTTTTGGGGTGGAAAGATCTACCTTAAACCTAGGCCACAACTTCTGGTGGCAGTTCATATAAAGGAAGCGTTTGCTCTTAGCCCAGTTGTTTTTACTCTTGCCCTACTTCTTTGGGATTCAGACATATACCGAAGATCAGCTGAGGTGTCCAGCCTGTGGACCACTGGAGATAGCCATAACTGGACCACAGCCTGGAAGTCAATATATATATTCACACACACACACACACACACACACACACACACACACACACCTCTAGAAAACCCTAATACAATGAATACAACATGCTAACCACGTCCACATCCCCTTTCTTTCTCTATTAATCAGGGCTAAGACTTTATTCTTTGGAGCAATTGATTTAACATGGTATAAGCACAAAGAGAGATGTTTGTGGTTTATGTAGTTGGAAAGTTTAGCGGTAGGTACATACAGCTTGATGGCTGGGACTGGAGGACAGTCTAGTCCTCTGTCTCCCCTTACCACTTTGTTCCATATGATTCTTTCTCAGGTTTGGTTTCTGCATTCAATTCATTATGTGGGGGAAAGACATGGCAGCAGGATGGGGAGGCCAGGGGCCGGAAGAAAGGAGCTGGCTGGTCACATTGTTGCATGCTGCTCTTTAAGTTTTAAAAAATTTGTTCATTCATATGCATGCTGCCTGTGTGAATGTATGCAACTCAGAAGACTGTATCAGATCTTCTGGAGCTGGAGTTGGAGTTGTGTCTGAGTCAGCTGACAAGGGTGCTGAGAGCTGAACTCAGGCCCTCTGGAAGAACAGCCAGTGCTCTTAACCACTGAGCCATCTCTCCTGCATGCTGAGCTTCAGAGACTTTTTTTTAAAAGCAGATTTCATGATCTAGTCTTATCTCTCACATAGGTAACATCAGGCGCAACATTCATAGTGTTTAACTTTCAGCGTCCAGTGGTAATGTTTTCCTTTGGGACCTAACTTGTTTTGGGATGCCATTGTTGGCCAAGCCCTTTGGTCCAAAGAATCTCTCCAAACAGGGTATAAATCACGTGACAAAACCGGTCCAGCTTGCTTCTTACATTATATTCACACTCGCCTTCTTTGAGATTCTCCCCATCTGACTTGACCAGAGTTTCCTTTATTTTGTGATCATATTTGTAGATAAACTCTTGGCTTACCCGCGGAGAGAGCTGGGGTGACAACCGAAGGAAATCCCAGTAGTCTGTAAGAATGAAGATCTAATTCTTGCTCAAGTGATGTTGTATATCACATGTATTAGCTGTGACTCTGCACCTCTTCATTCCTGGAGTCGCAGCTTTATTTGTTGCAGGCTGCTCACGTGGCAGAGGGGAAATAGTAAGGCAGGCACAGAAGGACATAATGAGGACAGTTCACACATCTCTGCTTGTAAGTGAGGCATGCCAGCATGGCAGAAGGAAGTAGGACAGTCAGAAGTTCAAGGTTATCTCTGACAAGACGACAGGTTCAGGGACTCTGGGCTACGTGAAGCCCCGTCTTTAAAAACAAAACCTAAAACCCTCGACTCCTAGTGCCGGCCCAGAGGCCCTGTGCATGCTGGGTAAGAACTGGGCCAGCATTCTGCTGATTAGTTGTAGCCCTGCCTTTTATTCGTATTTCTGGGATCAAAACAAGGCTTGGTGACACAAGCTAAGCTTGGTGTCACATACCTAGCACTAGAGATGTAGAGACAAGAGAGTTCTGACTTTGTTTTGAACAAAGCCACAACAAGCTCATTGTGTCTCAAGCATGTAATCTAAACACATGGGGAATTGACACAGGACGAGCAGGGATTTGAGACCGTCGTCAACTATTGAGCAAGTTAGACTGCAGGCAGGTTGGGCTTCCTTTTTTTTTTTTTTTCTTCTCTCTCTCTCTCTCTCTCTCTCTCTCTTTTTCTCTTTGGTTTGTTTTTTTTCAGATTTGGTTTTTTCGAGACAGGGTTTCTCTGTATAGCCCTATAACTCTGGAACTCTGTAGACCAGGCTGGCCTTGAACTCAGAAATCCTCCTGCCTCTGCCTCCCAGAGTGCTGGGATTGCAGGTGTGCGCCACCACCGCTAGCGCTTCTTTTTTTTTTCTTAAAGATTTATTTATTTAATATATGTAAATACACTGTAGCTGTCTTCAGACATACCAGAAGAGGGTGTCAGGTCTCCTTACAGATGGTTGTGAGCCACCATGTGGTTGCTGGGATTTGAACTCAGAACCTCCAGAAGAGCAGTCAGTGCTCTTAACCACTGAGCCATCTCTCCAGCCCCAGGTTGGGCTTCTTGAGGCCTTAATTAAAACCAAGACAAAAATCCAGGCAGGGGAGACTGTTCAGTGGGTAAAATCCTTGCCTTGCAATCATGAAGACCTGAATTTGAGTTCTCAGCACTAGAGTAAAAGACAGATGTCATGATGTACATCTGTAGTCCAGCAAACAAACAAATCCAACCAACTAATGAACCAAACTTCAAAAACAAGGCCATTCTTACTGGGTTGGAAGTTCAATTCCTTAGGGACTTGTCACACAGGAAAGGTTTTAGACAGAGGCACAAAGACCGTGGACACTTCACAGCAAGGACTCAAGTTCATCTAGTGGCTTACTATAGTGTTATCAGTGATAATACTGGCCATTACAACATCAAAATATGTTAGTATTGACAAATAACTACTGTCCCTGTCTTTCTGCTAACTGCCCTGTGGTCCCCTGGGACACAGTAGTCAGAAACCAACAAGCAAAGGGTTAAGAAGTAGCACAGGAGCCGGGAGGTGGTGGCACATGCCTTTAATCCCAGCACTTGGGAGGCAGAGGCAGGCAGAGGCAGAGGCAGAGGCAGGAGGATCTCTGAGTTCGAGGCCAGCCTGGTCTACAGAGTGAGTTCCAGGACAGCCAGGGCTGTACAGAGAAACCCTGTCTTGAAAAAACCAACCAATCAACCAACCAACAAACAAAAAAGAAGTAGCACAGGCTACTTTTAGGATCCTAAATGGACTCTTATTTTCTCCCTTCTACTGTTTTTGGTCTGGGGATTGACCTCAGGGTGCTGTGCACAGTGAATACAGGGGGCTATTCACAGTGAATACAGGGTGCTGTGCACAGTGAATACAGGGTGCTGTGCACAGTGAATACAGGCTCTGTCATGGAACCACATACCCAGTCCTTTGACTGAACTTTTTATAAGTTGTTTTTAGTTATATATGTCTATGTGTAGGTATGTGCAGGTAAGCTGTGGAGTCCAGAAGAGGGCGTTGTATCCCATAGAGCTGGAGTTAAATGTGGTTGTGAACTCCTCTGTTGGGTGCTGGGAACTAAACTCAGGTTCTTTGCAAGAGCAGTACACAATCTTTTTATTTATTTATTTATTTGTTTTTGTTTTGTTTTTTCAAGACAGGGTTTTTCTGTGTAGTCCTGGCTGTCCTGGAACTCACTCTGTAGACCAGGCTGGCCTTGAACTCAGAAATCCACCTGCCTCTGCCTCCCAAGTGCTGGGATTACAGGCGTGGGCCACCACCGCCCAGCAGTACACAATCTTAATGGTTGAGCCATCTCAACAGGCCCTCTAAGTGGACCTCTCCTCTGCTGGGCCGATGCTCAAACATTTTAAGTAGGCAGTTGTTGGATAATTTTCTCTACTATGTAGACTTGCATTTACTTCAATTCTAAGAGCAACCTAATTTCTAGGCTCTGAAGGGAAACAGTGTACAGCCCCTGAATACTGTCCATACTTAATTACAGTATAATCTCTAGTCATTTGGGCTGTTTCATGCAATTTTTACATTTTTCTTTCCCTTTCTTTTTCTGGATAGCAGAACACAGATTTAAAAAAAAAGAGAGATTTATTTATGTATATGGGTACACTATAGCTGTCTTCAGACACACCAGAAGAGGGCATTGGATCCCATTACAGAGGTTGGGAGCCACCATGGGGTTTCTTTCTCTATATCAATCTAAGTTTCTATATCAACTTCCCACTGTTTAAATGCTAGCAGAGGATTAGCTTGACCAACATTTTGTTCTTTTTGTTCTCATTTGTTTGTTTGTGTGTATATATGTGTGTATTTTTGAGGGATTTGCATGAGACACAGCACACATGTGGAACGTGGAGTTCAGAAAACAGCCGCTGGAGGCTGGTCTCTCCTTCTACCACACGAGTCTCTCACTGATTTCAAGTTATCTGGCTCAGAGTGTCAGCCAGTAAGGTGTCTTTACTGGCTGAACCATTTAGTTAACTTGGTTTTTGAACCTTTTCCCACCCTGACACAAGAGTTTCTCTCTGCCCTGTCCTGAAATTCTCCATGTAGAGATTCTGACTGTTCTGGAACTCACTATGTAGATCATGCTAGCCTTGAACTCAGAAATCCACCTGCCTCTGTTGCTGAGTGCTGGGAATAAAGACATGTGCTACCACCGCCACCCAGCTATTTTGAATTTCTAATTTTTCTACTTTCACCTCCTGAGTCTTTGGATTAACAGCATGTACCACCACACCAGGTTTTATACCATGGTGGAGACTGAATCCACCCAGGGCTTCCGTACTAGGCAAACATGCTACCAACTGAACTGCATCCTCAGGCCTGCATTCTTTTCTTTCTAGTGCAGGGTTCCATCCCAGGGCCTTAAGCATTTTAATTATTCACTTTACCCCTCATCGACATCCACATCTCAGTCAAAATAAAATTTCTTATTTGGGGTCTCCAGTAAAAAAAAAGAAAGAAAAAATTCTTTTTTTGTGCTGGGCATGGTAGTTTATGTCTGTAATCCCAGGAGGCTAAGCAAGGAAGATTGAGCTGAGCTTAAAGTCAGTGTGGACCAGATAATGAGCACGGACCACCAGTTATAGCCAGACCCCGTGAAATACTACACGTTCCCACCCCGACCCCCTAAATGGCTGGCTTCCGTATTCAGTCTCCAAAGCGCTGGGATTAGAGGCATGTTTCACCGCAGCTAGCCATACACATTGTGTTAATGTATTTGCATAGCATGCATTCACCATAGAGGGCAACATCTGGATGTCTTCAACAGACACTTCACCCTATTTTTGTTGTTGTTTGTTTTTTGGATTTGGTTTTTTCGAGACAGGGTTTCTCTGTGTAGCCCCGACTGTCCTGGAACTCACTGTGTAGACCAGGCTGGCCTTGAACTCAGAAATCTGCCTGTCTCTGCCTCCCAAGTGCTGGGATTAAAGGCGTGTACATCACTTCCCCGGGTTTCCGCCCTATTTTTTGAGACAGTTTCCCCGTGTAGTTCTGGCAGTCCTGGAACTTGATTCGCAGACAAGGCTGACCTTGAACTCAGAGATCCTCTTGCTTCTGTTTCCCAGGTCCTGGAATTTCTGTTCTACCCTGCACGGTCTCAGCCTATTTTTATAGCCAGGGCCTCTCACTGAACCAGGAGCTTGCTGATTTAGCTAGACTGGCAGATTTCTTTTCAAGCCTTTCAATTATGGAAGACTATTGTGCTAGTGGCTTATGGAGTGTTGGGGAATCTAACCCAGGTCTTTTTGTTTGTTTGTTTTTGTTTTTTCAAGACAGGGTTTCTCTGTGTAGTCCTGGGTGTCCTAGAACTCACTCTGTAGACCAGGCTGGCCTCGAACTCAGAAATCTGCCTGCCTCTGCCTCCCTGAGTGCTGGGATTACTAACCCAGGTCTTAATGCTTGTAGGAAGCACTTTACTGAGCCACCTCCCAACTCTGTCTTTAATCTTTTACGCCAATTTTAACGTTTGAAAATGTCACTTTTTTGGTTGTTTTAAAATTATATTTATTCATTTATTGGTGTGTGTGTGTGTGTGTGTGTGTGTGTGTGTGTGAAAGAGAGAGAGAGAGAGAGAGAGACAGAGAGAGAGAGAGACAGATAGAGGAGAAGGAAGAGGGAGAGGGAGAGGAAGAGGTACACATTAATGACCAGAGTACAACTTTCATCCGGTCCATTTTCGGTTCCAAGAATCGAATTCAGGTTTGCTGAGCCATCTGGCCGGCCACTGACAGCTTTTTAATTTTGGCATGCCAGCGAAGTCTTTCTTTCCCTACGACTCATTTCCTTTAAAAACAAACCACGGAAAACTATTTCCTAAAATTCAGAAACCAGAGCATCAAAGCTGAGAACTTCAAGGATAGAACGTCCTCTCAGAGGTCACCAGGAAACGCCCCCCAAGCCCCTGGAAAGGGGCGTGGCCACCAAAGTCTTAGCTCTCACTATTCCGTTTTGCCGGGCAAGCCGCCCTACTCAATTCTCGCGAGACTTCAGGCCCCTCAGCTGCTGCGCACTTTGCGTTGCTGGGAGTCAAGGCGCGGAGTGGGGGGAGGGGCAGGGGAGACGGTACAAACGGCGCGGCCGCCATCTTGTTTGCGCCCCCGCTCCGCACGCGCTCCGTTTTTCGTGACGCACGCTTCCCCCTCCCCTCCGCCGCGCCCGGGCCTCTGCATTGCCCGACGGCGCAGCAGCGCGGGGGCGGCTGCTTTCTTCGCTGGACGCTGGAGTGGAGGCCTGTGAGTGTAATGGAAGCTTGGGCGAGGAGGGTGGAGAGAGAGGGGGCGGCCGGCAGTGAGGGCTGTGCTCCCCGCCAATGGCGGAGATCTCACTTCCCTCTGCGGCCGCCGCTGCACTTCGGTCGGGCCTGCCGCCGCCATGTTATGTGTTCGCCGGGCCCGCCGCTGTCGTCGCGGCTACGCTCGCGGGGTCCGTGCGCCTGGGCCCGCGGGCTTTCTCCCATTGGCGGAAGGCGACTGCGGGGGGGCTCGCTCGTGATTGGTCGGCGGCGGGGAGGCCGCGGACCTGGCACCTTATTGGTCACGCCGGCTCCGGCCTGGGGGGTGATAAAGGAATTGGCGGCTGTCGGGATGCTAGCAGCTCAGGCCGTGGCGGCAGGGCGACGGTCCCTCTAATGCCAGCGTGGCGGGGAGACTCCGGGCCGAAGCCGGAGGCCTTCAGGAGAAAGAGAGTGGTAGCCTGGCGTGTGGCCTGCAAGGGGGAGGGGGCACTACTAATTCCAGAGACACACAGTCAACTACAAGATGGTTTGTAGTCCACTACAAGTCCCTGGTTTGTAAACAAGGAACAGGAGTTACGGAAGAAGTGTCTTCGCGATCTAGGGGAAATTGATCCAGTTTGGAAATGACCCTGAGTAGAAGTGTGAGTGCATGGTATGGAAGTAGTGGGAGTGAGGGCCAGAAGGACAGAATCGGATTAGGCAGTCTGCTGTAGAATTCGGGTTTTGAAACCCGGAGGATTAGTGTGGAACTCCAAACTCCATTCTGGGTTCTGAAATGGAGTGTGAGAAACAAGTAAACAGAGGGTTCCCATTGGACAGGTGTGTCAACTTTTAGAAGCTGCATGCCAAAGTTAACATTACATTAAGTAGAATCAGAATGTCAGCAGTAGAATGTATTTGCATAATTGGGAAGTTGGGGGTTACAGGATCTGGGATCATGCTGGTTTTGAGATGTTACACAGGAAATTTTCCTGGTCTAAGAAGAGTATAGGGTCAGAGCTTTGCCCTTGCTAGACAAACATTCTACCAGTCGAGCTACACTCCACCCCCATCCCTAAAACTGATCTCTCTTAACTTTCAGTTCAGAGGACTGGTGAGTCAAACTCAGGAAGAATAGACTTGCTACCTTGTTTTGCGTGCTTCCCCGGGAGTATAAGTACATTTTACAAGTCACAGATATTGGCAGTGCCGTTCTCATTCACCGAGGGAACAAGACTTTAGTAATTTGCTGGAGTTAGGTATGCTGACCCTGGTATGGGACCAGCCGGTGTAGGCGGGTTGCTTGAGCCCAGGAATTTGAGGTCAGCCTGTAAGATATGGTGAGACTAAAAGCAAAACCACGAGGAATTTAGTTAAGTTCACAGCTAGTAAGTGACAGCCCAGATCCAGACACAGGTTTGCAGTTCTTAATCCCCCCACTGCTTTTAGAGTTCCCACTTCATATCCTTCCTCCTCCTCTTCTTCCTCCATCTTCCTCTTCCCTCTTTGTTCTCCCTTCCTCTTCCTTTCCCCTTTTTCTTTTGAGGCAAGTTTTCATGTAGTCCAGGCTACTCTTGCTTTTAATGTAGCTGGTATTGACCTTTCACTCCTGATTCTAGATCCACATCCTAACCCAGATTTCCCAGAGAGTCCCACCATGCTGGGATCTTGGAGCTCTTAATTCTTTTTTATTTTGAAATTTGCATTACATTTTAATTTATTGTGTATTTGTGAGTGTGTGAGCCGTAGCATGCTGGAGGTCAGGACAGCTTGTAGGTGTATGTTCATTCCCTCCTATCATGTGAAATCCATGGGACAAATTCCAGACCTCAGGCTTTGTGGCATTGTGGCAAGAGCTCTTACCAGGTGAGCTACCTTGTCAACCTGGAGCTTATTTTGATTTTATTTTCCTTTTTGAGATGGTGGTCACTATGCAGATCAGGTGGGCCTGGAATTTATAGACATTCACCTCCTTCCTCAGGAATGGTGAGATTAAAGACATCATCATGACCAACTGGGGCCCTTGTTTATTTATTATTTAGGTTGAGTGTGTGTGTGTGTGTGTGTGTGTGTGTGTGAGAGAGAGAGAGAGAGAGAGAGAGAGAGAGAGAGAGAGAGAGAGAGAGAGAGATGGAGAGAAGGTTTCTCTGTGCAGCTCTGGCTGTCCAGGAATTCCCTCTGTAGACCAGACTTGCCTTGAACTAATAGATCAACCTGCCTCTGCCTCCTGAGTACTGGGATTAAAGGCCAGAGCCATCACTGCCCTGCTGGACCCCCTGTATTTAAACTATGTATTACCTTGATGCCACAGACTGTTGTTTGAAAAAGAAACCCTGGCATCTTCAGCTGTTTTTAGGCATATTATTTGTGCTGAGGTTCTAAAGAGAGAACCTTGTTGAAGTCTCTTAGCTTTGCAAAGCCAAGCATGTCTATCCTTGGTCACTGGGTAGATCCTCATTCTACTGGACAGCATTTCCCTATGGCCCTTTCAAGGCAGGCTCTTGGGCTGGGGATGTAGCTTTGTAGGTAGAGTATGAGCCTAGCATGTACTAAGCCCTGGGTTTGACCACTTGCATCTAATAAAATGAACACAGTGATGAATACTTGTAATCCCAGCACCTAGGACATAGAGAAGGAAGGCTCAGGAGGTTGAAGCTAGCCTGGGATATATGAGACTCTGTCTCTAAGTTATTTAAAATGAAACAAAGACAAAGGCAGAGTCTTCCAATGTAGCTCAGGCTAGTATCTAACTTGGGATTCTCTTGCCCCAGGCTCCTGAATATTGAGTCTACACGGTTATGTGTTGACTTTTCTTTAATCCCTTTGGTACAGTGCTCAGAGTCACATGTCAGAAAAGTACACTAACACATGATTCCAGTGATGACTTTAATAATAAATTCAAGTTTACCTAATTCATTGAAAGGAGAATGGCAGAGGACATACTTAGGGTCACAAATGACCTTGAATTTTATTCTAGCCTCAGATATTACAATTTAAGAACATTTCTTAGCTAGCAAGTTGTTCTATTCTAGTCTCCTTATGTTGGAGGAGACTGGTTGTAAGTTACCTGATGTTTTACAGCTCCTCTTTCATTTACTCAGTCTCTCACACACGGACTGTGACGGTGAGGAAGGTTAATGATGTACAGCTCACTTTTACTATTTCTCCCCGCAGAGACTCAAAGCTCCCAACATGGCTTAAGTGGATCATTTACAGGAGGAAACGGATTATGCTTTGACCACAAAGTGCCTCTGGGAAGGGGCAGTAAAGCAGCTGATTTTAAAGTTGAGCCTAGGAAGGAGTTTGTGTCTCTGCAGTTTCTGCAGTCTCTACTGTGTGTGCTGGAGTAGAATTTTGTCTGAATTTTCTTTGTAAAGTAGTAATTACAAGAAATGAGTATAATAGAGTATGAGAAGATAACATTGTGGACCTTAATAAATGAGAGAACTCATTATTTTCTTTTTGGAACTGCATAAAATGTGCCATTCTAACTGACATCCAGTTAGAGCTTCCTCAACAAGGATGTCTTTTATAGTTCTCTCCTTGTTCTGTACAGCAGGGTTCCACATGGGGGAGCAACCACTTGATAGAAAGAGAAATCTAAATCATTTGTGGTTTAGAAGCTGATTTTCCACCGGCCAGTGTGAGGTCAGTCTTAAACTTCTAAATGCTCAAAGTGGCTGGGTAATTTGTTTCAGAGAAGAGTTATCTAATGATATCCTCTGCTAACTCCCAGTTTGCATCGAAGTAAAGATGGAGGGGGAATAAAAAGATTTTCATATTTGCCAAAAGCAATTATTAAAGTTAAACAACCACTGTTCTGTCCAGTAATATTTTAAGTTTTTTTATGTAGAAAAGTTTAGTTGAAGTTGGATTTTTTTTTTTTTTAAAGTAAGTGGAAGATAACTGTGGGGGGCGGGGGGAAATCTGTCTACAAAAACCTTTTGTCAGATTGCAAGGTTTGTTGTACCATTCCTACTTTTCATGTTTCTCAGTAGTGACCTTCCCCGATGGGTGGGGTGGTCTCATTCATAGGCACTTGGGCCCATCTCCAGAGTGGGCTCCTGCGCCCAGTCTTCAGAGAATTTTCTATTCAGAGAATTTTCTAATGGAAAAGCTTCAGATGTAGCTTAGAGAGGTGAACTACAGTCTACTTTTTCTGTGTTTGAATGTTTCTAGAATTGGTTTAAACTAAAAGTTTGGTTTTTCAATGTCTAAGGTATATAAAAGGGTCTGGAGAGATGGCTTAGCAGTTAAGAACACTGACTGCTCTTCCAGAAGTCTTGAGTTCAATTCCCAGCAGCCACATGGTAGCTCACAACCATCTGCAATGGGATCTGATGCATCTGAAGACAGCCTCAGTGTACTCATAAAATAAAAAATAAATCTTAAAGATACACAAAGCTGTCCTATTTGTAAATTACACTGTCCATTTAAAGTCAATATATAAGGATTGCTCTGATTATGAACTATAAACAGTGATCTTGAACAGTGCTTCAATAAAGTAAAAAATAAAATTTCTCAAGAAATGATAACTATTATATATGGTGTTTTATATCATGACACTGGTGGAAAGCTGTGAGTTTCTGAAGCTGTTCATGGTACCTGATTGTGCCAGTCTCTAGACTCAAGCTACAAGTTGTCCAGTGAGCTGTATGGAGTGAGATTCTTTGCCAATGTTGTGTCCATTTTAAAAGACTGGGGGCTAATGAGGTATATACCATTAGATTATCTTTGTCACTTTTAACTGTCTTAAAAATTACTACTCTTCTTGAGGGCTAAGTACCATAGAATTTGTTCATTATGAAACAGCACAGTGTAGGAAGCAGAGTGTGCTTGGTTGGCAGTAATCTAGAAGGCAGAATAATTTGTTTTTGGTGATATTTTAACATCATTTTTAGTAATACTAAATTTAAAAAGGAAAACATATATGTTAAACTTTGTTTAGTTATTTACTTATTCAAGACAGGGTCTCTCTAGATAATTACATCTGTATTGGAACTCAGTATGTAGATGAGGCTGGCTTGAACTCACAGTGATCCCCTTGCCTCTGATGGAACTAAAAGAATGTACTACCATGCCCAGCTAGTGCATTGAACTCTTTACTATTTTAGAATGCTAGCTGAATAAGGTTGCCTGGAGTCTTTCACAAAAATGAGTTACTGAGCCGGGCGGTGGTGGCGCATGCCTGTAATCCCAGCACTCTGGGAGGCAGAGGCAGGCGGATTTCTGAGTTCGAGGCCAGCCTGGTCTACAGAGTGAGTTCCAGGACAGCCAGGGCTATACAGAGAAACACTGTCTCGAAAACACCAAATTAAAAAAAAAAAAAAAAAAAGAGTTATTGAAATGTAGTTTTTTATTTTAAAATTGTTAGGCCAGCCGGGCAGTGATGGCGCATGCCTTTAATCCCAGCACTTGGGAGGCAGACAGACGGATTTCTGAGTTCGAGGCCAGCCTGGTCTACAGAGTGAGTTCCAGGACAGCCAGGACTACACAAAGAAACCCTATCTCGAAAAACGGAAAAAAAAAAAGTTAGGCCTTTGTACATGTGTGTTTGTGAGAACTAGTAAAGATTTCGAGTTAGGATCCTTGTGTAGTGGAGTTCAAGTTGTCCTTCTAGGGTAGTCTGTGAATGAAAAATGAATACTTTGTGCAGGACACCTGGGTCTGTCTTTGTGAAGGAGTTTCCTGAGAATGGCGTATGTCTCAAGAGTGACATGGATTCTTAGAGGTTAATATGTCAAAGGCTTTCCAGTCAAATAAAAAATAAGTTATAATTAATAACGGCTTGCATTTTGAGCTTGTATGGGGCACATTATTGTTATTCTATGTGTCATTAACTACTGAGTCCCAGGCACCATCACAATGACTCACTGGGTGAAAGTGTTTGCCGTGCAAACCTAATAACCTAACTTTGATCTTTAGAACCTGTGGTAGAAAGAGAGAACCTACTTCTAGACATTGTCCTCTGACCTCTACAGCCTACACATGGAGTAGATACAATGACATTACAAACACTGAGTCTCACTGTTTTTCTTAATAAGTTCCCTTCTCTGACTCCTGCCTCACTTCTTACTCTTTACCCTTTTTCATAGGCCCCCTCCCCCCTTTATTTTAAACAGGCTATTTTGGCCTTACTGTCCTGGAACTCTCTATGTAGATCAATCTGGCATAGAACTCACAGAAATCCTCCTGCCTCAGCCTACTGAATGCTGGGATTAAAGATATGCATCAACATGCCTGGCCCCTCCTTTATTTTGAGGAAGTATCTAGTACATAGTACCCTATGAAACCTGGGCTGATCTCAGCCTTCTGAGTGATGAGGTCACACATAAATCACCATGCTCAGTTTCCTATTTGTATTTTTAATTCTGCTGCCATACCAAGGGCTGTTATTCTTAAGATCTTAGCTGCCCCAAGAAATCTCCTCTGACTAGCCTGACTTTTAAATGGGCCCATGGTGAGGTCCTCTGCTTATATCCTCCTGTAGTAGGATATGCATATTCTTGTGACTCTAAACATGTCATGATCCCTGGATCGAATTTCTTATAATAGACTTTAACCCCATTGAGGACAGAAATTTTGTCTGATATGGGATTCAGGGCCTGTGCCTGTAAGTATTTATTGAACAAACTAAACTATCCTACTCTTCTAACCTTGTAAGATGTTACACTACTGGAGACTTGCTGCAGTAGACCTTTAACAAGCTTGAGGTCATCAGCTACAGTCATGATAAAGAGAAATTGGAGTCTAAATCTGTCTAGGTGCAAAGCCTAGGCTTTTTTTGTGTGCTGTTCCACATGGCTGCTCTTTTTCTTGTCTTTACATATCCTTGTCAAGTGTTGAGACAGTCTGTGACTAATAACTCCATTCATAGCTTTCCAGGCAGCTTATCCCCATGTTTGGACAGCTGAGAGCTGAAGTAAATTCCTCCAAAATAATTTTTATCTATTTGTCTCATTTTATGCCTTGGAGTCTCTACCTGCCCCGTCTAATTTTAGAGGAGTCTCACTGTTTCCTTGGCTAGCTTGGTACTGACTATGTAGTCTAGGCTGGTCTTGAGGACTGTATTTTTTAGCCAAGTAATTTAGAATTTATCATCTACCTAAGGTCCTTCTTTTTCCTTTCATTCATTCATTTTCTTTTTTATTTTGTTTTTGTTTTTTGTTTTTTAAAGATTTATTTATTTATTTTATGTGACACTGTTGCTGTCTTCAGACACACCAGAAGAGGGCATCGGATCCCATTATAGATGGTTATGAGCCACTGTGTGGTTGCTGGGATTTGAACTCAGGACCTCTGGAAGAGCAGCCAGTGCTCTTATCCCCTGAGCCATCTTCTCCAGCCCCATTCATTCATTTTCTAAGTACCAATACTACTTTAATTTGATCATAGTCATTACTCTATCTGTTCTGGGCTGCCTTTGGGGGAGTATCTTAAAAACTAATGGTTAGGGTAGTTTTCTGTTACTGTTGGAATTGAAGCTAGGACCCTATGTGCGCTAGGCAAATAAGTGCTCTGCTACTAAGCCACTAGCTGTGTCCTTACTACCTCTTACATTTTAAAATGGTATCTCACTAAGTTGTCTAGTCTGGCCTTGGCTTTACCTACTAGCCTCCTACCTTAGTCTGCCGCTGGGATTACAGACTTGCACTGCCACATTTGGCTACTTCTGTCTTCTGAAAATATGTTAATACTTAAAAAAAAACAAAATCTTGAGGTAGGTTTGATTTGGGAAGTAGCTGATAGTTGTTCATAATTAAACCAGGGGGAAAATGTGGTCAGAAGCTGTAATCTAGTGAATTAGATTCTAGATTACTTCTGAGAGCTAAAGTAAATTCCTCCAAAATAATTTTTATCTATTTGTCTCATTTTTATGCCTTGGAGTCTACCTGCCCCGTCTAATTTTAGAGGGGTCTCACTGTTTCCTTGGCTAGCTTGGTACTGACTATGTAGTCTAGGCTGGTCTTGAGGACTATTTTTTAGCCAAGTAATTTAGAATTTATCATCTACCTAAGGTCCTTCTTTTTCCTTTCATCATTCATTTTCTTTTTTATTTTGTTTTTGTTTTTTAAAGATTGATTTATTTATTTTATGTGAGTACACTGTTGCTGTGTACTATCACATAGTACTAGCTTCTGGTTTTCTTTCATTTGCTTATAACTTTTGAAACTGGGTTTCTCTATGTAACCCTGGCCATCTTGGCTGTCACTATGTAGACCAGACTAGACTGTCCTTGAACTTACAGAGATCTGCCTGCCTCTGGCTCTTAAAGACTGGGAGTAAAGGTGTGCACCACCATACCAGCCTTGTTTGTTTATAATTATTTAAAGGTCTGAAACAAACATAAAGATGCAAAGATTTGGCATTAAAGTAATCTGACTTTTGTGTCTTAAAAAATCTGGAGCTCACAGTGCTGTAGACCATTTTTGTTAGAGCTGATAATGTTTGCCCCTTTAGGTGGGACATTCACTCTCCAGTGTTCCTCAGTTCTTATTATCTCCTTTACTTACACTGCGACTAGAGTCAAGATTAGTTTATGTCTTTTCAGGAGGCAGGAAGGACTTTTTTTTAATTTATTTTATTTTATTTTATTTTTTGAGACAGGATCTTGTTGTGTAGCTCTGGTCTGGTGCACTGTGTATCCTTCCTCCTGCTTCTGGCTCCAGAGTACTAGAATTGTAAATGTGCACCTGACTTATATATTCATGCTGAGCATAGGGAGTGGATGTAAGAAAGACATAGTTGCTGCCTTGAAGAATCTCCTGTGGTAATAAAGATGTTTTGAAAAACAAATTATAGTATGTATAAAGTACTGTAGTATAAAATGTATGCTTAGGTTTTTATTGAGAATCTACCACATTCCAGATTTGCTTAGTTCTCTCATTTATCTCAGTACTCCTGTGAATTAATACTATTTTATCACTTTCAACAAGAAATGATCTCAGGAGTGGTTAAGTAATGTGGCTAATATCAAACAGCTAATAAGGAGGTAGCTAGCTTCTCATCAGAAATTAGTGTTGTGGCCAAGAATGAGGTCTCAGCCTTCTGTGAGAGCACTGGAGCTTGAATTGTGTAACCTGAGTTACTGGTTTTCTCTCAGTGATGAGAGTGCTTTTTAGGGTGAGTTGATGCAATTGTGTGGCATAGAGGGCTGCCAAGATGCAGGGCCAGGGAAGAATTGAAGTTAAGAGTCCCAGATAACCCATGAGGCACTTAGTCTACAGTAATATCAGCTAGGGAGGAGAAAGCTATAGTAAGTGAATGGGTCAGGTTGCCAAATGCAAATTCAAGGATAATTTGTGTTCTCTTCCTACTGTGGTTTGGATTCTACTGTGGTGATTGCTGATGAGAAATAGGAGTTGAAATATTTTTCCTGTACATTGCCAAGGACTAATAAAAACTATGCCCAAGACCTTCACAGAGTAGCAAGGGACTTGATTGGTTTAATCTGGTACATCAAAAGCAGAGTTGAAGGGCAGACTTTTGGAACAATAAGCAGACCTCGGCTGTGACTGGTGGTGAAAGGCCTGGATTTCCGGCCTAAAAACCAGGGATTTTAAGTTCCAGCTGGGAGTCCTCTTACACAGCTCTTTATAGCTGAGGAGGAATTGCCTGTATGACTACAGGACATAGAAGAGAAATTACTGCAAAGTATGTATAGGGCTTTAACACAAGGCTTGTTTGGTTCTGCATGATGTCTTCTCTGTGAAAAGCAGAAGGTAGAATTGGATGGCATTCCACACTTTGTAATTTTTTTTAATTCTTATTCAAGCACAGCATAGTGTACTTTATATATTAATTTAGTCCCTACAGTGTATACAACCTTTATTACGGATGAGCAAACTATGGCTCAAACCTAGTCCTTGTCATATAATTAAAAACTTGGTAGTAGGGCGGGGAATATATAGACAACCCTGTGGTTATCCCTGGTGACCTTGAGCACTCCAGAATGTTTGCAGAAACAACAGTGAGCCAAGTAAAACTATTCATCTCTCTGGAGATCAGTCCTGTTGCTTATTTAACAATCAAAGTAAACAACAACAACAAACAGACGTCTTTCTGTGTAAACCCCATTGGGATTCTGAGTTCTTTTGCACCATCCTCCCTGCTGGTTACATGGGATTACAGGTGTGTGTTCCCATACCTGGTTCAGAGTTTTGATGTCATAGAAGGGCCCCCCCCCCATTACACTTTTAGTAAATTGGAGTAGAGCATTGTGATAGGGGTCTTTTGAAATGCTGAGGTCTCTGTCACCAACTTCATACATTTACCCCCAAATCATCCTATTTTGATTTTTTGGTGTTTTAAAATAAAATGAATAGCCTTGGTAGTAGTAATCTGTGCTTTTAAAATTACTATGAATACAAAAGGTACCATTAGAAATCATGAAGACTATGGGCATAGCTTCATTTTGATATTATTAAGAAGGCTGAGTTTTTCTTTGATTAACTCAACCTGGTTTTATTCTGTTATTAATGATCAACAAAAACCTGAAAGTAGATGGTTACAACTTTCCAAGCTTGTGCACATTGCTTTTCTGGTTTACTGCCTTAGGTTACTGTAGCAATATCTTACAGACACCGTTCACAGCCAATCAGAAGCAGTGAAATTACCTTCAATTTTTTAAATGGAACTCCATAGCCAATAGAAAATCCTTTAGGTCGGAAATGTAGCGACCCTTTCTTTCGTTTTTTTTTTTTTTTTTTTAAGAACAATTCTAAATATGCCCTCCCCTGTTTTAAAAGCGCATGAGACCATATGTGTCTGCTATGGACATTTGCTAAATATTTCCAATCCTTAAGTTCTTGGGTTTGAAGTGAAGAATCTGACCCCTGTTCTGCTTCTCAAGGTAACTTTAAAACAGGAAGTGTACAAAGGAGGTAACTGATGACGTGAACAGCCAATCATGGCTTTGTATTCTTAGCTGATAAAGCAGCTCAACCAATGGGACTGCTTTGGAGGCAAGGTTTGGTGTCAAATAGCAGGCTAGATTGAATGCCTTTGACTGTTAAAGTGGAAGGAGGCTGCAGGGCTTCATTGGAGCCTCAGAGTTTTTCACTGAGGCAGGGGTCAGCTGAAAGACAAAGAAAAATGGCGAATAGTTTGCTGGGGGGTGGGAGGACAGCTGTTCGGGTTTTCACTGGAATGAACATTCCAGACTCAGGTTTCTGCATCTTCTGCTGCCTTTTGTCCTCCGTTCTTTTTTTGGTGGGGAGGGATAGGAGTGACTTAAATTCTCCCTGTCCGAGGAGATATAAATAACTCCATGTAAAATTAATGCAGTTCTCGGTAAGTTTAATTCTTTGTTTTGTGTTGAGATGATGGAGAGTATTTAGCTTCAGAGAGTGTAGACAAGTTGCACTGTTTCAGAAAATGGCCACTTTACATTCCGTGCATACCTTCTTGGTGCACCTAGATTACCTTGCTCTATTTAGCTTTTGCATGTCCTTCAACTAATTTCCTAGTTTAATATCAACAAGACAGATGCAAGAAGGGCTAATCATTTTTTCACGGGCATACAAAAGCAAAGCACTTTGTCTTTGCATTGAGTAAACTTAACTGTTTTCCAAATAATTTTCCTTTGTTCAAGTGCACTGAAGCTTTTCTACAGAATACGATGAGTTTTAAGAGGTTTTTTTTATTTCCATGCACTTTGTTGACATATATGTTTTAAAAATAGAAGCACATTATTGTTGTTTCAAATGCTTGAAAATATGATTAGCAACTGATGCAGGTTCTAATGGGGAAAGGCCCACATGCCAATGTGAAAATTCTTTTGTAACTTTCTTGATCTACTTATCTGTCTCTAGATTTTAATAAGAATCAATTGAGTAAGTCTTCATTGTTAATATTAGTTTAATATGCTGATTAGTTTAGAGTCCAGTTAATATTGGAAGTGAGGAGCTTATGTTTTTGTCAGCTGTTGATTTGGTTCTTTAAAATGATTTAAGCAAATGCCTTTGTTTCCAGTATGAAGTATATAATGGGCTTACCTGCAGTTTAGACTAGAAAAGTGTATAGGTAGCCTTTTGCCCTTGGTATTTACCCCCTTCTTTAAGGATGTGAAGCTTATATAGATTGTTAATCAGTAACAAGTCAGTTCTTGTGAGTAGTGAAATAACCAGTCCTATGTACAAAGATCTGTAATATGCCTGGTTTTTAAAAAGCAATTCTTTGTTTTTCTCTTTATTTGGAAATACTGGATGAAGGTCATTGGAACATTCCTGCTGCAGCTCAGTGTAGAGCAGTGAGGCAGCAGCAGTCCCTGGACAGGGAGGGGAGCAGGCCTGGCTGAGGAGAACTTGGAAGGTGTTGGTCTGCCTTTGCTTGCTTCCTCTTGAGGGAAGGGTTTACCCGAGAGGATCCATCGGGGGTTTAAGTTTAGATATGTGCAGCTGGAGTGGGGTAACAGCCCAAGTTCCTGGATGCAGGCCTCTGCCGCTCCTCTGAAAAGTGACCTTGAGGAGTTGAAAGATTGAAGGACAAAGTTTGTTTATGCAGATTGGAACTGAAAAGCTCTCTTAAGATGAAAGACTGCTTCTGGGTGTTCTAGTCCAGTGATTACTAGGAATCTGTTATAGTTCAGATCAGGAGTTTTTAAAGGAGTAATAGGCTGGCATTCATTCTCTTCTTCCCCTGCCTTTCCTTACCGACCCCCAACCCTAGGAAAAATGTTTTAAATCTTTCTGATATGATAATTGAGTGAATTATCTAACAGATTTAGAGTTCCTTGCAAGCCATTCTGTCACCCTTGTAATCTAAAGGATCTTAGTGGAGAAAATGGTATTTCAGGAGTTCAAGTAGTTGTATTTGTGGAACTCCTTTTGGAGGACTGGAATGCTGATGGTAAGAAAATATTAATTTGGGGGAATTTTAAGTCCTAAGAGAAAGGATTACGGGTTAAATATTATATTTTAAATAATATTTATTTTGTATAGGCTGTTGGTATATATTAGTTGTCTCAAGTTTTATGTATGATTTTAAAAAAATACAGGTTTTCAGCGACTTTTGGCTCTAAGAGAGGTCTGTAACAGGGATAGAAATGAAGGTGGAGAAAAAGGGAGGCTGAGGTAGAACTCTATATAATCTAGAACTTTGGGGAGCTAGTTACTTAGGGCATGTAGCCAAGTTTTCTGTCTTTTTGAGGTCATCCATTACCTGAGATTTGCACACATCCATTACCATTTGCACACACAGGCATACCGTGTGTGCAAATGCCTGAAGCAGCTACTGTGTTTTCTGTATGTTGAATGTTGAATGGCATTTGTGGACCCCTCATTTGATACTTTGTTGAAAGACATATTTTCTAGACAAAAGAGGAAAACTTTATATGATAAAGAAAGAGCAAAAAACCTTATGGAATTAACCATAACTCATACTGAAAGTGACAGGAGAGAGAGAGGTGAGGGCCGGGGAGCCTAACACCTGGACCTTTTTAGCTTGTTCACTCTGGTGACAGGCAGAAGTTTGAGGCAGTAGAATATAAATTATTTAAAGCTGAGGGTCTGTTCAAATCAGCTTTGAGTATGGGCAAATCACCTGTTCAAAGTCAACATAAAATAGTAAATTATAAAAATATGGACATAACAGGCTGTTAGCTGTGTAGCTTAGTTGGTAGAGTCGCTAGCATGTAGGAAACCTAGGATTTGATTCCTATCCCTTCATAAACCAGGCATGGTGACCCATACCTATAATCCCAGGACTTGAGAAGGGGGAAACAGGATCAGAAGTGAAAGGTCATTTACAACCAGCCTGGGCAATAACTAAAACAAGAGACCCAGAAATAGCAATTTGGTGGGTGGGATGGTATATGTGTGTTAACTGTGTACACATGCCTTCATGTGTGGGGGACAGAGCTTGACACTGGGTGACTTTATCATCCACTTTTTTTTTTTTTTGAAACAGAATTTCTATGTTAATTTGGAGCTTACCAATCAGTTACACTGGCTGACTGAGCCCTAGTATCCAACTATGCCGCCTTGTTATGGGATTACAAACAAGCCTATACCACCATGCCTGACTTGTGACATGGATGCTGGGTATCTAAACTCAGGTCTTTAGGCTTGTACAAACTTTCTCACTGAGCCATTTCTTCAGCCCCCACTTTCTTCCTCATTTCATAAAAAGTTTTTTACATTTGTGTGTGTGTCTGGGGGGTGGTGGTGCTGGTGGTGGTAGTGAGGTCATGATCATACTGTGCTGTACACGTAGAGGTTATAGGACAATTTCAGTAGTGGGTTTTCTCCTTTCACCATGTGGGATCTAGGGGCTTAGATTGAAAGGCTTAGAGGCCTTACCCCTCTCCCCAATATATAGTCCAGGCAGGTCTTGGATACTCTGTCAAGATGACCTTGAATTCTTGACCTTTCTCTACCTTCTGTGTGTTGAGTTATTTGGTGTATACCATTTGGCCTCAGAGCTTTGGATAGAAACTGCACGGCAAGTGCTCCACCTGAGCTACATCCCTGCACCGTTATTTAGAGATGAGTCTTGAATGAGGTTCTGTATATTGAAAATTCTCTACACATTATGAATTGCCGCATAATATTGGCTGTTGCTGATGCAGGCCAATTAAGGGACTTAGGTGTCTAGGGAAATAGGTGTGACATCAAAGAAAATGCTGGTATTGCAATATATTTATAAAATAATGTTTGATTACCTCACCTGCATATTCTCATTTGTGTTTGTGGGTCCTATTTTTAAGTTAATTTATTTATTATTTTGTGTATGTGTGTAAGTGTGGGCATGCATAAGAAATGGCATATGTGTGGAAGACAGAGGATAACTTTTAGGAATCAGTTCTTTACTTCTATGAATTTCAAAGATTAAACTCAGGTCTCAACAAGTACCTGCTGAGCTATCTCACCAGCTCGATCCTACTTTAATTAATTAATTAATTAATTAATTAATTAAATGTATATGCATACACTGTAGCTGTACAGATGGTTGTGAACCTTCCTGTTGTTGCTGGGGGTTGAATTTTAGGACCTCTGCTCAATCCTGTCAACCCGCCTACTCCAGTCAACCCTGCTTGCTCCAGCCCAAAGATTTATTTATTTATTATATGTAAGTACACTGTAGCTGTCTTCAGACACTACAGAAGAGGGTGTCAGATCTCATTACAGATGGTTGTGAGCCACCATGTGGTTGCTGGGATTTGAACTCAGGATCTTTGGGAGAGGACTCAGTGCTCTTACCCACTGAGCCATCTCACTAGCGGAACCTGTCTATTTAATACATGTATTGAGATTATTGAATCATCATCAAGATTCTAATGAAGGAATTTTAACCTCTATGTCAAAAGTTAAGAGTCTCAGTCAGAGGATTCAGGGGTTCATCATCCTGTGTTAAATAGGGAGTTGAGGGCTAGCCTGAGATACATGAGGTCTGCCTCAAAAACAAAACAAAGATCAAATTAAGGACCTCAGAATAGGATGCAGTGGTAGTGCGTGCGTGTGTTTGCATGTGTGCATATGTGTGCATACACATGTGGAGCTCAGAGGATGACTACTTATATGGAGTTCAGGATTAAATTCAGGTTGTCAGACTTGCCTGGTAAATGCTTTTACCCACTGAGTCATCTCCTGCCCCCCCCTTGCTTTTTTTTTTTGTTTTTTTTTTTTTTTTTTTTGGGGGGGGGGTTTGAGACAGGGTTTCTCTGCATAGCCCTGGCTGTCCTGGAACTCACTCTAGACCAGGCTGGCCTCGAACTCAGAAATCCGCCTGCCTCTGCCTCCCAGAGTGCTGGGATTACAGGCGTGCACCACCACGCCTGGCTGTGGGTATGTTCTTGTTGCTGATTGCTTAGCAGTTTTGTTTTTTTTTTTAATTTGTGTGCCAAATATTTATAAAGTACACTGGAGCCTTTTTTTTTTTTTTTTGTTTTTGTTTGAGTTGAGGTCGTGGTCTTTCTGTCTTATTATTTGGGAGCTTGAGAAGTAGTTACACCTTGTAGAATAGTAGGAGAGAAAGTAAATAGCCTTTAAAGTCTTGGCCGAAGACTTTAAAAAGAAAATAGGGCTCATTAAAAATCTAAGCATGAACACACATTTGACACAGTTAATGCTGTGTGTTGCTTCTGTAGTGTAAGTGATAGACCCATCACACTTATTTTACATGTTTAGTGTTACCTATTTTTAGGATTGCCCCCCCCAGTTGATATTTTGTGATTTTTTTTTTTTTAATTTTCTGTCCTATTAAGTTATTTCCTCTCAGGCATGGTCAATCTGAGGTATTGATGTTGGCCTATTTTAATTCCTAAAACTAGGTTGGACCACCTTTTCAATCAAGAAGCTGTGTATTGGGTTATAGAGATGGCTCATTGGTTAAGAACACTTGCTGCTCTGGAGAACTGAGTTCAGTTTCCAGCAACTACATGGTGGCTTACCACCACCTGTGACTCCAAAACAGGCTTCTTCAGACACTTGCCATGCATGTGGTACATATACATAAATGCAGGCAAAATATGCATATACAGGAAATACAAATAAATCTGAAAAAGGGTAGAAACAACAGAAAAAAAAACAAATTGTATACTTTTTGGAAGGGCTTCAGGAATCTTAAAAGCATTATTTCTGCTCCTTTTGTTTGTTTGTTTTGTTTTGTTTTTTTTGTTTTTGTTTTTCTTTCCTTTTTCTTTTTGCAGCACTAGGTATTAAATCCAGAGCCTTATAAAGGTTAGGTAAGCTCTCTACTACTGAGCTACATTCCATAGCTCCTAAAAGTCACTGTTGAAGCAGATTGTGGTTGTCTTTGTGAATCAGATTATTTTAGCCCAAATTTATCCCCAGAGTTTGGGTAATGCTAAATTAGGCTGAAAGAATAATTTAGGCAAGTACTCTAGCATATCTGCAGCACCCCTGGAGTCATGGGATCTAGTTTAGTTTTTCTTGGAACAATTGAGGCCAGAGAGAGTTGGGGCGCTATTAAGATTTCAAGTTTTTAGTGACTGGCCTGTGTTAAAATCAGAAGTTTTAGTCCCACTCAATTCATTGCATGCTTGTTTTAATTCTTCTGGGTAGTTTTATTTTTCATGTTTCTTTTGGTACACCTGTATGGGACACAGAAAGAACAGAGAAGTAGGCCAGGCAGGAGGTTCAGTAGTGTACACGTAAATCTGTTGGTTCAGGTGTTTGCTGTGGCAGCAGACCTAGTCCCTTTGGGGATTGAAAATCTCTTGCCTCAGCAGTTGCTTGTTCTGAAAACTGAGAATCAGCTAGGAAGCTAATGGTGCCCACCTGGCTGAGGTGTCCCAGAGAGCCAGGTGACTTACACAGTACAAGGAAGTAGAATAAGGTACCCAAGCATAACACCTGCATGCTACCTCATGCTTTCTATTCTTACTTGTTATTAATATACTTCAAGGGCAAGATGTTCTCACATGTTTGGGCCTAGTTCTTCAAATGAGTCCTTAAGGCAACATTTTATTTTATTTTTATTTTATTTATTTATTTATTTTATTTAATTTTTGGTTTTTCGAGACAGGGTTTCTCTGTGTAGTCCTGGCTGTCCTGGAACTCACTCTGTAGTCCAGGCTGCCCTCGAACTCAGAAATCCGCCTGCCTCTGCCTCCCAAGTGCTGGGATTAAAGGCGTGCTCCACCACTGCCTGGCATCAAGGTGACATTTTAATGACAAAGATTTTTAACATTTGACAAGACTAAAGGTGGAATCCTTGTCTGTGTATGCCTAAAGTAATACTTTATACCAGCTTCCCCACCTCAGCAAATGGCATTATTGTGTGTGCTCATGGGTAGCTGTGAATGTTTGTTCTTTGTTTTTTTTTAGTAGCCTGTTTTCTTGAAGTTTTTCTAACCACTATCATTTAAGTGAAAAATCAGTTTATTGAAAGAGTAAGGGATTGATTGAATCATATGACTTATAAAATATTAAGTCCTGAAATATACTGTGGTTGAAATTGATTATGGACACAGCCGAGTAGTCTGCATTATGCAAAACTTTCCTTTTCCTTGTCATCTGTTGTTAGTAGTAAGGCCAGCTCTGTAGAGCTTGGTCAGTTGCTACTGTTTACTACACTCATCTCCTGGCTCTCCACTCAGTAACTGACCCACAGTTACCCAAAGTACCCAAAGTTAAGTATTGTAAAGAGGGCAGCTGATTTACTTTTGTTGTTGTTACTGAAAGTACTGTCATTTGGCTCCCACTTCCATGGTGTTAATTATATAGAAAACTAAGCGGGGCGGCGGTGGTGGCGTACGACTATAATCCCAGCACTCTCAGAGGCAGAGGCAGGCAGATTTCTGAGTTCCAGGACAGCCTGGTCTACAGAGTGAGTTCCAGGACAGCCCGGGCTATACAGAGAAACCCGTCTGGAAAAAACCAAATCCAAAAAACAAAAAACAAAAAACAAAAAAAAAGAAAAGAAAAGAAAGAAAACTAAATGGGAGACTGTATGACTAGAAATATTTGCATAAAACTAGGTTTTCCTCTCATACTATATAATTCTTACCTCTGAGGAGATCCTGATGGCTTTACATATTCTTTTTCAATAGTTCATTAGTTCTACATATTTTTGTGTGTGTGTGTGTGTGTGTGTGTGTGTGTGTGTGTGAGAAAACTTAAAATGCACAAGTAAAATTTTACTCCAGATCTAATAGTCTGGTAGGGAGACTTACAGTGGACACCAAATATTAGAAACTGATGTGCAAAGTGCAAGGAAAGGACACAGAATTCAAAGGGTGTGTTACAGGTTGGAAGATAGCTCAGTTGGTGCAGTACCTGCCTAGCATTCAGAAAGCTTACTCCAAGTATAGCATGACTGCAGTCCTAGCATGGTAGGAGGAGGTGGGGTAGATACTGGAGGATCACTCACTTAAGGTCATTTTCAGCTATATAGAGCAGTGGAAGCTATCCTAAGCTTTTTAAAAAAAAAAAAAAAAAAAATCAAGAGTGGAGACCTCAGTTTAGGAAGGCAGACAATTAAACTGGCTCTATCAGACTTTAGGAGATAAGAACAAGACTGAGGCATTAAGAACAAGGTCATGATTCACAGTGCAACTTTTGCACTGAGGAGAGCAGTAAATAGGTCACTGCTCAGAGTATAAAGCGATGAGTAAATGACAGGCAGGAGTAGTAACAGAAATGTCTAGGGAGGTTGGGACCAGGGCTTGGAAAGGCCTTGACATTGAGAATGATTTCTGCTTGACATTAGTGATTGTAGAAGATGTAGGTAGTAGATTGGTGCAGCTTTATCAGAAATGTGCTTTCACTAAATTTGTTGCACATTCTCTGTAAAAAGAAGATGGAGCTAGAAATTTTGACGTTTTTTTGTAACTTGATTTTTTCTTGAACATAAACTTTGTAGATGACAATGTCACTTGTCACCATGTCAAATGGTTGAACATGTCTGCTAGAAACTTGTGAGAAAGTTTGGAGTAGTTGGTAATGTATGTAACTTAGAAATATATTTGACTCACAGTGATGGCTAAATGGGTATTAGCTATTATCATTGTAACCATCATTTTTATTATTGCATGGAGGTTATGGAGGCCTGAATAAAATGGTGGCAGCATGACGAAAGGTCAGGTGAGGACACTACTGTTGAATACTGTTATTACTTAGCAGTTCATGGCACCCGAGGGACAGTCTGAATGACTAACACATAGGAACTTAAAGGGAATGGAGCAGGTTTGAAGAAAAGATAAATTTGAATTTGGACATGGGGAATTTCTAACTGGAAATGTCCAGTGGGTAGATTGTTCATTTAGGACTGAACATTGGAGAAATATCAGAATTGATAGTATATTTGGATATTCTCATTGTCTTCTCCCTCCCTCTTCTGTGACAATGCTAGGAATTAACTCTGTGGCCTTGCGCCTAGTAGTAGGCAAGTATACCACCATTAAGCTATATCCCTAGCCAATAATAATTAGAGTTTAAACCCAGTATTTATAGCTAATTATCTGGGTGACAGATAACAGAGAATCAAGGGAGAGAATGGTTAGAAGTTACCAAGTTTCATATCAGAGATAGAAGCATACAAAAGTGTTGGATCCATGCCTTTAATTTTACCGCTCAGGAGCCAAAAGCAGGAGGATCTCTGAATTTGAGGCCAGCATGGTGTAAATAAAGAATTTGAGGGAAAAAAAAAAAGAAAGGAAGGAAGGGGGGGGGCTGGAGAGATGGCTCAGTGAATAAGAGCACTGACTGCACTTCCAAAGGTCCTGAGTTCAATTCCCAGCAACCACATGGTGGCTCACAACCATCTGTAATGGAATCCGATGCCCTCTTCTGGCGTGTCTGAAGACAACTACAGTGTACTCATATAAATTAAATAAATAAATAAATAAATAAATACATCTTTAAAAAAAGAAAAAGAAATAAAGAATTTGAGACCAGCCAGGACTACATAGTGAGAACTTGTCACAAACAAAATAGTCATGCTAGAGACTGCCTATAACTAGGCATCCATAACAAGGAAGACATGTTATTTAGCCCTCATCTTCCTCAGAATATTTTGAGTATCATGTGTGCATAATACATGAGGGCATCATTTTAAGCTCATAGGTATATATGCAAGAAGCTAGTACTGACTTTTCTTTGACCTGCAAGAGAAAGAGTTCTAAAGCCCAGAGCTCTTCACTTTTCCTAAAGATGTGCAGATACTCCCTTGGTCTTACTGGGTAGTTTATTTTTTTTGTTGTTGTTTTTTGTTTTTTGTTTTTTTTGAGACAGGGTTTCTCTGTATAGTCCTGGCTGTCCTGGAACTCACTCTGTAGTCCAGGCTGGCCTCGACTTCAGAAATCCACCTGCCTCTGCCTCCCAGAGTGCTGGGATTATAGGCCTGCACCACCACTGCCCGGCCCTACTGGGTAGTTTCTTGAGATGTACATGTACAGAAATGTACATCTCCATCCAGTGCAAAGATTAGATTCCTGGGTTGCATTGGATTTAGTGTTACTGATATTAATTTTGACGAGTCTGAAGTGTGAAGCCAATGAAAAATACATGTGTAGGAATTTGGCAGTGCTTACTTAGCAAATAATTTACATCACAAGAGTCTCAACCCACTTGTTGAGAACCACTGATCTATAGGATCTAGCAGAATTTTCACTATAAACTACCTGTATTTAGTTTCTAGGTTAAATATGTTGTAATTATCTTCGATTGAAAAGAAAGACAGTAAGGAATTTGTCACTAGAATTAATGGTAAATTTCCAGCTGTCTTATTTGGTTATTTTTATCCTGAATTCTTGTGAATTTTTTCCTGGTAATTAACTGGCCAGATGCCTATGCAGCTACTCTCAATGATAGCTAAGCTTATAACAGTGTGCAGTATTTATATGAATCAGTGATTTAGTAATCTTATTAGGTACTCACTAATGGAGGTAGGCAAGAGAATGATCTCCATTTTGAGGGTGAGGCCCAGTGCTCTACACTGCACTTCCTTATTGTTTAGGAAAACAAGTGTTTTATGGGACCCAGTCTCTGGCTCCTTTTTCTGATGAGAACTCTCCAAGGAAGATGCTTGCTTTTTGGGGGGGGGTGTTTGTGGCTCATGCTCATATGCTTCTACTTGGGGAGTTGAGGCAGGAGATTACCAAAAATTCAAGGTCATCTTTTTTTATAGAGTGAGGAACACCCCTGCCCCATATTCTCAGTCTTAAAAAGGGGGGGCAGGGTGGGGGCAAAAAGCCAGGTGGTTGGTTGCACATGTCTTTAATCCCTAATTCAGCACTGGAGGTCTCTGAATTCAAGGCTAGCCAGGGCTACACCAAGAAATCCTGCCTTGAAAAAACAAAACAACTAGAAAATCCAGCCAAAGAGACACAAGGAAACTTAAAAGAGTTCTCAGTCTTATATTATGTAAATGATCACTTAAGGAACAAATGCATAGTAAGATTTAATTACTTTGAAAGCTTTTATTGAAAAAGGTGGCTTTAGCTACTTTTCAGAACAAATTACAGGTAGATTCTTTGGGCAGCAATACATATTTGGGAGCTGGGCGGGGGTGGTGGCACACACCTGTAATCCCGGCACTCTGGGAGGCAGAGGCAGACAGATTTCTGAGTTCGAGGCCAGCCTGGTCTACAGAGTGAGCTCCAGGACAGCCAGGGCTATACAGAGAAACCCTGTCTCAAAACAAAACAAAACAAAACAAAACAAAATCCAACACCCCCCCCCCCAAAAAAACATATTTGGGGAGTTGCCTTCTGTGACTCCTAAGTTCACCACAGTCATACAAATAGATGCTTTCCAGAATAAATAATTTGATTAGATCAGGTTAGCATTTCTGCCACAGTTTGTAGTATGTATTGGGTTCTTCACTTAAACCCAGAGATCAGTATTTTTAGATGAGAAATGACTAAACAGTCTTTTTTAGCTATGATTTAGCTAGTCCTAGCTATGATTTATAATTCTTGAAGTAATTAGAACAAAGGGAATCTGTGCAGCTATTAAAACATCTATAATGGAGGACTGGCTAAGGCTGTTGGGTATTATAGTTTACCAAGCCCCAGGAAGTGAGTTGGGTCTACAGGGTCTTTCAATTTCCACTATTGGTTGGTAACTCATTGGTCTAATCTTAGCCCTTGAAGGATTCTGCAGCTTACCAAACTTAGAAACTTTAAACTTAAAATAACCAGTTTCTACCTTGAAAAGCATATAGCAATCTGGTAGCTTTGCATTATATACCTCTAATTTTCAAAATGATTACAAACAATAAATAAAGATAGATATGTGTTCCAGCATGAAAAAATCCACAAATTCTTAAGTTTTATTTATCAATTAAAGAAAAAGATTTATTTTTATTTCTCTTTATGTGTGTGCATGTGCTCACGGTCGTCTGGAGAGGGCAACAAATCCCTTGGTGCTGGAATTCAGGAAGTGAGCCTCCTGATGCGGATGCTGAGACCTAAGCTCCAGTTCCTCTGCCAGAGCATCAAACCCTTAAAACACTGAGATATCTTTCTTTGTTGTTGTTTTGAGACAGGGTCTTGCTGTGTAGTTTTGGCTTGCCAATACTTGAGCACTTATACTGGGCTGACCTTGAACTCAAAAAATACACCTATCTCCTGAGTGTTGGAATTAAAGGCATGCACCAATCTTAACAAAAGAGAACTTGAATGAAGAAGCACTGGATTGTTCAGGCAGGAGAATGGCTGCAGGTTTGAGGCCAGCCTAGGAGGCTGGGTGTGGTGACATTTGCCTGTAATCCCACTGCTGGAAAGGTGGAGACAGGTGGATAGCATCTTATCTAAATAAGTCCTGGAATACAGGTCAGTGAGAAATGCTATCTCAGAAGATAAGGGTCTAGGGAGATGCTTTAGCAATAAAGAACACTGACTATTCTTAGAGAGGACCTGTGTTCAATTCCCAGCACCCACATGTGATAGCTCACAGCTGTCAGTTAAAGGAGGTCTAATGCCCCCTTCTGTCTTCTGAGGTACCAGAGGTACCAGGCATGCAAGTAGTACACAGATATACATGCAAGCAAATCACCAATACACATTTTTTTTTTTTTAAGTGAAAATATGGTAGTGAAGCCTGGAGATACAACTTAGTTAGGGTGTTTGCCTGGCATATATTGAGCCTTGGGTTTGATTCCCAGCAACTCATAAGCTGGGTCTGGTGATACAGAAGGTGGAGGTAAGACGGATTATAGATTAAAGGGATGGTATAACAAGTTCAAGTTCAGTTTTATACACAAGAGTACAGGACATCGGTTCAAAGTCTAGTTCTGACATCAACTTACCACATGGCCCTGGCCTAGTCTCTCAGTCTACCTAGATTAATCTGTCAGATGGGGTATTTGTACCCGTGCTCAGTTTCTTATGTTTGTAGTAAGGACAAAGCAAGTGAATGTGAAGCTACTTCAAAAGTATAAAGGATAAGACTGTAGAAATGCCTCAGTCAGTCATGGCTTTTTGTTTGATTGCACAAGCATGAGGATGAGTATGGATTCCCAGTACTCATGTAAAAAGCTAGATGTGGCTTTGTGTACCTGTAACCCCAGGAATCAGAAGGCTGAGGCAGGGTGATCTATGAGGCTTGTTATAGACAACCATTCCAACAAAAACAGATCTTAAAAACTAGAGATCAAGGAAGACACCTAATGTCAACTTTTGGCCTTCATTTGTATTAGTACACCCATGTACATATTTACATACAAAAGTGTAAAAGATAAACAGTTGTTGGAGATTAATGTAGCCATTTATTGTTTTACATAGAAGTGGGGGGTTTGGGTCTTGATTGTCTTGGAGGATCAGTTTCTCTACTCTTAATAATCAGTGTAATAAACCCTGTATTGAGGCTGTTGTAAAACCTTCTGAGGAGGTCTGGACAGATGGTTCAGTGGTTAAAAAACTGGCTGCTCCTCCAGAGCACCCAGGTTCAATTCCCAGTACCCATATGGTATCTTACAGCTATCTGTAACTCTTAATTCCAGAGGAACTGATGCTCTCTGCAGGCACTGCATACAAGACAAAAAGACCAAAAAAAAAAAAAAGATATACAACAATAAGAAAGTAATTTACTAGCACTGTCTTCTGTTTTCCAGGAAAGCCTTATGATTGGCTATTGGGACTGCATTTCTAAAGAACAGTTCCTCTCCATCTCCACCCTTTTCTTCTTCCCTATTACTATTTTTTTTATTCTTTGATTATTACACAGAGGTTTCTATACTGATGAGCATAAGTACTTAAGAAGGAATCTCCCCATAGGCAGATTTCAAAAATCCGAGGCAAGGAGTTTTGAGATCTTAGAGTAGTTTTTGAGGATCCTGTGTTTGGTCACTGGGCCCATGGTCCTTCAACTATATACAATGCATGTTTGTTTTGAGTGTGTGTCAGAAACAGATGGTTTATGTAAGAGCCAGGAAGAAAATAGGAGTGTAGACATTTGAGGCCTAAAAGAGTATATGCTAAAATAATAATAAACCACATTAATAAGTTTGAAAATACCATGTATAGAAGTAGACTCAGTTATGCACTAAGGATATTTTGAGAGGAAGAAAAATATTGTTTGAGACAAATTAGTAAATGTGTTAAATGTCTTTATAGTTGGAAAGGAAAGCTTTTTATTTATGTTAGACCCCAAATCCTTAAACAGTAGTTATAGTCCATGAAATGGCCCCCAGAAATCTTGCTTCGTGTGCCCAGGAGCTTAAATAAAAATGGATTGAGGTGGATCTTTCTCTACTTTTTTCTTTTCTTTTCTTAACATTAAAAAACAAAAACCTTTTATGGTGGTTTGCTTCAGTGTCTACTTACTTGTCCATGAGGAGGGTGTCTGGATCCTCTGGAACTGACATTACAAACAGTTGTGAGTTGCTCCATAGGTACTGGGCATTGAATGTAGGTTCTAAAAGAGCAGTCACTGTTATTAACCACTGAGCCTTCTTCTCCCTCCACCTGCTCCCACCATCCTCAGATAAAGCTCATTATGTGACTTTGGGTGACCTGAAACTCTTTATGTAGACCTGCCTGCCTGCCTGCCTTTGTTTCCTGAGTGCTAGAATTAAAGGTGCTCCCATTTCAGAGCTTACTTCAGAGTTCAAATCAATTTTTCTTTTGGTGATAGGGCTAAGTGGAGTATGATAGTGTGGTAGCTGCCCTAGAATCCACATTCTGATTACTTCTACAAGATGAAATAGCCGTACACTCCCAGTTTATTCAAGTCTAAAGTGTCAAAAGAAATGCATTCTAAAGAGTTACATGTTTCTGGATTCATTTAGAGGGAAAATCTGCATTTGTACTGATTACTGACATTTCCAGTTTTTAAAATTTGAAACATTCCTAGTCACTTCCAGCATTAATTGTTTGCTTTTTTGGAATTAGAACATTTTGTTTTAACTTGAGTAGTTTAAAAGGCTCTGAACTATTGATATTTTTATAAGAGAGATAAGAGGTCTCTTTAATTTTAATTAATATCTCCATGCATATGAAACAAGGCTTTTTAAAGAAAAAAAAGTGAAGTAAGTAAACAGAAAGATGGTCTGATTCCTGTCGGAGTTGTTGGAATGGAGACATGGTGCTGTTCTGAGACTACTGGGGCCAGGAGCGGGTGTCTATTGCTGAGCAAACCATAGTGGCCCTAAGTTGTGATTTGCCCAAGATCATAAACATATGGGAATTGTTATTGAGGACCTCCAGGTCTAATGTATTTTAACTTGTTCTTTACTGCCCCCCACAGTTCACAGCTGATCACTCACAGTTGCTGATGTGTCAAGAAATTTGGGAAGGGAAAGGATGACAAAAAAGTTACAGTGAGCCAAGGAGAGCCGATGTGGAATGGTTTATGTATGGACTCAGCACTCAGGAGGCTGGGGTGGGAGGGAGGACTACTTGAGACCATGAGTTGGCTCCTTTCCCGGCCAGCATAGTGAGAACCTATGGAGAAAGGAGACGAAATGAAAGCTACAGGGACTCTGGGAGCAAATGACTGTTTGCTCTAAGGATTTAAGTCAGTAATCCCATGCTTAGACTGTCTTTGAATATTTTGAAAATACATACACCTGAAAACAGAAGAGACAGAGGACAGAGAGAGGATGGGGCGGGGAGGGGGAGAAAGAAGAGTGACTTAACAAGCTATGTACTAAAGAACAGAGCCTTGGAGTTCTTACCTTTTAACTCTCCTACTTACTGTGTTGGAAACTTAAGTACTTTAACGTGCCTAGTTGTGTAAAATTGGGATGATACTGATAAATTTATCACTGGGCTAAGTGAAGCTGTACTAAAAGTAATGTCTGTGGCAAGTGATTTGTAAATTCCAAATCTCCAAAGTTGTCATCTTTGAAATACTATTCAGAATCACACTTCTTAATTCTGGATACAGAAATCTTGCCAGAAATTTGGCAAAGTTTATTTGTAAATCTCAGATGGCCTAGGAAGCAAAATGACACAAGCCAGCTGTATAGGCCTTATTCTTTTTCCAGCTAATGTCAGGATTTCCTTCAGTATCAGGGCCTGAAAAACTAGTTGCTCTACATTCTTTTGCAAGAATGGATTTATTCTCTTTTGACTGGAGAGTCAAAGACAATACATTTATTACTTCTGTGGGGCAGAGGAAGCAGGCATAGCCCACTTCTAATGAAGGCTGAACAGGTTAGGAGTCATGGAAGCCACAGAAGAGCTGTGTGCTACAGAAAAGCTTCATTCTGTATTCGATAGAAAGTAGAGGATGAATAGAGCATATGACATTGCTCTTTTAGGAGCCACATACTTTAGGATTTGCAGGCCTTGTGGTTTCTATTGAAAGTCATAGACAACTCAAGCAAATGAGAATTGCATCTTCAAGGAAACTTCATTTACAAAACCAGACCATACAAACCATATTTGTTTTGGGTGCAGTAGTTGTTAGGGTCATGCTTTAGCATTCTTCATTCAATATTTGGTTGTTTTACATCATTGTACACACTGCTATGATAGTGCCTTTTTACTGTCCTACATTTGTATGACAAACCCTCAGCTGACCTTGAGTTGCGTCAGGTAAGGCTCCATTTTTGTAGTAGTGTCTATGTGGTAGGCCAGCATACTAACAAGTCTGTGTCTGTCTCAGCTTCCTAGATTTTCACATTATATTATGTGTATAAGTGTTTATATGTATGTATGTATGTGCATGATGGACCCCTAGAACTGAAGTTACACATAGTTGTGAATCACCATGTGTTTGCTGGAGGTTGACCTCAGGTCCTCTGCTGGAACAGGTGCTCTTAACCTCTGAGCCATTTCTCCAGCCCCCACAAATTGGTCTCTTAATTTGTAGAACAATGTTATTTTTTTTTCCTTCTGAAGTTGTCAGTTTGTGATTATGATGGAAACTGAAGGCTTGAAATGATTTTTAGCCAAGGTGCTTGATAATGGCATGTGAGAAGCAAATTATTGGTAGAATTGTTTAGAAATTCTGAGTTTTCAATTTCATTTTTCCGTGGAATTTAGATGGTTATCTAATATAGCATGCACAAAGTAGCTTCAGTCCCACTTCCTTTCTGCCTCATCTGCTTATTCAGATCAGCATTAATTTATCTTCACTGCTCAGTTACTTACTGTTTTAAATATAACACTTGAGGAATTTTGGTTGCACTTGAGGAATTTCAGTTGGTTTACATAAAGAAATTGGTCACTGAATACTTAAGCAAAGCTTGAACTAAAAGTGCTTTTAACAATGATAGGAAGGCGTGGTCAAAAAGTAAAAAGGTGTGAAGGACTCAGTGGTAGAGCACTTGGCTAGCTAGTATGCATAGGCTTGGGTTCCAGCCCCAGTGTTTGAACCCAGATGTAATCTTAGTACTTAGGAAACTGATGCAGTTGAGAGTTGAGGCAAGCCGTGAACCCAGTGTGGTTACTTGGAGGCCAGCCCCACAGTAACACAACATCTAACGCTCCACAGTTATGTAAGAACAATGACCAAAAAGGAGTTGGGATAGGGGCTTTTTCTTACCTTTTTTTTTTTTTAAACTTGGCTAATTGATTGATGTGTGTGTGTGTGTGTGTGTGTGTGTGTGTGTGTCTGTGTCTGTCTGTCTGTCTGTCTGTCTGTCAGAGGATAGCTTGTGGATATTGTTACTCCTTCCAATATGAGCCCCGGGGATCAAACTCAGGTTGTCAGGCTTGGTGACACATTACTTTATTTACTGTGCTGTCTTGTCTACCCAAGATAGGTGCTTTGAACAGTAGAAAATACTCCTTGGTTTATGTTAAGTTGGAGGCACTGGAATGGTTGAAGATAATAGCCCAAAAGACCTATGAAGGCTGGATTGGAGACATGAGTAGGGAATGATATGGGACTGTGGAGATGGTTCATGCTTAAGAGAACGTGTTACTCTTTCAGAGGACTTGATTCCTAGTTCTGTTTCTAGCACTGGCATGGGAGCACAGCAGCATCTGACTCCAGTTCCAAAGGATCAGCACTCTCTCTTCTGGCCTCTGAGAGCACTGCACATATAGAACATACAGGTGTGTGTGTGTGTGTGTGTGTGTGTGTGTGTTTTATTACCAACACATATGATTGCTTTTTACAGCAAAGGTCTAAGATTTGTTTACATTTAATAGGGAGAGCATTATTTTTATTTTTATTTTATTTATTTTTTTTATTTTTTTAAAAAAGGCAGTTTTGGTCAGCCTTTTAGCAGTAAACAACATTGATCAAGTGGCCTTTTTGGTTCTTGTTTTTAATAGGTTTTCACTGTATGGCACAGGTTACTTTCAAGATCTCTGAAATTCTTTTTTTTTTAATTGAATATCATCTTCATTTACATTGCCATGGTAAAACCTTTCCCAATTTTCTCCCTCCCCAAAGCCCCCCAACCCCTCTTCCCTTCCCCTGCCTCCACGTATATGCCCCTCCACCTAACACACTCCCCCCTCCCCCCTCCCCCCTTTGGGGCCTCTGTTGAGCCTTTACTTGACCAAGGACCATTCCTCCCACTGATGCCCAACAAGGCCTTCCTCTGCCACATTTTTGGCTGGAGTGTGCCCCTTGGTTGATGGTTCAGTCCCTGGGAGTCTTGGGGTGTCTAGGTGGCCAAAATCATTGTTCTTCCCATGGGGCTGTAAGCCCCTTCAGTTCTTCTGGACCTCCCTCCAGCTCCTCCATTGGGGACCCCATGCCCAGTCCAATAGTTGGTTGCTGACATCTGCCTCTGTATTTGTAGGCTCTGGCAGGGCCCCTCTGGAGACAACCATTGCATGCTCCTTTTGCCGTCCTTAGTAGTGTCAGGGTTTGTTGACTGTTTATAGGATGAATCACCAGGTAGGGCGGTCCCTGGGTGGCCTTTACTTAAGTCCCTGCTCCACACATTGTCTCCCTTATTGCTCCTGTGAGTATTTTGTTCTCTTTCTTAGAGGAACCAAAGCACCCTTCACTTAAGTTCTCCTTCTTCTTGAGCTTCCTGTGCTGGGTGAATTGCAACTTGTTTATTTTGAGCTTTTGGGTTAACTTCTGCTTATTAGTACATACCATGTGTGATCTTTTATGAGTGGGTTGCCTTGCTTAGGATGACACTTTCTAGCTGCATTCATTTGCCTAAGAATTTCATAAATTCGTTGTTTTTAATAGCTGAATAGTACTCCATTGTGTATATATACCATATTTTCTGTATCCATTCCTCTGTTGAGGGACATCTGGGTTCTTTCTAGCTTCTGGCTATTATAAATAAGGCAGCAATGAACATAGTGGAGCATGTGTCCTTATTACATGTAGGAGCATCTTCTGGGTACATGCTCAGGAGTGGTATAGCTGCATCAGCGGGTAGTACTATGTCTAATTTTCTGAGGAATTGCCAAACTGATTTCCAGAGTGATTTTACCAGCCTGCAATCCTACCAACAATGGAGAAGTGTTCCTTTTTCCCCACATCCTCCCCAGCATCTGCTGTCCCCTGAGTTTTTCATCTTAGCCATTCTGACTGGCGTAAGGTGGAATCTCAGTGTTGTTTTGATTTGCATTTCCCTAATAACTAAGGATGCTGAACATTTCTTTCAGTGTTTTAGGGCCATTCGAGTTTTCTCAGTTGAGAATTTCCTGTTTAACTCTGTACCCCATTTTTTTAAATAGGGGTACATTGTATACATTGGATATTAGCCCTCTATCAGATGTAGGGTTAGTAAAGATCTTTTCCCAATTGTTGGTTGCCATTTTGTCTTATTGACCGTATCCTTTGCCTTACAGAAGCTTTGTAGCTTTATGAGGTCCCATTTGTCAATTCTTGTTCTTAGAGCATAAGCCATTGGTGTTCTGTTCAAGAACTTTTCCTCTGTGCCCATGTGTTCAAGATTTGTCCCCACTTTCTCCTCTGTCAGCTTCAGTGTGTCTGGTTTTATGTGTAGATCCTTGATCCACTTGGACTTGAGCTTTGTACAAGGAGATAAGAATAGGTTGGTTTGCATTTTTCTGCATACAGATCTCCAGTTGATCCAGCACCATTTTTTAAAAGTGCTTGCTGTCTTTTTTCCACTGGATGTTTTTGGCTCCTTTGTCAAATATTAAGTGACTGTATGTGTGTGGGTTCTTTTCTGGGTCTTCAGTTCTGTTCCATTGATCTTCCTGCCTGTCTGCATACCTATACCAAACAGTTTTTTATCACAATTGCTCTGTAGTAGTAGAGCTTGAGGTCAGGGATGGTGATTCCCCCAGAAGATCTTTTGTTGTAGAGAATAGTTTTTGCGATCCTTGGTTTTTGTTATTCCAGATGAATTTGAGCATTGCTCTTTCTAGATCTATGAAGAATTGATTTGGGATTTTGATGGGGATTGCATTGAATCTGTAGATTGCTTTCAGCAAGATGAACATTTTTACTATATTGCTCCTGCTAATCCATGAACATGGGAGAAGATCTCTGTAATTCTTAATCTTTTGGCCTCTGCCTTGAATGTGGAGAGAGTATGTTTTCCTGTGTTGGGTTTCTGTTTTCCTCTAACAGTTTTGTTGTGACATTATGGGTAGGCTTTTGTTTGTTTGTTTATTGAGGCGGGCCTAATGTAGTCCAGGCTGCCATTCATTATGTAGCCAAGGTTGACCTTAAACTCTTGCCTCCACCTTTCTAAGCAGTATGGAGAATGAAGTACATGGCAAGAAATAGTTAAAAACCTAAAGGTACAGTTTTAGAAGAAGCTATATCAAATATTGCAATAAAGCCTATGAATTTCTTTGGTTTAATTTTAAGATTGTTGTGTTTTTTGTTTCTTATTTGTTGTTTTGTTTTGTTTTGTTTTGTTTTTGAGACTAGGTTTCTCTTTGTAGCTCTGGCTGTCCTGGAACACACTATGTAGACTAGGTTGGCCTCAGACTCAGAGGCCTGCCTCTGTCTCTTATGCTAGGATTAAAGGTGCACGATATCATGCCTGGCTAAAACTTATTTAAAATTGCATTTACTATGTTTGTGTATGTGTGGAGGTATTCATATGCCATGGCATATGTGTTGAAGTCAAGGAGTTGATTTTGCTATTTGGGTTCCAGTGACCTTGAGATTGCTAGGCTTATAGTTCCTCAATTTGTTGAATAGTCTTGCCACTCAAGCCTTAAGTCTCTTTGTATCTTTCCTTACTTACTGGAATTCATTATAGCGTGCAGTTTGGAGGGATCCTCCTACTGACATCGTCTTGAGTGCTGGATTACAGGTGTGCAGCACAACACTTATTTTTCTTACTTTGATTTTCGAAACAGGGTCTTGTTCTGTAGCCAGGTAGCCTAGCCTGGCTTTATTTCTCATATCATGAGGCTGGTTTTGGTATATCCCATACCATATCTAGTTATCACTAATGGTGATTTGATGAAAATGGCTCCAGTCAAAATCAAGACCATGACGAATAACAAAGAGAACCATCCACTTTGTGCTCTATTACTGAGCTATATCTTGGGCTTCCAAGAGAGTCATCAGGTGGCACATTCTGCTTTAGAGAGCTCTTACAAACTGCATACATAGTTCCTTTTTCTTCAAGAATGACAAAATAACAGGTGTCATTTGTCAGTAAATACCTATTCTTTCTTTTTTTTTTTTTTTTTTTTTTTTCCGAGACAGGGTTTCTCTGTGTAGCTCTGGCTGTCCTGGAACTCACTCTGTAGACCAGGCTGGCCTCAAATTCAGAGATCCACCTGCCTCTGCCTCCCAAGTGCTGGGATTAAAGGCGTGCACCACCACCTCCTGGCCTAATAAATACCTATTCTTAATGATCCAATTAAATCATATTGTTTCCTGCTTTGGTGTTTCTATTTTGTTGCATTTTTAGATTGAATATAAGAGTACTGTGAGGGGAGGGAGAGATGACTCAGCTGTTAAGAGCACTGACTGCTCTTCCAGAGATCCTGAGTTCAATTCCCAGCAACCACATGGTATCTGTAATGGGCATCTGATGCCCTCTTCTGGTGTGTCTGAAGACAGCATCAGTATACCCACATACATAAATCTTTTTTTTTTTTTTTTTTTAAGAGTACTGTGAACCTAAACCTCATGAATATTAGGGAAGTCCTCTACAGTTAACCTACACCTTTCATAGCTTCAACAGAGCCTTGAACCCTCTCTATAGCCCAGGCAAGACTTGAACTTGTGATCCTTTGCTGCATGCCTCACTCTTGCTGAGACTGCAGGTCTGCACCACTGAGCCCAGTTGTAATTTCTTACTTTTTTGGTAATGTTTAAGCCAAACTGAGGTGTTTGCCCCTCCTCCTTACCAGAGTCTGTTTTAAGTGCCTTGAAAAGAGGCTTACCAAAAAAAAAAAAAAAAAAAAAAAAAAGGCCGGGCGGTGGTGGCACACGCCTGTAATCCTAGCACTTGGGAGGCAGAGGCAGGCGGATTTCTGAGTTAGAGGCCAGCCTGGTCTACAGAGTGAGTTCCAGGACAGCCAGGACTACACAGAGAAACCCTGTCTTGAAAAACCAAAAAAAAAAAAAGAGGCTTTAACTTAAAACGGTTTCTGGTTGCTAAGCATGTGCATCCTGTGCTTCCTGCATCCTTAACTGCTTTACAACTACCAAGGCAAAATTCTTGGATGTGTGTGGCTCTTTCTATTATTCCTTTTATATGAAGTTCACCTCAGGTAGATTTTTGTTTTTTAAGAGAGCTTTTGGAGCTAGAGTTGCAGGGGGTTGGTTGCAAACCACATGGATTTTACCCCCAAAAGTTTAAAGAGCTTGGCTGGTCTGAAACTCAACAGAGATTTTTCTGCCTCTACCTCCCAAGTGCTGGAGATAAAGGTGTGTGTCACACTACCAAGGCATGGGATTCAGAAAGGGAAACACCTTTACTTGATAAGTCATCTTACCAGCCTAAGAAAACTCTTCATTCTGAGATTCCTATGTAACCACTTCTCTGTGGTTGGTTATTCAGGCAGTCTTAGTCCCTTTCAGGTCAAATTGTTCAGGCTTCCCTTTTTCCTAGAGAGGCCATACTGCTCAGGGACTCTTGCCCATCACAGTAGCTACCTTACCGTGTGCTAGTTGCTATGAAGAAACCAGAGATGACTTATACATAGAGCAGACTCAAGGAGATACTACTAGGTTAAAGATATTTAGAGAAGTTTGATTTGAGCATTATGGAAACAATATTTTCACGATGGACTTTGAGTCTTTCCTCTTTAGCTTTGAAAAGGAAACCATTTATAAAATCAGTTAATTTAAAATCAGACAAATTAATAGATACTGGGAGTTGAAAATACTTCTAGAAATGACTATTGAGTACTTCAGCTCATTAAACAAGTCTTATTCAAGTACTTAAAAAGTAATTAATGAACATGAATAATAAATTGGATATCAATAATGAATTAAATCTGAGAAATTCTATATTGCATTTTTTATGAGTGATGTAAGTTAATGTGCTTGGTCTAAAGACAGTTTTATCTTTGTCTGTGTTATATAAATAGCTTTATCCAGTGGTAGGAAACGGCTTAACATAGAATGAAAAGAATCCTAAAGCTCCCAATTTACCCTAACTTCCCACATGGTCTCATTATGTGGCCCATGTTGACCTAACTTTCCCATTCTTTGCTTCTGCCTCCTAAATGCTGGTATTAGGAATAATCCTTCTAATTTAAATTTGTGTTTCATCACCCAGATGAACCCTGCATGTTTTCCCATGGAGTGTAGAAGTTATAAATGAACTAATTTTGTAGCAAGATCAATTCAGTTGTCATTTATGCTAATTACTAAAGTAACTAATTCAGGTTACTTCTCCCCATCCCCTTTTGACTATTTAGCCAGCAGAATTAGTTTGTGTTTATAGTTAGACTGCCTATGTTACATTAATATTAAATTATACTTCAGTGAATAAATACTGAAAACAAAATATTTTTTTGTTAAAGATTTATTTATTATACGTATGTGAGTACACTGTCACTGTTTTCAGACACATCAGAAGAGGGCATCAGATCTTATTATGGATGGTCGTGAGCCACCATGTGGTTGCTGGGATTTGAACTCAGGCAGGATCTTCATAAGAGCAGTCAGTGCTCTTAACTGCTGAGCCATCTCTCCAGCCTGAAAACAAAATTTTTTATGAACTGTATTGCTTGAGATATAGTGTAAACTTTGAAAGCTCGTCTATATATCCTTATAATATAATGTGTGTTTTGAAGGAAACAGTTAAAGCTTACCAAACTTTAAATCTCATAGGTGCCTGTACTCCAGTGAAATCTAGTCACTAACAGCAGATAACTGAATGATATTACTAGTAGCAGTGTGGATTCTCCCTTAACTGGGTAACAATCTACACAGTAACAATCACACTTAGCCATGGTTCCCTGCAACAAAACTTAGATTATTTCTGGGTTTTTGTTTTGTTTTGTTTTGTTTGTTTTTGTTTGCTTGTTTAAGATATGGTCTCACTCAGTAGCCAGGACTGCCCTCTGGACTCCAGATACTCTTTCTCCTTTGAAAAGGAAACCATTTATAAAATCAGTTAATTTAAAATTAGACCTAAGTGCTAAGATTATATGTATGAGACACCATATTTTATTTTAAATATGTTATGCTTGTGTGTGGTAGTAAGGAACTCAAGAGTTATGTGAATGCTAGGCAAGTGCTTTACCACTGAGCCACACACCCGTTTCTTCCTCACCACTACAGGTTTTTTGTTTTTGTTTGTTTGTTTGTTTTTATAGCCTAGGCTAGTTTTGAACTCGGTCCTCTACCTCAGCCTCCTGAAGGCTGTGATTACAGCTGTGTACTGCCACATCTGGCTAGAAAATTGTTTTAAGAAACTTGCCTATTCAACAAAAGGTTGATTATCACTCTCTTGCCATGAATATTTCATAGGAAATTATTAATAGAACTAAATTTAAATTCTTTCCATGGAGCTGGAGATGTATCTCAGTATAATGTTTACCTGGTAAACACAAAGCCTGAGTTTGGTTCCCAATATAAATATCACATGATGAGGTGACATGCTTATAATGTCAGTGCTCTGGAAGTAAAGGCAAGGGGATCAGAAATTCAAAGTCATCCTTGGATATGGGAAGAGTTCTAGGCTAGCCTGGACCATGTGCAATGGCTGTCTTAAAACATTTTTTTTCTAATGATGTCTGTGTTCTGAAGCCCTGCAGTAGTAAGTAAAGTGCCATGGAACTGTGTTGTATGGGATCTCTGTAGGTACTGAGGACTTGAGAGTTTTATCTAGTCATTTCCGTTGGTGATTCAACACTTCCTTTTAACTCTTTCCAAAAACTCTTAAGATTACATTACTTCCCAGATACTTAAAGAGTTCCTGTTGATGTATAGAAATGTTTATAGCCCTCCAGCATCAGAAATTGGCTTCAACCATTTTTCCCATTACATCATCATCCACTAATGCCATTATACCAGAGTGAAATCTGCTTTGAAGTCTTAACTGTCATGCCTCCCTACACACACTCATTTCTTTAAAAGGAAAATGGGGGTGGGGGGATTAGGTAGGTTGTGCAGTCCCAAACAAACATTTAGCAGTGACTTGAGCATCCACACAGTTTAAACCTAGATTTACCAGCCATTCCACTCTGCTAGAGGAGAATTGCCTGCCCAGCTATACATACATAAAGCCTAGCAAGCTACATATTTGAAGCCTGGTGTAGGGTCTCATTCCTTTAATCCTAGTATGCTTTTAATTCTAGCAGATCTGAGGTCAACCTAGTCTACATAGTGAATTTCAGGACAGCCAGAGGTACATAGTGAGACCCCCTGGGAGGTAGAATGAAAGAACATGCATTACATATTAGCTCATGTGAAACCTGGCTCTGGTGCTTTTCTTTTAACCCTGCGGGATTAGTTCTAAATAGCTTACATAGCACTTTCCCAGTGCTTTGTCACCGGGATATTAGACATTTTCAAGTAATTCCCTGCAATAGGAATTCCTTAGATAATCAAAAGTTCCGTGTTTTTAAGTTAAAAACTTGCCAGGTAAGTGTTTTAACTAGTTCTAAAAATGCTTTGCAATATTATTTACAGTTCTGGCTACTGGGGGAATGTTTTCATTTCCCTTACTACATTACAAAGTAGTTGGAAAAATGTAGGTTCTGCTCTTCCTCTCTTCATTATGATTTTAATCCACGACCTCTTTCACCTATCTTTTTCTTTAGCCCTCAACATTTATTTTGTGTGTATTTGGTGTGTGCTACAGCACACATGTGAAAGTCAAAGGACAACTTGAGGAAGCAGTTCCTTCCTTTTACTGGATACCCATTGAACCATCTCACACACATACCCTTTAAAAAAAGAAAGGAAAAGGAAAAAGAAAACCAAACCAAAGTTTCATGTAGTGCAGGCTGGCAATCTGTTTAGCCAAAGTGGACCTTGAACTCCTCATCCTGCTTGCACCTCAAACATAGTAGGATTATGGCTTCAACTATCTGTTTTTTTTTTTTTTTTTTTGTTTTTTTTTTTGGTTTTTCGAGACAGGGTTTTTCTGTGTAGTCCTGGCTGTCCTGGAACTCACTCTGTAGACCAGGCTGGCCTCGAACTCAGAAATCCGCCTGCCTCTGCCTCCCAGAGTGCTGGGATTACAGGTGTGCGCCACCACTGCCCAGCCTGGCTTCAGCTGTCTTTAAAGCTTCTAATTGTTGTGTACTGTGTTTGGTATTGTGCCAACACAAAGCAGGGGTTATGAAACTATTAGGGAGTGCTCAGTTTCAGCTCAGAGATTTCACACTACCCACTTAATTACCAGTTGTACCTTTAGCACTTTTAGTGTTATTTAAGATAAATTTATTGGCAATAAGAAGGAGTAATAACACCAGAGAGAAATCAAGTCTCAGTGTCTAACAAATAAATAAAAATAAATGTGACTATTACTGTTATTTTCTAAAACTCTTCAGCTTTCTGTTCTTGTTTATCATCAGTCCCCTACCTATATGTTATAGGCTGTGGCATGGAGTATGAGCAGCTATGGATAACTTAAGAGAGCTTTGAAGAGAATGATGCTGAAAAATTATGGATTAGACTGGACCATCGAATGCCTTCCCATTCTTTGGGGACATTCCCATGGGAAGTTAACTTCTGGTTCACATTACTCCTCTTCCTCTGCCTCCTTCTCTGTGTAGCCCTGGCTGTCCTGGAACTCACTGTCTAGACCAGGCTGGCCTCAAACTCACAAAGATCCACCTACCTCTGTTTCCTTGCTGGGATTAAAGGTGTGCATGGCCACTGCCTGGCTCAATACTTGATTTTCTAAATTGGAACTTTGTGATAGTCTTTGTAATCTAGAAAAAATCTGATTTAAATGTCTTCTGTGAAGATGTAATAAATCTGTGCCAGAAAGCCTATCAGCATAGCATAGACCTTAACACTGAAACAGTTAAACCAGTGAAAACATCTGTAGAAAGATAAATAACTAACCTGGACAGAAAGTATGACTTTATTGTTTCTAATGTGCTTTGTGTCTGTGTGTATTTTTAGTTGTGAAAATGTCCACAGAAGGAGGGTTTGGCGGTACCAGCAGCAGTGATGCCCAGCAGAGCCTCCAGTCCTTCTGGCCCAGAGTCATGGAAGAAATCCGAAACTTAACAGTGGTAAGGAAGAACAGTGAGCCTCAAAAGCAGATCAGTAGAAACAAGACCTGGGCACTTTTGTTTTCAAGCATATTCACAAAGGCATAGTGTATTCCAGACCTTTATGTTAGGAAATAAGAATAAGATTTAACTTATAGGAAGCAGTACCAAGGTGTGTTTGTGACTAAGTGGCTCTCTGTTCTGATGTTCTGCTTGGAGGCAGGCTCATGTGAAACTGTTCTTTTAGCATATAGAGAGAAGCAGAGACTGCACCTTCCTATAGTAGTTTCAGCCTGTATTTAGTTAAAGCCTAGTTTATTGGCTGTACCAAATTTCTGTAATTTTGGTGAAAACTATTGGACAGCTTATTCAGCTGGAGAGCTGCTGTGAGCCAGCACTTACAACATTAGATACACTTAGGTAAAGCATGTGCTTAGATTAGCGTGTCTCGGGAGCAGCATTATGAGGTTTTTGTTCTCAGGGTCTATCCTATGGTTTTTAGGTTGTTTAGTAACATCCTGCCCTTTGTTCACTAACTGCCAATAGCCATTTTTTCGTAACTGTTACCAAAAAATCCCAAAAAACAAAAACAAACCTCATAGACTAGCGGATGTCCCTTTGAGCTAAAATCTTCTCCTATTGATAACTGTGAACATAGAAAAATCAGATATAACCACACTTTTAAAAAAGATTTATTTATTTATTATATGTAAGTACACTGTAGCTGTCTTCAGACACTCCAGAAGAGGGTGTCAGATCTCATTACGGATGGTTGTGAGCTGCCATGTGGTTGCTGGGATTTGAACTCAGGACCTTCGGAAGAACAGCCAGTGCTCTTAACTGCTGAGCCATCTCTCCAGCTCCTATAACCACATTTTTAAGGTGCTTACCAACTTCTAATTGCAACTAGAGTAATATTAGTCATTAACTATTCACTCAATACTTATGGACACAGTCACAGTGGTGAGTCCTGAAGCAATAAAAGGGAATGCACTAGCGGCGGTGGTGGCACACACCTTTAATCCCAGCACTTGGGAGGCAGAGGCAGGCGGATTTCTGAGTTCGAGGCCAGCCTGGTCTACAGAGTGAGTTCCAGGACAGCCAGAACTACACAGAGAAACCCTGTCTCGAAAAACAAAAACAAAACAACAACAAAAAATAATAATAAAAGGGAATGCACACTGTGGGAGGTCCGGAGACAGTGTAGTGCCTTTTTTTCTCTGGTTGAGCTAGAGAAGGCTTTAAATGACAGCACATAGGGCTGCTGAGATGCTTCAGCAGCTAAAGTGGTTGCTACCAACATGATAATTTGAGCTTTGATAAAATTTAATAAGAAACAAACAAATTGGGTCTTGAAATATGAGTGACCATTACCCACATGGATGGGTTGGAAAAATAGTTCTGTGCTAGGTAGCATAAAGAGCATGGGCAAAGACCTGGAGTCATAGAGGAAAGGACCTGTGTTTAGAGGGAATCCAAGGAGGTTTATATGGTAAAGATTGGGGTAGGAATGCAGTATATGGTACAGAGGTAGCAGTAGGAGAAGGTATGATAAAACAAATATTTTCAGAAGGCACTGTCATGTTTTTTTATGAAGAACATTCAGTTTGATGTCTTAGCCAGGATGCAAGGAACTCTCTGTGTTTTGTGCCATTGCTGGCTTAGAGGTATCAGCATTCTGGCAGATCAGATGCTGGATTTTTTTTCTGACATGGAGCTAATGTCTTAGGTTTAGTGCCTTTATACTCTGGTAAACAAGATTGATTTGTTTGTTTTTCTCAACAAATTCTTATTTTTCACCCACTTTGTCCTGTGCTGTGTTCTGTGGCTCTAGTAATAACACTCAACAGACTAGATCATTGACCTCCTGGAAAATGTGTTCTCACAAGACAGACTGTAAATAAGTAATAAATTAAACTAACTTGGTATGTGATAAATACCCATTCGGTATTTATCAGGTATTGACATGGGGGTAATTAATGTTCTGAGTGTACCACTGGGTGGTGTTTGTTCACATGTGTGAACTTCCATACTGGATAAGACACCAAACTGAGTGGCCTGTGCTCACAGTGGATTTCTAGAAGTTTCTTTTCAGTATTCTATCTATGCTGTTTCTGATAGAGTAAACAGAGGGGGTAACAATGAAATTTATCAAGTCGGAAGTCTAGGGTGTTTTGCACAGATTGTTAGAAGATAAACTTTAATTTTAATAGTCAGGATTCTCTAACACGCACATATGATTTATTAGATTGGTTTATAGGATGCAATCCAGGTAGTCCAACAATGAGTGTCTTAACACTGGAGAAGTCATGAATCTGGCAGTTGTGCAGTCAGACCCAGTAATGGTGCTGAAGGCCTGGAGGGCTGCTGGCTTCAGTCTTTCTTGGAATCATGAAGAAAGAAGTTGGTTCTCATATCAGCAGAGGAAATGTTGTAGCTAGATGAACTAGCCATTAACAGTGAGGCAAACAGACAAAAGGCAAAGGTTCTTTCTTCCATGTACTTTTGTGTAGGCTGCTACCAGAAAGTGCGACCCAGGCCGGGGTGGTGGCGCACGCCTGTAATCCCAGCCCTTGGGAGGCAGAGGCAGACAGATTTCTGAGTTCATGGCCAGCCTGGTCTACAGAGTGAGCTCCAGGACAGCCAGGGCTACACAGAGAAACCCTGTCTCGAAAAAAACAAAAAAACAAAAAAACAAAAACAAAACAAAAACAAAAGAAAGTGCGACCCAAATTTAGGGTGGGTCTTCCTGCTTCAAATACTCTGATCAAGAAAATCTTTCACAGTATCCTAGCAGTTTGTATTTTAGTTGATAACAGATTCAGTAAAGTTGACAGCCAAGATTAGCCATCATATATATAATCTAGTGGTTATGTTTATTTGAATTTATGTACTTTATTAGATTTAGATCAGGCTGGTTCAATACTCTTCTGGTTCAAGTTTTGTAGGTGAAGAGAAAGAAATGGAAGAAGGAAGTTGTCTTTACTTGTTCTTCCATTGACGTAATTAAAGTTGTCTCCTCTTGTACCTTGATTCCTTAGATCTCTACTGTGCTGTAACATCTGCTTAGGAGAATGACTGACATATAATAACCGTATAATGAATGATTGAATGAGTCAGACTTCTCCCTTCAGACTTAGTACAGAGCCATGTTAGTTCCAGGTTTCCACAAGAGAGTGAGATTGGGCGCTTGTTTCCTTTCTAAGAGTGAGATCTGTGGTTAGTTCTCAGGCCTGCAGCACATGAAGATCTCTGTTTCTCTCACTATACCTCTGCCTGTGCAGCATGTCAGCACTTACTTTGTATCTTTCCAGAACGCAGTGGTACTTAATATTAGACTTTTGAAGGAAGGGAGTTGAGACAAGATCTTGTTATACAGCCCTGATCAGTTTATATTTGCACTGTGTAGACCAGGCTGGCCTTGAATTTGCAGCAATTCTCCTGTCTCCGCCTCCCAAGGCCTGGAATTTCAGAAGTGTATCACCACACCAAATTGATAGCAGATTTTCCCAGATGTGTCAGATCCTTTTAGGTAGATACTTTAAAATGTTGAACAGATTTTAAAAACCCTATCATGCATAAATTATCCACGTATAAGTAGAACAAGAATATTTGTAAAAGTGGTGTGTGTTTAAATTGAGATTCTTATTGTTCCAAAGCAAGTAACTGAACTTTGACAGGTGGTATATTTCATGATGTATTGAACATACTTGTCCTTAGTCATTTTAATGTGAATCAAGTAATAGCAATTTATCTTTCATCTCAATTTGACCTCCCTGTTCTGTACTCTAAAAGGCTCTGTAATTGTCTGTAAATCCAAGTGTTCAGATAGGGATGAAATTGGTTACAAATTCTAGCGGATACTCATGCTCCTCAGTGATTACATAAGACATTATATATTCCTGTTCTCCAAGGCTCTAGGAACAGTCAATAACAGATTTTTCATACTCTTTTAAGTGGGGATCTCATTGAGAATCCAGATTTCCCTCTCACTTCTGTGGGGTGAGGGTGGGGTCCTTTCAGCCTTCCAAACATTAGAATTACACGCATTTAGCACCAGGTAAAGTCCTAGTAGACATCTTGTCATTGAGTTTATAATCATCTGGACCTCTTTGAGAGTGAAGAAGAGAAAGCAAATTTAGTCTTTGGGGGAGTAGATTGGACAAATGGTGAGAATCCTGATTCTTGAGAAATTTGATCCTGATTCTTGAGAAATTTGATCTTCCCCTGACTTACTCTCTATGTCTGCTTCAAACTTTAGATAGCTATAATTTAGTAATTAAGTCATTTAATGTTCCATCTTTTCATGCTGAACACTTCTAGGTTGGACAAAGACATTTCTAACATGATAGCCAAGTCATATTAACCAAATCATAACCAGGCAAGAACATGGAAGACTGATGGACGCTTCTAACACGACAGTCAAATCATGTAACCAAGCAAGGACATGGAAGACCAACAGACTGGCCCTGGGGACTGAAGAGATGGCTCAGTGTTTAAGAGCACTGACTGCTCTTCCTGAGGACCGGACTCAGCTCTCAGCATCCACATAGCAGCTCACAACCATATAACTTCAGACTTAGGGGATGCAACACCCTCTTCTGGTCTCTGGGGAACGACAATTACATAGCCCATAGATATACATGCAGGCAAAGTACTCATACACATAAAATGAATAAAGAAAATAAATCTTTAAAATAAATAGGTCCTTGATCAGGCATGGTAGCTTCATTTATTCCCATTACTAGGGAAGTAAAGGCAGGTGTGTCTCTGTGAGTACAAAGTCAGCCTGGTCTACATAGTAGTTTCAGACCAAACAGAACTACACAGTGAGACCCTCTTCAGCAGCAACCCATACAGGCCAAATGCTATAAGCTCATCCTGTACATCTGTGCTTTGTAGAAAGTGACTCCATAACTAAAGATAGTTATGGAGTTTTAAAAACAAAAAACCTTGATGTCAGGATTCTGCTCCTGAGTTCTATTGTGTCAGTCTGCAGCAGAGCGCAGACAACTTGATTTTCAAAAGCTTCCCCTAGACAATTCCAAAATGAAACCAACTATTAGAATTATTATCTTCAGAAGGATGAGAATCTTGACTTTCTGGAGTGTCCCACTGGGCTTAGTAAAAGAGATTTCTGTTACTTAAGACTTGGGATTCTGTAGTGTAGCTTAGAACCTACCACTGACTTTTCTTTGGCTTTCAACTTGAGTAATTTCAGGTCTCATGAAACTTGGCACTGTAATACAGCAGAAACTTAAATGTAGTCTCAGACTATAGTCAGAAGCATGAGTGTGTTCAGAGATAGTCTTCTGCAGTTTACACATCCAGTTCCTAAAAAATAGAGGAAGAGTTTGGGTTAGTCCTTCCTCTTGAGTCAACTGGGAGAGGAGTCAGTGCTGTTCATTCTCACTGCGCTGCCTGGTGACATAAAGTCAGTGTGGAGTTCAGTAAGCTGGTAGCAGAGAGACCTCCTTTTCTGCAAACTTACCTTGGGCTCTTATATGTGTCTAAAAAGCTGGGATGGAAATATAGAAAACCAGGCTGTTGTCAGGAACAATTAACTGCATGCCTGACAAGACTCCCTGTTACGATCTATTTTTTCACACAATGCATCTTTAAAAAATGTTTTTAATATTTTTTATGTATATGAGTGTTTTGTGTTGCCTTCATGAATATATGTTCCTTGTGGATGTCAGAAGAAGGCTTCAGGTCCTGTGGAACTGGAGTAACAGAGGCTTGTGAGCTGCCATCTGGTGCTGGGAACCACACCTGAGTCTTGTGCAGAGCAGCTGTGCTCTTCCCAGCAGCCCCCACAGACTTCCTTTTGGAGAGGGACAGTTCAAGGTTTGGGGATCATGAGACCTCACAAAAGAAAAAGGTTAGGTAGGTTAGCTACTGGGAATTTGATGCCCTTTTTTGGCCCCTTCAGGCACATGTGACATATACATACACAGCTACTCATTAGTATGTACCAAAAGAAAACAATCTAAAAAATCTTTTGGGCCGGGCGGTGGTGGCGCACGCCTGTAATCCCAGCACTTGGGAGGCAGAGGCAGGCGGATTTCTAAGTTCAAGGCCAGCCTGGTCTACAGAGTGAGTTCCAGGACAGCCAGAACTACACAGAAAAACCCTGTCTCGAAAAACAAAAAAACAAAAATTTTTTTTTGACAATTTCACACATTTATGCAATGTATCTTGATCACATCCACCCCAGATCTCCCCTTCCAGTACTTCTAGACTTCCCCTTTCACCTTCACAGCCTTTTTAAAAAGAAATAAGTCACCTTTTCCAGTTCTACCTGCATGGGCATGGGTGTGGAGTCATCCATGGGAACTTGAGTGACCTAGTAGTGACCAAGAAAAATGACCTTCCTTTCTGCAGCAGCCCTCAGTTGCCAATAACTCCCCAGTTAGAGTTGGATCTGCATGAGCCCCTCTTGTCCATGATGAAATGTTGACTGGCTTGATCTTTTTATTTTTAAATACTTATTTATTTAATATACATTCATACACTATAGCTGTTTTCAGACACACCAGAAGAGGGCATCAGATTCCATTACAGGTGGTTGTGAGCCACCATGTAGTTACTGGGAATTGAACTCAGGACCTTTGGAAGAGCAGTCAGTGCTCTTAATCTCTGAGCCATCTCTCCAGCCTGACTGGCTTGATCTTACAAGTAACCATGGGTGCTGCCAGTTCATGAGTTCAGCAGCCCTGTCATATCCAGAAGGCAGTTTTCCACAGCGTTACTCCACAGCTGTGCTCTTTCCAGCAGCCCGCACAGACTTCCTAGTCCTTCAGCTCCTACATTCTTCTTAACCCTTTTACTACAGTTTCCCCGAGTCTTTGAAGGGTCAATAAAATGCCTCATTGAGGGAGAAATACTCAACAGTCAATCATTTTCAGCACTTGACCAGTAAAAAGAGGTTCTATGACCAAGGTTGAAAGCAGAATTAATCTATGTGTATAAATGTAAAATATTTAGAAGGTAGTTTTAAATTTACATTTAGAAAAAACTGGGATTACAGACTGCCACGGTGGACTAGAAAGGAGGGAGGGAGGGGAAGGAGAGAGAGAGAGAGAGAGAGAGAGAGAGAGAGAGAGAGAGAGAGAGAGAGAGAGAGAGGGAGAGAGAGGAAAAATCTGTGGAGATGACATTAAATGACAAATGGCAGTACATTTGCAAGAGAGTTATTGTGGGCTCTATGTATCCAGGGAGAACATTGAAAGTTACATCCCTTTCCTCTGGTATTTTTGGATAGCATTGTCTTGTGTGATGTGCTACACCAGTAAGAAGGCAAAGGATAGATTGCAGTAGTTAAACATTTTTAAAAATGCCTCCAGTTCAACTCCCCCTCTCTCCTGCTCTTCTTTGCTCTCAGGTCATACCCCCCCTCACACTGCATGCAGTTGGTCACACCTCTCACACTACATGCAGGTAGTCACACCTCACCTCTCACACTGCATACAGGTGGGAGTACTGCTTACTTTTCTCTGAGAACACAAGTCTGTATCACTTGTACATAATTTCTGTCTCACCTTTCCTATGGAACTTTTCCCAATTCTTCTTTTCCCCTAGACCCAATTTGACAGCTGGTTATTTCCTTCTTTGTGTCCCCATGGGACTTTATGCTCTCTGGTGTAAGAGAGTCTGTGTAATGCTTTTGATATCACTATCTTTGGCAAACTACACAAGTTCCTCAAGAATAGGGGTAGGATTGTACATTCACATAATTAGAGGTGTTGTAGGTTAGGTTGGGGTGTAGGAATGAGTTAAATGAAAGAGGAGCAGAAATAAGGTTAGAAATAGTGTCTCCTGTCACCCAGTAAAATTGTAATAAACTGGACATCTCGGCCTCTACCACTCCTAAGGTTAGTTATAGTAGAGGCTTCATGGAGAATGTTACCAAATTTGGAAAAGAAAAAGATAAAAAGGTGATGTTTGAATTTCTAGAGCTGAGTATCGCCAAGACACTTGTTGGACTATGTAGAGACATTTGGGTTTTTTGGTTCTTGGTTTTTTTGTTTTGTTTTGTTTTTGTTTTTAAGTTTCTGCCTTGAAGGTGTTCCTTTATGCTGCCAGTTCCTGTTCTTTTTGTTTGGTTTAGTTTTTTGGTTTGTTTGTTTGTTTGTTTGTTTGTTTGCTTTATTGAGACAGGGTCTCTCAGTAAAGTCCTGGCTGTTCTGTAACTACAGCTCACTCCGTAGTCTAGGCTAGATCCACCTACCTCTGCCTCCTGAGTGCTGGGATTAAGGCCATGCACCACCATACCCTGCTTTCTTTGCTTTCTTTTAGATATGTTATCCTAATTTTTTTTCTTCTATAAAGCCTCCCCCTGACCCCCTGGCACTGGATTCTGGGAAGCCTGGTAATATTTTTCTAGAACACCTTCTTTGACACATACTTAGACTTTTCTGTTTGTTTCAGAAAACAAAATTTACTTGTGCTTGTTAATTTTTATCAAGTCTCAAATAATAGTTCCTCCTTCCATATCGTGATGACATGGATACTCAGGTGATCATATTGGGTTTAGAGAGCCACACCCATATGAACAGTCATGAGATACTTAACTTTTAACTTCAGCACATATATTTTGGCAATCTCACCATGTCTTCTCTTCAAGGTTAATTTGTTTTTGTTTTTGTTTTTGTTTTTCGAGACAGGGTTTCTCCGTGTAGTCCTGGCTATCCTGGAACTCACTCTGTAGACCAGGCTGGCCTCAAACTCAGAAATCCACCTGCCTCTGCCTCTGCCTCCCAAGTGCTGGGATTACAGGCATGCGCCACCACACCCGGCTCAAGGTTAATTTTTATTTCTAGAATTATATCCACTTGTGGACATGTTTAAATACCAGTAGTTTCAAAATAAAGCAAGAGAGGGTGAGGCTTAAATTGCACATAAATTGAGTGGTGAACTCAAAAAAGTCTTCTTACATCTTAGCCAGTGTAGTGTATTTTCCCTCTCCCGTTTCTGTTTAAGTAAAAAATAGCAGTCGTGGTTCTAGAAGGCAGCTGGTGAATTTACCCTCATCTTTAGGTTCCCCACAGAATAGGGAACTGGCAGGAGGGCACTCTGCAGCAATGGTAGAATTTGAGACTAGTAATGAGATCTTGTCTCAGAAACACAAAAGAACTATCAGGACAGGGAATGCAGAGATTTTATTTTAATCTGCTTGTTCTACATTAGTAACTTGATTATGGAAAAGGAAGGAAGAGGGGACACTTGAGATGAACTTCTAAGCAGAGGGGCAAAGAACCTGTTAGTGGCTGAGAGTAGTCTGAGAGTTTGGAGCTGTGCAATGGCTAAGGAAGAATCTTGTTTAGAACTTGTATTTTGTTTATCTGTCCCTCGTTCTCTGCTATATTTCCTGAGCTGGGATCTATACCAGGCTGCCTGCCCCTGCCTGTGCTCAGCCGCTTGCCAGCCACTCCACACTCATGTGCCTCTTATTGCTCAATTTCAGAAAGATTTCCGAGTACAGGAGCTCCCACTGGCTCGTATTAAGAAGATTATGAAACTGGATGAAGATGTGAAGGTGAATTCGCATTATTTTTATATTAGGTTCATATTAGAGCTAAAACTATGAGTACTGATCATTCCTCTAGAGCTCAAGATTTAACAGCAATAAAAATATTATTATATGTTACTTATGTTTTTATTTGGCTTTTATCTAAGTTGAAGTGACCTTAAATGGAACAGTTTTAGCTATTGAATAATGTTTCTTTGAAAATTGAGATATCATGGGTTTTTTTTCCCTTCCAGATACCTAGTGTTTGCTCTGAGATCAGATGCTACCCCTGATTCTTTGCACTCACAGTGTAAACATTTGCACACATCAGTTCAATAAAATGTTGCTCTCCTCTCAGCACCTGCTCTGATCTCAACCCTTCAGAGCTGTAAGACGTTTCTAATGATGATACTGCACTGCCTTAGTTACATTTCTGTTGTTGCGATAAGACGTTATGAGTAAGGCAGTTTATAACAGGGTTTATTGGGGCTTATAGTTTCCGAGGATTAGAATCCATGTTCACTATGTCAGGGAGCTTGCAACAGGCAGGCAGATATGGTGCAAGCAGTTGCTAGGAGCTCATTGTTTGTTTGTTTGTTTGTTTCTGTTTCTCTGCCCCTCCCAAAACAAAAATGTCTCTGTATTGCCCTAACTTTAACTTGTCTTAAAACTGTGTAGACTAGGCTGCCTTGAACTCAGATATCCACCTCCCTCTGTCTCCTGAGTACTGGAATTGAAGGTATTCACCACAACCTCCTTGCTGGAACTCAGTTTTTTCATTAATTAATTTATTTATTCACTTTACATCCTGATTGCAACCCCCTCTTCCTGTTCCCCCCCTTGCAGCCCCTCCGCCATATCCTCCCCCCTCCTCTGAGAAGGGTAAGACCCTCCCTGGGTATTTACCCTGCCCTGGAACATCAAGTCATTGCAGGACTAGGTGCATCCTTTCCCACAGAGGGCAGACAAGGCGGCCAGTTAAGGGAATGGGATCCACAGGCAGGCAAAAGATTGAGGGACAGCCCCCACTTCAGTTGTTGGGGGATGGAGTTTACATCTTAAGTCGCAAGCACTAGGCAGAGAGACTGAAATGATACAGGCTTTGAAACCTTAAAGCCTGCCCCCAGTGACATACCTCCTGCATTAGGCCACACTTCTCATCCTTCCTAGAGTTCCACCAACTGGGGACCACATATTTAAGTATCTGAGTCTTATGGAGGCCGTTCTCACTCCAGACTACCACATGCACCTTTCTGATAGTTTGATCTTTTTTTTGGTTTTTCGAGACAGGGTTTCTCTGTGTAGTCCTGGCTGTCCTGGAACTCACTCTGTAGACCAGGCTGGCCTCGAACTCAGAAATCCGCCTGCCTCTGCCTCCCAAGTGCTGGGATTAAAGGTGTGCGCCACCACCACCCAGCTATTTTGATCATTTTAAAAACAAACAAACCATGAGTGAATTGTACTTGTGAAAGGATTAATCCCTGGCCATTTTCCTCCCTAGGAGTTTACCTCTGATTATGATTTTTAGGGAAGAACAGCTCTGTCTCTTTGCCTCTCAAAGTGTGTAACATCTTTGAATTTGCAAGGAAAACCAACAGTTCATATAGCACTTTCCTTTTATTATCTTCTGTGCATTTGTTTGTTTGTTTGTTTGTTTGTTTGTTTTTGTTGAGACAGGTGTCACCTCATTATATAGCCCAAGTTTGGCTATAACTCTTGGTTATCCTGTCTCTGCCTCCTGAGTGCTGGGATTATAGACATGCCACCTTGCCTACCCACACAGCTCTAGAAGTATGCACAAAAGTGAGTTGACCACCTGTGTTGTGAACCAAGATCCCCGTGCTCATCTTATATATCTTTAACTCTGTCCACAGCTGCTCTTTACAGCTTTGGTTGTAGTCAGACATTTTAAGACAGCTTAGTACATGTCAGGCACCGTGCTGGATCCCAGGCTACTCCTACTTACTTCCCTTAGTAACACCAAAAGTTTGTTTTGTTTTATCAAATAGTTTCTTGGGATTCAGATCTAAACTCTGCTGCTTGCTGGCTTTATAGCTATGGCTACATCACTTTACTTTTTTAAATTCTACTTTTTTTTTTGATTTTTTGAGACAGGGTTTCTCTGTGTAGCTCTGGCTGTCCTGGAACTCACTCTGTAGACCAGGCTGGCCTTGAACTCAGAAATCTGCCTGCCTCTGCCTCCCAAGTGCTGGGATTAAAGCCGTGCGCCACCACTGCTGCCCGGCAAATTCTACTTTTTTTTTTTTTTTTTTTTTTTTTTTTTTTTTTGAAAGGCTGTTAGGAAGTTAAAAAGAGTAAGCACCTACCGGTAATCCCAGCATTGGGAGGTGAAGGCAGGAAAACCAAGGGTCTAAAGAGCATGGTCAGAGACACTGACCAAGGCCAAAAGTAAACACAATTGCTTGACCTGGCAGTGATAGGTGCTGTGTCTTACTCCTACTCAGGGATTATTGTACTCGGACTCTCCACAGGCTACCACCTTATTTTTTATTTCTTGTCTATGATTTGCTTCAATGCAAGAGGCTGACTGGCTTGAATGCTTTATTGGTGGTTAACAGTGCAGTCCTACAATCTCTTACAGATGATCAGTGCAGAAGCCCCTGTGCTGTTTGCTAAGGCAGCCCAGATTTTTATCACTGAGCTGACTCTTCGAGCCTGGATCCACACAGAGGATAACAAGCGTCGTACTCTTCAGGTAATGCAGACTCACATTGGTAAAACTAGGGCAAGCAACTTTTCCTCTCCCATGCTTTGGACCGATGGACCTCTGACAAGCTGATATGTAATTGTGATCTTCCTCTGTTGGAACACAGGTATACTTTGTAGACACAATGGTGGTATTTTCTTCCCAAGATTAGTTTATTGGTTTTCAGCACTCACAAGGTTTCACAGCTTAGTGATGGAGCGCACTCTTTACTTGGTGCACCTACATAGAGGCAAAGCTCAGGTCATCCAGTGTCTGCCTGTTTCTAGATATAACTTATGTTGGAAGCCAAGAGCTGTCAGGAAAAGACAATCCCAAAAAGAACTCAAGGTCTCACTCACTGCATAGATAGTTATTTTTTTGTTCCTTGTCTGCCTTCCTTGAAATTGTTTCCTTTTGTTCTCCTTTTATTTTACTATTTTATTGTGTGTGTTTGATTGATTGATTGATTGACTGGCTGACTGACTGACTGACTGACTGACTGACTGATTCAGGGCCTTACCATGTAACTCTGGCAAGCTTAGAACTCATTATGTAGACCAGGCTGACCTTGAACTCAGTAATCCACCGGTCTTTATTTTTAAGCAAGTCAATATTTATATTGTCTGTAGAACCCTTGATGATACTAGTTCTCAAAATTCTTTCTCTTTAGCTAGGCACTAGCCCTTAAAGCAGCAGTTCTCAATCTGTGGTCTCATTAGATTTTACATTACAATTCCTAAAAGTAGCAAAATAACAGTTACAAACTAGCAGTGAAATAATTTTCTGGTTGGGGGCATTAAAGTGTTGCAGCATTATAGAGGCTGAGAACCACTGTCCTGGAAGAAAAGGGGCTTCCAGATACAAAAAGGGGAAGGTTGTGATAGAAAGATACAAAGTACTGAAAGTATTTTTAATAAAGCCAATGAGTTCTTCATTTTCATTTACCTACAAAAGTGTAAATGTATATGCCTCCTCATTTCTAATGGACAATGTTTACTGAACACCTAAAATGTGACAGGAACTGTTATATGCCCTGTACATCAGCAATGTACAAAATAGACACAAATCGTATGCTTGTGGAGTCTGCAGCTAGTGCAGAAGGACGTTGAGTAGACGTTAAGGTTTGTATCTGGGCATGATAGTGTAGGCCTGTAACTCCAACCTCCGTAGACAGGAGCAGAATGTGAGGCCTGTTTGGTTGATACAGTAAAATTCAGGGAAATCAGAGCTACATAAACTAAGACCTCATCTCAAAAACTAAGTAAGCTAAAAAGGATCGTCGGGGAGATGTCTTAGTAGGTAAAGTGGTTGTCATGTAAGCAGGAGACTCTGTGTTCACCTCTGCAGAACCCATGTAAAAAGCCAGTCTGCTTCTGTGACAGGAAAGAGACAGGTGGGTCTCTGGAGCTCATTTTCAACCAGTTTAGCCAAATCATTGAGTCCCAGGTTCTGTGAAAGACTCTGTTTCAAAAAAAAAAAAAAGATGCAGAGAGACTTAGATTTATACGCTTTACTGTTTATTTATTTTGGGGACAGGGTCTCTGTGTAGTACAGACTGCCCTGACCCACTTATTTAAAAATATTGTATGCATGTGTGCCTGTATACTGTGGGGACCAGAAAGGCATTGAATCTTCTGGTGCTGGACTTATAAGTGGGTACTGGGAACCAGTCTTGGATCCTCTGAAAGAACAGAATATTCTCTTAACCACTGAACTACCTCTCCAACTCTAGGCCTGAAATTTTTGATTTTCCTGAGTGCCAGGTTTATAGGTATGTGCCACTATGTCCAGCCACTGTAGAAAATGTTAAAGTTTTAAAAGTTGTGCATAGTGTCTGCATACTGTCTCTCACTCTCCTGTTGTATATGCATGTATGTACTATGATTTTATATGTATGTATGTATGTATGAATGATATATGTGTGTGGATGGTTTATAGTCTTGTAAAAGCTACTGTTTAGGTCAGTTCAGATTAAAAAGTAAAATGGAAAAAGTACTTGAATAGCCTTCTTAAAAGGTGATGGCAGAGCCTGGCAAAATGGCTTAGCTAGGTGAAGTACATTAGACGCACTACACACACACACACACACACACACACACACACACACACAAACGCACAACAACCTGAGTTCAATCCATGGTGGAAGACGAGGACAAAGCTGCTGATCTCTACACCCATACCATAGCATGCTCAATCTTACTGTATAATTTTAAAGGCAGTGGCCCTTAAGCCTATGTGCAGCATCACTAGTCATCTGTGAGTAACACTTAAACCCCCAGGGAGTGCTGTTCTAGTCAACCAGAATAACTTAAAATCAAAGAGACAATTCCAAGTATTGGTATATAGAAGGTATCTAAAAATGACTGCTGGTTAGAATGTAGGGTGGTGTAATCACTCTTGAAAACCTACTTGACAGTTTGAAAGAGTTAAACACATACTTACTCTAACTTGGCCATTCTACTCCTAGGTTTGCATCCAGAAGAAATGTAACATTCTTACATAAGAGTATTTATAATCTTATTTGTAATAGCTCAAAACTGGAAACAGCTCAGCAATCTATCAGAAATATATACACAAATTCTGTTACATCATAAAATGGATCAGGATTTAGGATACAAAGACTCCTGCTCCAAATAATACAATAAAACTCAAGATCTGCCGGGCGGTGGTGGCACACACCTTTAATCCCAGCACTTGGGAGGCAGAGGCAGGCGGATTTCTGAGTTCGAGGCCAGCCTGGTCTACAGAGTGAGTTCCAGGACAGCCAGGGCTACACAGAGAAACCCTGTCTCGGAAAAAAAAAAAAACAAAAAACAAAAAAACAAGATGCTAGAGAAAACTGTTTAGTGCATATTAAAGCATCATCTCCAGTGATAATGATTAGGGCTGCCTCATCTGTAGGACATAGTGTTAAATGTCTGTATTTCGCTGAAATGAGTAGTAACTCAGTAAAATATTAAGGAAGGCATAATAAAGTTGGAGTGATGACACACACCTTTAATCCAGTATTCCTGAGACAGAGCACATGGATCTCTGAGTTCAAGGCCAGCTTGGTCTACAGAGTGAGTTCCAGGACAGCCAGGACTACACAGAGAAACTCTGTCAGGGGTGGGGGTTGGGGGGACTATCAAACAAACAAAAGGCACAGTAAGATGAGTATGGTGGTATATACTTGTATTCCTAACACTTGGGAAGTGAAAGCAGGTTCTAGAGTGCAAGGTCATCCTTGGTATATTCTCTATATCTATCTATCTATCTATCTATCTATCTATCTATCTATCTATCTGTCATCTATCTACACACAAACACACACACACACACACACACACACACACACACACACCTCAAATTCAAGGCTAACCTGAGCTATAAGAAGGGTAAAAAATATCAATTAAAAAAATATATATACACACACACACAAAAGTCTTGGGAAAATGTTTACCTTTGTGTGTGTTGGAGGTACTTACTTTTATTTTTTTCCTTCATTTCATTGTTAGGGAGCTGTTTAGTTAGCATGAATAGGTGTCATCAACAAGGAGGCTCTACTGTTGTGTTCATCTTAGATAAGTTCTGGCAGGCTTTAAGATATGCCTTGCTTAGGGTTAGGAGGGTTTATTTTCAAGTTGGTAGTTGGCAAGAAGGGTGGATTGGAGGTTTGCATTTCAGTGGCTTGGGGCCATGACAGATACTAGGGAAGGAAAAAACAGAAAATTTCCATCCCTCCTTTTGGCCTGATGCGTCTTTTTTGCTTAAGATGTGGCATCTAGAAGTTGCTGAGGATTTTTGTGAGTTTGTTTGCTTTGTCTTGTTATGTTATTGTCAATGATTTTAAACATAAAGATAATAGTGAGTACCTGTATTTTTTCCTTCCCAAATACTGTTGTTAAAGTTTTACTTTAGCACATCCCAGGATAACCAGGACTATACAGAGAAATCCTGACTTGAAAAACAAATTTATCATACCTCTCACTTTAGCCATGAAGTAGTCTATTTTTAAATACATTTCAAAATGTACTTTTCCATATATACTTAGGTATTTCACTACTTGATCTTAACCTTTAAACTTTCAATAAAGTATACAAATCATATGGGAGGAAAAAATATTGATTTTTATTATTCAAAGGAAGGGGAATATCAGACTTGAAGAGAAAGTTCACCTGAGACATTCTTGTCAGCTGACTGCTGTGTTCACTACCTGCCTAGAGTAAATTCAGGCTTGAGTATTCAGGCTCAAATTCAGATTTAAACTATTCATTAACACAATTTTGATTTATAAACTAAAAACCATAGGTAACATAAAAATCAAGTGATTGGATTATAAGTGCCTGTAAAAAACCAAAACAGTGCTTAGGGCCTTTAAAAAGGTCATACAAGTGAATAATGGACTGACCTTGTGGACCACAAAATACCAGTTGAGACTGCTGGCTTTGTCCTGAATTAGCCAGAGGATGATGGTTTTACAACTTTATGGAGGCCTTGAAACCAGAAAAAGCAGAAATAGTGGTGAGTAGAGCTCAGATGTCCTGTCCTAGAGCACGAGATATGTGTATCTCTTTCGTTGATTTCTGTCCAGCAAGTCTGATATAAATTGGGCTGTTATTTTTAGCTCTAGACAAACCTAGAGATTTTTAGTACAGCCTAAAAGTCGTTTCCTTGGGCTGGGGTACAGCTCAGTGGTAGAATACCTGCCTAGCTTGTGTAAGACCCTAGGTTTAATTCCAGTTACTGGGACTGGGGGTGTAGGGTCGTGCCCTTTTACTTGAAGGATAATAGCTAAAAGAACTAGATTCTTCCTTGGCCAGGTTTTAACTCTGTTTTTCTTTGTTACAGAGAAATGATATTGCTATGGCAATTACAAAATTTGATCAGTTTGACTTTCTCATCGATATTGTCCCAAGAGATGAACTGAAACCTCCAAAGCGCCAGGTGAGCAGGGAGGACTTGCTCAGCTGCCACCTTCAGGGCCAGGGCAAAATGCTGTCCAGGGCTCCTCCCACCCACCCAAAGCATTTCTTGTTCGTGGTTCTTTTCTGTAGTCCAGATCATCCTCAGCATCTCCTCCTACTCATTTATGGGTACTTTTAACTCAGTGCCTCGGGGTGGTGTTGCAGTGAGAACAAAGACTAGTCACGGAGAGTGGGTGAAGCTCAGTTAAGGAATTCTTCATCTAAAATAAAGCTTTTTCAGCCAGTCAGATTTCAGAGTCTAAGAAACAGCCTCTCTGTGCATAGTGTTCAGATTGGAGCCAGTGGCTTTTATTCTCTTACTCTGTGCTGTGTCTCTGTAGTGCGTGACTCGACCCATCATCCACTGAGTCAGAACCTATGATGCCATGATGCCAGGAATCAATAATTAAAGTTCCCCAGATGCTTTGGTGTCCAACGAAGTTTTAGAATCACCATTTACATCTTCTTTTTAATTAGAAGAACTGACTGTCTGAACAGCCCCTCTTCTGCCTGTTCATCTCCAAAAGTCGCACCATTGGTTTTGTTCAGTACTTGGGTGCATATAACTTAATTGTGATTGTAATAGACCCCAGTCCTATAGAGCTCATTGTTTCAGGCATACAGTCTGCATGACTCACTAGGTTTAGCATAATATGCCTAACAGAAGTAAAGCCATAACATGTCCTGCTTGTTTTATTTTTATTCATAAGATTTAAGTGTTTTTAACAAATTATTTTGTAGTACACTGTTTGGAGTCATTTAATGACAACATTCTCCCCTTGTTGACCTATAGTAATAACCAGTCAGAAAACGTGTTGGAGAAGTGAGCATCCTAATTGACATTAATCTGACCCTGCATGAGGGGTTTGGGGTTAGCAAGCCCTGGGTCACCTCCTTATGGGAGCAGGTTGTGCCTCACTGAAGCTCTTTATTTTTCTGGGCAGTCTTTGCTACTGTAAACATCCTTGACTGGAAGCTGTAAGGTGCTGAGAGGAGCTTTCAGTCGGATGTTTACAGCGGCAGGCTGCCACAGTCGTCCCCGGCTGCGCTCATCGGCTTTGAGACACTGCAGGTTTGTGCCCATGAACTTGTCCCCTTTTCTTGAGGTACTTCCTTTATCTCTGAGAAGTCACAAGAACTCAGACTGCCTCTCTTCCTTTGGAGTTGATAATACCATGAGCCTGTTTTTCTTAATGGATTTTTGTTCCCATGTGGCCACCAGGAGCCTCCTTTGAGGACAAGGTGGTAAGATCTGTGATGCAGTCAGGCATTTCTCTTATTGTACTGGTTGTTCACTATGGGCTGCCTGCTAAATAGACTGACTAAAGACAAAGTTATCATCATATTCCAGTGGTTCTTAATCTTCCTGATGCTGCACCTCTTAATACAGTTCCTCATGTTGAAATAACCTCCCAACAATAAATTTTTTCATTGATACGTCATAACTGTAATTTGCTACTCTTATGAATTTTAAGGCAAATATCTGTTTTCCAGTAGTCTTAGGTGATCATGTGAAAGGATCTTTCCACCCCACAAAGGGGCCACAACCCACAGGTTGAGAGCCACTGACCTATACCTTCCTCCAGAGTTGTGTGTTCTTCTGGGTCTGTCAGGGTGTTAGACTTGCTAGTGGTCTACCCCATCTCCCTTTTTGGTTCTTTGGTCTGGTTTGGATTTTTGAGATAGGGTCTCACTGTGTATCCTTGGCTAGACTCTGTGTAGACCAGGTTGTTCTGGAACTCAGAGAGATGAGATCTGCCTGCTTCTGCCTCCTGAGTGCTGGGATTCAAGGCATGGACCACTCTATACTGGTCCATCTCCCTTTAAAGAGGATGCAGCAGGATCGCCCCTTCAGCTGCCTGGTTTTAGCTCTTTGTAGGTGTTGGAGCTATTGATTGGCATCCTCTCCAGGACAGCTGCTGCCTGGCATTTAAAAGGTTGAGATTGCTGAAAGCTGGCCTGAAATTCTAAGATAGCATTTTTTAATTCTCTGTAGACATGAAGTTTTCCCAAGCTCCAAATTGCCTGGCACCTCCTAAAGTCCTTTAAAAGTGCCTACTCTCCAAAACACACCCTCTGAAGGAAGCAGTGCTTCACTCTGCTACTGAAGCAAATGTATTTTTCCCTAGTCTTGAGCTGGCTGCTCATTGGTGTAGTGATGCTGTTTGTTCACTGTCACTGTTTTTCAGTCTCACATTGGAGAAGCCACTGTTAGCGTGGAGCAGGCACCTCTCTGTGCTGACCCAGTCAGGCAGGGGTTTTTCTAGGGCTCGGTGCTGATCCACCTGGAAAGGGAGACACAGTTATGAGGCCACGGTCCTGACTTCTCAGAGGCGATTTGGAATCTCCTTCTCTCTTTTTTTGCCATGGAAGTAAGTAGACTGTTTGCAAGTAGAAGGTAGCTGAGGGTTGACTTTTCCCCACTAAGCTATGAGTTGAAAGTTCCTGCTCATTGAAATGTCATTATCTTTTCACCCATTTCTTTAAATCAAGCATCATCATTTCCTGCTGGCTTGACCTCCATTTGCAGAATGAGTCTTCATAAAGCAGAAGAGCCTTACTTGTGCCTCCTTTCATCACAGCAATTTGAAAACAGCCATGCTTGTCCTGACAACAGTGTTTTAGAAACTGTCTAATATATTATTTCCTGAGAAGATGCAGTAGGAAGCATAGGAGAGGCTACCTGCCTGCTTCAGAGCTTTTACTAAAGCACTATTTTGCGTTCTGGCAGAGGTTTTTAAAGAATTTGCATTTTATCTTGGAAAAACAAAACAAAAACTTTGTTCAATATTGTAATTCTGGACACCTAGAGTGGGTCACAGGTCAAAGGCAGGAAGTGACCATATCCCTTGAAGCCTCCCCCAGCCGCTCTGTGCTCTCAGTTCTTAATACTCTAACAAGCAAGAGCGTTTCTGCTGTTAGGTCCAGCTTTCTTTTTTCTTTTCTTTTCTTCTTCTTTTTTTAAAAAAATACTTATTTATAGCTGGGTGGTGGTGGCACACGCCTGTAATCCCAGCACTCTGGGAGGCAGAGGTAGGCGGATTTCTGAGTTCGAGGCCAGCCTGGTCTATAGAGTGAGTTCCAGGACAGCCAGAGCTACAAAAGAAACCCTATCTCGAAAAAACCAAATCCAAAAAAAAAACCAAAAAAACAAAAAAACATTTATTATATGTAAGCACACTGTAGCTGTTTTCAGACACCCCAGAAGAGGGCATCAGATCCCATTACGGATGGTTGTGAGCAACCATGTGGTTGCTGGGATTTGAACTCAGGACCTCTGGAAGAGCAGTCAGTGTTCTTAACCTCTGAGCCTTTTCTCCAGCCCCCAGCCTTCCTGTTTCTAAAATAGGAAGGGGAGACCTCAGTGAGGGGGAAAATAGACACTGAACTTATTTCCACAGCTTTGGAAAGAGCAGTTAATCTCAGTTTTGTGGCCAAGACATGGTTGCCAGAGGATATTTGCTTAAAACGGAAAAGAAACCAGAGTTGAAATGGACCTGGCTTTGACTGGAAGTTAAGAAAATAAAAGTTCTCCTACTTTTTTTTTTTTTTTGCCTCTGCATGATCATGTTGAGGATGGAAACTGTGGGTTTAAAGCATAGACTGCCTAACCATGAAGGTCAGCTTATGCTTAAAGACTGGCTTGGATAACTAGAGCATTAGGAGCAGTTTTGTGGTCTGGGTTGATGTTGATGATCGTTAGGGAACCTTGTTATGTAGAGATTCAGACGTCTTGGAGGCTAGTTATCCATGATCCCAGCTACAGGATCAACAGGCAAGCAAGCACGCAGCCTGCTACTACAAGGACAGTTTTCCCACACTCGGTCACAGGCTCTGAGTGACTCTTTTGTAGAGTTATTGGTTATAACTGTTCGGTTTAGAAGAATTCGTACTGCAGCCAGTATGCATTCAGAAAAGCACTTTTCTTTCTCCAGCTTTCTGCTTGTCTGATAAGTAGACTCATCAGGTGGTCCACAGCAGTACCTATATGGAACTACCAGACAGTAACAAGCAGGCAAGCAAGAGGCAGCAGTACTTACCCTGAGCAGAACTGACAGCTTGTCATGAAGTATAAAATCTTGCAATAATTGTCCATGACGGTGTCATGGAAGCATGCTTTAGAGGCATTGAGCAGGTGAGAAGGTCTCAGTACCTTGAGGAAGTATCTCGTTTCTAAAACCTGACAAGCATAGCTCTGAATAAGGAAGCGAATAAAAAATTAGCTGATACTTTTACTCAGCCCATGTAGTGGAATATTTTTTGTTGTCCTGGACAAGGATACCATGTGTCACAGGTCACTCGGGATGAGATGCTGATCTCTAGGTGGTCTGAGGCCCACCAACCCCTGGGCTGTAACCATGTTGTAGTGTGTGTAAACATCCTACACTCTCAGCTGTGAGCTCAAGGTGGCTGGGAGAGGGTTGTTTACTCCTTCTGCCATGGAAAACGTCAGCTGAAGAACAATCTCTTCACCCAACAGATCGGACAGAATGCTGCCTCCCTAGTCAGCCTAAGCAGTGCCCCAGCGGAGAGCTATCGTCAGGTCCCCGGGGTTGCATTTCCGTGGCTAAGTACAACTAGACTAGGATGCTATGCTGGGGTAGACACATCAGTGACCAACATAGAGTTCCAGTGTGTTGTGAAAAGCCCACTCCGGAATTCTAGCCTCGGAAAAGCTGTTTCCTCTCTCCCTGCTAGGAATGAGGGGTGCTGTTTTCTATGGGCCTCGGGGATAGTAAGTTTGGGTAGCATCTTCCATTGCTGGCAGGTAGCACTGGTCTTCCATCACAGGCTTTGACAGAATCTACTGACAAGCTCTGCTGGTGCGTGGTTGTTGCTTACGGTAATTATTTGCCTGTTTGCAACTCATCACACAATGGATGATTGCTCTGGACTTCAGAAAATTGGCTGTATGTTCTGTGAAGCCTATAGAAAAAAACTGTTATTTTTAGTTTGATTTAGCACAACTGGTCTCTCCAAATTCCACTTCTCCTTTGACTGAAAATGTGGAGAGCTCAGCATTCGGCAGGCAAAACTGCACATAGCCTGTTTCAGGGAAGAGTGGAAATTCACTGTGGCGGTTGCTGAGTCGCGTTTTTTCCCCTTACCTGCTTCTCCTTCTACCCCACAGGAGGAGGTACGCCAGTCTGTGACTCCTGCGGAGCCTGTCCAGTATTACTTCACGCTGGCTCAGCAGCCCACTGCTGTCCAGGTCCAGGGACAGCAGCAAGGCCAGCAGACCACCAGTTCTACAACCACCATCCAACCTGGCCAGATCATCATTGCGCAGCCTCAGCAGGGTCAGGTCTGTGAGTGACAGGGGGTACCTGCCTAGCAGCGCAGTGTCTCTTAGGTTTGGGTGGGGAAAGTGTGACCAGTACAGAGAGAGGCCATCATATCTTTACAGAGTGCTGCATTTGATGTCTGGAAACCTGAGCTTCCCCCACATTGAGTGACAGAGGCAAAGTATCTCCCTAATCTCTCTGGACCCTGTTTTCCTCTTAGGTCAGATAAGGAAAGTGCAGTGGACAAGATGTTCTCCAGGATCCCTATGAGCTCAGACATACTAGAAGGAAAAAAATTCCTCTAATGCACCCATGGACAGTAGTGGGATGTCTGTAAAAGATCTTTTCAGTGGATTTCATACCTGCTACTTGTCTATACCAGGACTGGAATTTGTACCGTAAAGGGGAGAGTAGTACTATTGCCAGCTTGCATACCTCTCCTTTCTGGCACTTCTCTGTCCTACTGTATTTGTGTCAGGTGACCTTCTCCTTTGACAATAGTAATCAGAGGATTTTTTTTTCTCCCCATAGTACTGTTGAGAGCAGTACCATCCGTTGGGAGTCATGAGAGGCTGCAGAGGACTCAGTACTGTGAGCTCTGAATCCCAATTCTGTCAGTCATTACTTTATTTATTCATCAAACAGTGAGCATCCTCTGTGAGTAAAGTCTTATGCTAGGTATTGGGGACATAAGCATGGATAAAACAATCCTGATTTTCAAGGAATTCACAGTAGTTTAGTTGGGGATACAAATACTTTTAAAGGTTATACCATCACATGGGATGAGTAAAGAAAGTTAAGTCAGCCTTAGAATTATATACAGAGTGTTATCAAAAGAGTATCTAACAAAGATGTGAGGAATTGGTGGAAGAGAAGGTGATTAGAGGATCCTGAAAAGAATAATGTGGCTTTTAGAGGGATTGCTGGAAGTATAGCCCCAGCATAGCCAACAACTTAGAAATGTGAAATAGCTGGGCATGGTGGCATATGTGCATAATCCCAGCATACTGGAGACTGGGATGAGAGAATCAGAAGTTTGAGATGAGACTCAGCTCTATGAAATTCTGTTTCAAAACAAGCAAGTAAAGCAAGCAAGCAGATAGACAGAAAGATGAGAAATGGCCAAGGAAATGGTGTGAGGATCTAATTAATATGAGAGGTATCTAGGCGAGTCTAGGAAGCATATACTGGAAAGTCTTTTATATTCTAGTGAAGAACTAAATTTGCCAAAAGAAAAGCATTAGAGCATTCGGATTTAAATATTTTTTTGACTTTAGGGTTTATTTCTTGTTTATTTACTCATAAAATAGAAATATATTGAGTACTTTCTGTCAGACACTACTAGGCAGGCAAGGTTCAAAACCGATTATGGCCTCAGGATTCACTGCACCCTGAAGCCCCAGGGACTGTCTTTGGTTCATGCTTGTGCCTCTGCAGCGAGAATATTTTAGCTACCAAGGGCTGACCCTGATTGGCTGATTATCCCAAGGCGTCCATGGCTGCCGTGCTTACATGTGTAGTGTAAGGACACACTATGGGTGATTTGGCAGCTGCCATGCTAATACAAGCACTCATTTTCTTGAAACAATTAAAAAATACCTTGGAAATAACTCAAAAATTAGGTTGATGGAGTACAGTGATGGGTTCGCAGCATGCTTGGTTTTGGTCAGCAAAGATTTCATCTGTCTTCCTTACCAACCAAGACCTGCTGGGCTTGGAGATGAGAAAGCTTGTGAGGTTGGTAAGGTTGTTTATTGCTGTCCTGCTGGTTCAGGGTAGCCAGGGGCTAGGTCACCTTCCTAGACCCATAGTGAGTTAGTAGTGAAGGCTGCTTCATTTAGGTACAAGTATCTTTTCTAAGATGGGATATACATTATAATAAAAGTTGGAAGGAATGGTGCTGAAGTGAATTCTGTGTTTTCTGGTTTTAGTTGAGAAGTCCCTTCTGGAGGTCAGGAATAGGTCATCATGCTAGACAGGTAGAAGAGATATTTGCTGTTGTCCTAGACCACCAAGGAGACTTTTACTGAGAATGCTGTCTCTCTTCTTCCAGTTTTCAGTAATTTCCTCTTACCTAGTAATCTCTTAAATCTCTTCTCTAGTTCCTATGACCTCCCTCTTCCCCTTATAATTTTAGTTACCAAGTTATTACATCTGGGGCACCTGTGCACTCAAGGATTAACATCAGAACAGCAGCATCATTTGAAGTCCATGATTCTTTGAGACTCTTGGTATCATCTGGTTGACAGGGTTGTTAGCTCCCACCAGGGAAGAAAGTGTCTGGCACAGATGAGAATCCAGGTGTAGGTACTCCACCTCTTCCCCATACGCCCACTGTTAGACAGGTCAGCTGCACTATGCTCATTTCTCTGTAAAAGTCATATCAAAGAAGTCGAGCAGTGGTGCTGCACACCTTTTTTTTTTTAAAGATTTATTTTATTTATATGAGAATACTGTAGATGTCAGACACATCAGGGGAGGGCATTAGATCTCATTACAGATGGCTGTGAGCCACCATGTGGTTGCTGGGAATTGAACTCAGGACCTCTGGAAGAGTAGTCAGTGCTCTTAACCTCTGAGCCATCTTTCCAGCCCAGTGCTGCACACCTTTAATCCCAGCGCTTGGGAGGCAGAGACAAGTGGATCTCTGTTATGAGTTTGAGGCCAGCCTGCTACAGAGTGAGTTCCAGGATAGCAAAACTACACAGAGAAACCCTATCTCTAAAAAACCTTTTTTAAAAAGTCATATTAAGCCAGGCAGTGGTGGCATACACCTTTAATCCTAGCACTTGGGAGACAGAGGCAAGGGGATTTCTGAGTTCGAGGCCAGCCTGGTCTACAGAGTGAGTTACAGGACAGCCAGGGCTACCCAGAGAAACTCTGTCTCAAAAAAATAAAAAAAAAAATAAAAAATAAAAAGTCATATTAAGCCAGGCAGTGGTGGTGCATGCCTTTAATCCCAGCACTTGGGAGACAGAGGCAGGCAGATTTCTGAGTTTGAGGCCAGCCTGGTCTACAGAGTGAGTTCCAGGACAGCCAGGGCTACACATAGAAACCCTGTCTCAAAAAAAAAAAAAAAAAGAAAAAGAAAAAGAAAAAAGAAAAAAAAAAGAAAAATCGTATTAAGGGCTAAGGTCTTAAGGTTCAGAGTCTGCTTCGTAGTGACAAAGCTGCTGAGTGCAAGTCATGGACATAAAGCAGAAATTCCTTAAACCTGGGCTCTTCATTCCCGACCATTGAAGCTGTGCTATGCTGGGTGCTATTGAATGAGCGTAGGCTTTCTTGAATTGTCAGCGTCTGATGTTTTCACTCTCTCCTGTGGGGAGCTGTGCTATAGTCCATAGCAACTGTCTGGCTAAGCTGAACAAGGTTCACTCTGCTGCTTGAGTGGATGAGAGCCTGCATGTGCTAGGCCTAGCCTTTGAGATGAGCAGATGTGCTTTGTTTGCCTTTCAGGGTTTTTTATGCCTACAGTGTAGTCTAGGACCCTAAATAGAATGCATTCATATAGGCTTCACTTCATGTTTCATTGTGCCCTCTAGATTCACTCTCTAATTTCACATGGGTCTGTTTGTGTCAGTTGTCATGATTGCTTTGATTTTTTTTTTTTCCCTCTATTTTACATGCACTTTGCCATCACAGAAGGACTGTCGAGTTGCAGCATTTGAAGCCCCACTGGTTAAGCTTAGATAAGGCAGATATTCTGCACTGTGAACCTAAAACTTGGTTTGGCCTTCTTGTTTCTATTTCAGACTTAACTCTAGCTGTGTTGTACACCCATTAGGCTGCATGTTAAGAGGGTGACAAATTTAGGCAGGAATGCAGTGTGTGTGCTCCCAGTTTACTTCTGCAGGCTCCTGGCCAGAGCTCACACAGCTTTCTCTTGGCTCCTCCTTCTAGACCACACCCGTAACCATGCAGGTTGGAGAAGGTCAGCAGGTGCAGATTGTGCAAGCCCAACCTCAGGGTCAGACCCAGCAGGCCCAGAGTGGCACTGGACAGACCATGCAGGTGATGCAGCAGATCATTACCAACACAGGAGAGATCCAACAGATCCCGGTAAGCCTGTCCTCACTGTCCCCAGCTGGATGGATGTTTTCACCTCATGGTGTTGGTATTCCCACTACACACCCAGCTTCATTCATGTTTCCTTTCTGCTCTGCTTCACCAGGTTCTGCCTTACCTCTGCTACACCTCTTCTCTGTCCCCTCCTACACCTACTCAGAGAAATCGTACTAGCATAGCTCTTGCGTCCTCCTCCTTCTCCTCCTCTTACCACCACCACCACCACCACCACCACCACCACCACCACCACCACCACCACCACCACTATTACATTTGTTTGTGCATGAGTAGGTATGCTTTTTTGTATGTATAGAAATCAGGACAACATTATGTTAATCAGATTTTCCAAGATACTTTCAACTATACAAGTGGTTTAATATCAGCTAATAGCTTCAGTATATATTTGTCAGGGAATTTGAGTATCACAACTTCTTCAACCACATGGTCCTAAGGACTGAACTCAGGTCATCAGGCTTAGAAGCAAGTGACATTTCACCACCCCCAGACCTATCTTTTGATTAGCAGAGAATAAGAGAGGAGGTATGTAGGGATGGCCATAAATAACAATTGTTGCATATTCTTAAGTTGGTTCCCAGAGGAGCCTGTAGCAAAGTATATTTTTAGCCTCCATTTAACTTACCCATTCCTTTACTAAAAAAAGCCCCCTGTTCTTTTAGTTATCACAGCCACAACTCTAGGCATGTAAGAAGCAGCAGTGGTCAAAATGAGAAGGAGTGGAACAATCCTTCATGAAATGTATATATAGGCTGGTAGGAATCCACTTGAACTTGCTTTGCCACTTCTCTGGAACAAAGCCCAAAGAACACTCTTTGTCTCATACACAAAAGTACCAGTGGTTCCAGGTATTTGGGTTCTACATTTCATCACTGTTTCAGTTCTAAGACCTTCCTTTTAAATGGTTCTCTTTTTGTATGTGTTTGTTTGTTTTCAAGACAGAGTTTCTCTGTATAGCTCTGGCTATTCTGGAACTCTCTGTAGACCAGGCTGGCCTTGAACTCAGAGATCCACTTGCCTCTGCTTCCTGAGAGCTGGGATTAAAGGCGTATGCCACCACAGTCTGGTTTATATGTGTTTTGTGTGGGCCAAAATAAGGTCATTTAAGAGTTCCCCCATCTTGGGGGGGTGGGGAGCTGCCAGGGGCATCTCCCCCAGCTGGAAAGTCAGCCGCCTGTGATTGCTAGGGACCTTGCCTAAACTTGGAGAGGACTTTAGATTTCACCCTAGGATTCTTGCCTGGCCTTCTAGATTCCCAAGCCACTTTCATCCATAGAAATGAGAACTGCAGTATAGATTTGCTAAGAAATTTGGGCACAACTTGCCAGCAGCTCCTGTTGGCTCTGGAATAAAGTGATGCAGGTCACAGTACACTTGCTGTATGTATTTCCATTGAACCAGATGTTTAACAGACGTAAATTCTGTGTCTCTCTCTTGCCTCAAGCAAATAACTTTGGAGTTGTTCACCAAGAATATAAGTTATGGGGCTGGAGAGATGGCTCAGTTAAGAGCACTAACTGCTCTTTTAGAGGTACTGAGTTCAATTCCCAGCAAGCACTTGGTGGCTCAACAACCATCTGTCATAGAATCCGATGCCCTCTTCTGGTGTGTCTGAAGACAGCACATACATAAAATAAGTAAATCTTTCCAGCCGGGCGGTGGTGGTACACGCCTTTAATCCCAGCACTTGGGAGGCAGAGGCAGGCGGATTTCTGAGTTCAAGGCCAGCCTGGTCTACAGAGTGAGTTCCAGGACAGCCAGGACTACACAGAGAAACCCTGTCTCAAAAAAAAAAAAAGAAGAAGAAGAAGAAGAAGAAGAAGAAGAAGAAGAAGAAGAAGAAGAAGAAGAAGAAGAAGAAGAAGAAGAAGAAAAGAGAGAAAGAAAGAAAGGAGAAAAGAGAAAAAGAAAAATATGAGTTATGTGGTAGGGATACAGCACTGTCAGTAGAGTCTTGACTAGTATGCACAAAGCATTTGACATAGCACTGCGTGCAGGGTGCAGCTTTATCCTGTCAGCATTTTCTCATAGAAGTAAGGTTCCTGGGATGAAGTTAGCTTTTGAAAGCCAGGAAGAAGCTTGTGCCAGTACAACGGTGTGATGCTGTGTGCCTGAGGAAATTCTTCCTCTCAATACAAGCAAGCTGAACAGCCAGGAAGGTGCTTTCTGACACCCCCCCCAACTCCCTCCCCAGACAGACCAAATTTAGCATGTATTCTCAAGAATTTCCAACCCCTGGAATGTGTGTGGGCATACACAACCACCCCTCCCCCAACCCCCCCCCCATACCCTTTATCTCTGCTGACCCACAGATCTCAATAATTGCCTCATTCTTCCCTCTACCTGAGCTCCAAGTGACAGTACATTCATGGCAGAGTGAATTCTAGGAGCCTGAGTTAAGGCTTTCAGCACGCAGTTAAGTGCAGGCTGCTGTATTACTGGTTATCTGAAGTCCCGTTGTAAGCATGAAGAACTCCAAGAACAGTTTTGTAGCTTTGCTTTCCCATGGTGGGGTTTTCTGTGAAAGTTTTACTGACTTGACTTTCTCTGGGGAGAATTTGGCCAGAAGAAGCTAGTGCTGAATATCAAGGATCTTCAAAGTGTCCAGGGAAACCCCCCCCTCTACTCCCCCAAACTCCCTCCTCATTGGTCCTGAATCTTGGGGTCAGAGACAGTAAAGCCGGCCAGACTTCTCCTCCCAGATGTGCTGAATGGCTTGAATTGACATCCATCTGTTTCGGGGGCCTGGCAGACCTCGGAACTGTTGAAAGCAGATGGAGATGGTGCGGGAGGGCTGAATGTAAAGCTCATCTGAAGTGTCAGGCAGTCTTGGGAAAGCCTGAGATGAGCGCTGATCAAATATGCAACTGCCCGCAGAGGATGGCTCTGCAACCAGATTAGGACATGCTCTTTTATGGGGTGGGGGTACTTTTCTTTTTTGGCCTGTGTTTAAAGGACTTTTTTTCCCCCAGGGTAGCCTTCTATTGAGAGACTTGCAGGGCATGTTCAATTCCTAAATCTGGTCATGGGAAGTGTGTGTGAGAGAGACGGTGCTCATCCCTGTGCTCTCTGTCTCTGCCCCACCCTAGGTGCAGCTGAATGCCGGCCAGCTGCAGTATATCCGCTTAGCCCAGCCTGTATCAGGCACCCAAGTTGTGCAGGGACAGATCCAGACACTTGCTACCAACGCCCAACAGGTATGTACACAGGAGACATAGGCCTGAGTGGGAGACAAGCATTAGCCGGCCAGCAAGAACCATTTACCCCAAACCTTTATCTCTGCCCCCTATCCAGGAGCAGATGGAATTGACTGGAAAATGGGATTCACAATGTGTTTCTTACCATCTTGCTCTTGAGGGACAGAGAGGTCTCAAGAAAATCAGGAAGAACCCTGGTGTGTGTACACATCAGGCTGTAGGGAACTAGTTGCCAGGCTGTATTCCATCGACAGTTATGTCTGGTGTTCTTGTGCCCTTGGGGAAGCATACTTACTCTACCTCCATAGTCAGGCTCAGCCAGAGAAACTCCCATCCCTCATGTCCTCCTGCCTTACCATCATGAAAGCTGAATCCTAAGTACCAAGGGGGCTGCTTACTCTAGACCTTGGGGCCTGAGGGCCATGGTCATAGGGACAATGGTGAAGGGGATGCATTGTTAATGGATCCTTTCGCCTCAGACCCAAAAAAAGCAGCAATCGTTTAAGAGCTGGACCTGTCTGGCCCAGTTACATTTCTGGTGATGTATCTATTGACAGTGGTGACAGAGCTGAGTTAGAGCAGGTCTCCAAAGATCTCATTTGGGAAAATGTGAGGAATGAGCCAAAAGTAAGGCATCTGAGCTCAGGATCACCTCTGGGATCATTAGAGGACCCTTCCTACCCCTGCGACTTGTTTGCCTATGCTGCTGGGCTTCCCATAAGTTTCTGGGGTCTCAGTGACACTGATGGACTTACCAAGACTGGTTATGCCCATGAGCCTGTCTCCCTTTTCCTTACTTCTTTTTTCTTTTCTTTAAAAGCATGTAGGTAGGATTCTTATGATTTTCTTTATATCCAAGAAGTGAAGCAGAAGGAAGTGAGAAGGGTTTGTGGTTCCTCAGAGGCCAATTTGGGCAATAGAAGCCAGAAAGTGGGGAGAATGGGAGATCCAGGAAGTGGGTACTTTGTGGGTACCTAAAGTCTCCATGATGTAATTTTACAAGTTGGCATCTAATTTAAGAAATGTTTGTTGAATGCATGCTGGAAAAAATACATGTGATTTAAAGGTAAATTAAACTTTTTTTAGCTGCTGTGGATAGCAGTCTTGTTGGCCACAAAGCACAGTTGGCCTTAATCTGTGAGAATTATTGTTTGTCTTGGACTTGTTCATTTATCCTGAAAGCATTTCTGCAAGACTGACTCTGCACCAGGGGAGAGTATAGATTAATCAAAGCTACCTACAGTTCTCAAGCAGCTTACAGACCTACAGAAGGCGAAGGACCTAGAATAAGAAGCAGTAATAAATAAGCCCTTCCTACCTGCCCCTTTCTTGGTCCTTATAGTCCTTGCTAGGCTTGCAGAGCTGTTTTGGGCCATTGTGAGGACACATGAGGGAACAAGGTTTACCTGATAGATTGGCGCTGATAATCCCAAAAGCTGCTGCAAAGGCTGCTGCAAGTTGCATGTTCCACAGACACACATGCACACGCCCTAGTCTTTGCAGTTTGCCCAGCTCTTCCCAGCAGCTGTCATCATATCCTGCTGCTCTGCTTGGCCGTCTAAAGTCCTGTAAAATGTGAAGTGTGTGAGTAAATGTTCTTGCTGAGCACATCTCTCTCTGTTTCTATCTCTTGGCCCAGAGGACTGCACACTGAGTGTCGGAAAAAAGTACTTCATGGCTTGCCACGGGGACTGTGAGGGCCAAGGCTGCTGCTCACTAGGTGTTTGATATTGCAGTCAGATAACCTGGGTGATAGGGCTTGGTTTCTAGCCTACCTTCCAAGGACGGAGGGGGCCACACACCACTTTGCCCTTCATTTTGCAATCTGCTTTCACTGGCTGAAAAATAAAGTTTTAGGGTTTCCAGTCAAAGCCATGACTATGACTTTAAAGCTGATACAACTCATACCTTGAGGGGAGATGGTGGTTCAAATCTTTGCTAACCCTAAGTGGAAGGAGACTGAGAGAGACTCTTGCTCTGCAGGCCTTTGTCAAATACCTATTCAGGGGCAGGCCTCATTCTGAACATTTGTAGGCCTTGTGTCTTGATCTTCATGTGGTGGGCTGGGAGACCCTGCAGCTAACACCCCTGCGCTCTCTTTGTGCTTCCCTACAGATCACACAGACAGAGGTCCAGCAAGGACAGCAGCAGTTCAGCCAGTTCACAGATGGACAGGTAGGGGCCCAGCCTGAGTCGGGGTCCAGGGATGGCAGACAGTGTGGGTTTGGATGGGTATGTCTTTCTGCCTAGTAGTGAACAAAACATGTTATACAAGTAGTACTCCTTTCCGCCTGCAGGCTGTGGGAGCCACAAACAAACAAACAAGCAAAACTTAAGTGTTATTCAGCTCAAATTACCATCTGGAGGTAGGATGTGCCTCTTCCAGGTTCACTCAGTTATTGTTACAGACCCAGCACTAAAATGCAAGTTTTCTGGTTCCTTCTCTAGGACTACTTTTTCCTATCCCAGGACACTTAGGTGTGTGGATTAGTTCAAACGAAGGAACATGTGACTGCTTAAACACTCTTAGATACCCAAGAAAGGGTTTTTCTCTGCTTACCTGCTTTTCCCTCACAGCATAGTCTCTGAATCCACTGAAGATGCGATAGGTGATATGTCCAGATTTATGTTTTCTGATGCCCAGAAAGAGAAGAGTTGGCTTCTGGCCCCTCTGGTCTCTGCCAGGACCAGTGATAAGCTCTTAGGTCACGGGTCCTCTGGATGGTTTCTTTCAGGGGCCCCCAAAACCAGGAGACTGGACCGCCCTAGCTTGTCTTCTTTGCTCTGACAGGCGTGGTTGTAGTAAATGTCTAACCAGACCACCTCCTTGCACAGAGCCCTTGGAGGAAGGTACTAGCTAGTACTATGGTCAAGTGCTTGTAGTTGTCAAAGCAGAAAACGATGCAGCAAGTTTGAGCTAACTGAAGAGCAAAGAGAAATGAAAGACACACTAAACCACCTCACATGGCAGTCTGGTGCCTCCTATGCCTGCTGCTTTTTGTCTCTGTCCCCTAAAAAGACTGCCACTCCATCCCTCTTCCCTCTGACACTTTGTAGTGGGTATTGGTTAAGGTATCTGGGCCCCATCCAGTTGGAGGCCTATAGAGCACTGTTTGCCTCCATCCCAGGAGTGACCTCATTCTCCTCTCTACCCTTTTGCAGCAGCTGTACCAGATCCAGCAAGTCACCATGCCTGCAGGCCAAGACCTCACCCAGCCCATGTTTATTCAGTCAGCCAACCAGTCCTCAGATGGGCAGACTCCACAGGTGACTGGAGACTGAGGGCCTGAGTTGACAAAGACAAGGACACCCAACACAATATTTGCCATAGAGCCCCAGGCGATGGGGACATACCCTTCCTCACCAGAGGACCCGAGACTTCATTGCCTCCTGCAGGCTAAGATACTGGTGCACTACTTTCCACGCCTGGGGGACTAAGATTCTACAACAGAAAGATGCAATATTTTTTATTTTCTTTTTCCATTTTTGTCTCCAAGGAATCAATATTTCAATATTTTGGGCTATGTGTCCAATGCTATGAAACGAGAATATTAAATAACATATTTATGGCCTTTTCTTGAAACGTGGTTGAAGAAATAATTCTCTTGTGTGTGTCCTGGCTTGAGCACTCACCACCACTGCTAAGGGTGTACAGGATTTCCACTCTGCCAGTTCTGCCCTCAGAAAAAAAGAAAGGGTCAGACCCTTTTCCACCAGCAGTCTCCTCTGCCCTTTCCTCAGAGCCTTCCGAATCCAGAAGATGTAGAGACATTTCTCGCCTGGGGGCCCATGAACTCATTCTCCACAGAGAGCTGGTTTCCTCCCCATCCCTTCTCTCCAAGACCCAGGAGAACCAGGACTTTGTGCACTGTTCTGGCCACTGTTTTATTTTTGAATACATTAAAGATTGTGCTCATCTCCGTTGCTGCATGGACTTCAAACTGCATGAAATGCAATAAATCTTGTTTTTGGTACTTGAGAATCTGTGTCTGGGACGTTCATGGGGGCTACTCACTTGGGCAAAGCTTGGAAGGGTTGATTTGTCTCAAGGTTGAATGTCAGGAAAGGTGGACCACTTGTGCAAAGCCAAGGGGACTTCCGAATTGAGATTCTTGACTGGCTTACAAATGAATTTCATCAGAACATGTCTCTTGGCTCAGAAAAGCCTCGCCTCACCCAAATGAACCACTTGTGTGGCATTGTGGGGACATCTTTCCAGGAGAACACTGGCTTCTCTAGCAAACAAGGAACCCAGGAACTCTGCAGCCTTCCTTGGCACAGCGGCTCTTGCCACTGCCTGCTGTAGTTCTCATCCCCAAAGGCTTGGCTCTGCCATAGAGAGCGGCCCTGGCCCTTGCCACCCATCTGTTAGGACTTCTAGAGGACCTCCTCATGTGCACTATGGCACATAAACACAGTGAATAAATAAATGCATGCAAAATGTTTTTGAAAAAGTTTGGTTGGTTAGTTTTAGGTTTTTTGGCCAGAGCCTGCTTCCTGTCCACTGAAGCAAGGGCAGCAGAAAATAGCCAGCATGAGCAATCTTTCTGACATCCTTGTCTACTTACAACCATAGTTGGGCCTGCTGTCACTGTATGATAGCTCTGTGCTAGGAAAAGCAAAGATCAGTTTGCCATAATCCAGTAGACAACTCCCTGGGCTTTGGGCTCAAAGGGTAAGATTGTGCAGGGAAGAGGCTTATACTAGACCCTGCAAGCAGAGGCTTGGTATCCTTGGGATTCCCTTGCCACAGATGGCTCACTGTAAACCTGCCTGGTAGGGTAGGCATTAGCATAGCAAAGACTGATGGTTCACACCTCCTCTTAAAATGTAAGTCCCAAGTTCTGGGGCTTACATTATATTCAGGTCTGGCCAAACTGCCCTTTACTCCTTGGGCAAAAGATAGGGAAGACTATTGGCCTTGCTGGTGATCATTATGTATACCTCACCTGATACCATAAACTAGGATTAGGAAAAACCACCATTGAATGAAAAACTGGGATCATAAAATAAGAGGACATATATGCTAGCCATCAAGACCTACATGATTTTGAAATGATTTGGCACTGAGCTTCCGGGCCACCAAAGCAGAAAGCTAGGACCAAGTAAAGGATTCATTCATACCGTAAAGAAAAGTGACAATTTTGCAAAACTCTTTTCCTAGTTTTAAAGGTGTTGGATAGAGTTCCCTTACCAGAGAAGATTAAGCATCTCATCATTAGCTGTCAGAAAGTAGGCTTAGGAAAGCCCCCATGTGCTTCCCATTCCCAAATTGGCCTTTCCATCTGTGCCACACAAACCCTCCTGTGTGGTGTGTCACACCATTGAATAGGTAGAGAGTTCTGTTCACAGCAAGAAGCTGTATCCTGTTTCCTGGTGCCCCCTGTCCCACCCTGCTTCCCTTCCACTCATTCTGATTACCACCTGCATTAATTTAGACTTCATTCTTTCCTTGTTAAGTATTTGAATTGATTGGTATGATTGGCCAGCAGTTTTGGTGCACGGCACGTTCCCTGGGCCCATTCAGATGTATGCAAACTCTTTGGTCCAGCCCCAAAGAGCCCCTCTCTAATTTCCAGCACGATCCCCTTACATCCATCGGGAGCACTCTGAGCATTTCTGAATGTTCCCATCCTCAGTCTATGATCTTCATGGTGACCCTTCAGAAGCCAGGCAGACAGAGTACAATCCCTGAATTACTGCCAGTTTGAGCGGTCCAGTGCAATGACTTGTTTAAGGTCATTCTGAATTAGGGGGTGGGCTTAAACACAAACCTTGGTTTCCTGACCCCTGTTCATCTCCAGATAGACGCTTTATTCAAAGCTGGGAAGGGATGTGTGAGAGGAAAGCTTTACATAATGTCCCACATTGGCTTTCACTCGGCTCCCCAGGCCACTTTCCCAAGCCCTGAGTGTAACGGAGTAGTAAATAAAGTTGGTGCAGCTCTCCCGTGGCTGGGTAGGAACTGGAGACCCCTGGGGTTCAGAGAGGACAACGTGGCTGATGCCTTGCTGCTCAGGTTGGCCAGGGCCACGAGGGGGCAGCATACTGCCCTTACCTGGTTCCTTACCATCTAGCCCCATCCTCTTCTCTATTTGAGAGAATTCTAAGAACTAAAGGGGGTGTGACAGTTTTCTGCTAAGACCCCACCAATCCCCTTGAAGACAGGGTCCTTTGTGATAACGGTAGGAGAGGAAACTTCCGTCTTTGGAGTATTGTTTGAAGATAAGTAGTCCATTCACGGTCCTCCTCACCTGTTTCTTTGCATCCTGCTTGCCCCCACTGCCCACTGACTGCACTCAGTGTTCCTGTACTAACCAGTTGGGTTTCTGAATGTGCGGCCATATTTTCAGAATGTGCTGGCCCTAATGCCTGGAAAGCCCTTTTCATTTATTGATCTCATATACATCCATCAAAGCCCAATTGAAATGGCTCTCACTGAGAAACTTCTAATTCCTTGGGCAGAGTCAGCGAGGACTCTTTCGATGCTCCTACATCAACGTCTTCAGACTATTATTAGAGCTCACATCCACAGCTGTGCAGCAGGGATTTCTTTTGGCACCCTGTGCGCATGTCAGATGCTGTTTGGGACATTCTGCATCCAGCTGAGAACCAGCCAAGCCTTGGGTTTGATCCCCAGTTCATCATAAACTGGGCATAAATAGTACACACCTGTAATTCCAGCACCCAGAAGGTGAAGACAGGGACAGGAAGTCCACATCGCAAGTTTGAAGTCAGCCTGGACTACATGAGACCCTGACTCAAAAAAAAAAAAAAAAAAGTTTGATCCTACGTTGACTCTCATTTCAACATCATGTTAATAAGTGAGTAGTCTCTCCCACTTTATAAGGAAGAAACTGAGGTACAAAGAGGTTAAGAAATTGCTCAAAGGCCGGGCGGCGGCGGTGGTGGCGCACGCCTTTAATCCCAGCACTTGGGAGGCGGAGGCAGGCAGATTTCTGAGTTCGAGGCCAGCCTGGTCTACTGAGTAAGTTCCAGGACAGCCGGAGCTACACAGAGAAACCCTGTCTCAAAAAAAAAAAAAAAAAAAAAAAAAAAAAGAAAGAAAGAAAGAAAGAAAGAAAGAAAGAAAGAAAAGAAAAACAACAACAAGAAATTGCTCAAACCAGTTTGTGGTGGTGCACACCTTTAATCCCAGCACTCAAGAGGCAGAGGCAGATGGATCTCTTGAGTTTGAGGGCAGCCTGGTCTACAGTCTAGGACAGCCAAGGCTACAGAGAAACCCTATCTCGAAGAAAGGAAACAAATGAAATTTCTCAGGGGCACCAGCCGACTGTCAGTCTCATGTAGCCTGGCCTCTGTTGATCTTGCCACTTTCCACAGCACCAGCTCCCTGTAGTGCTTTCTAAGGTGACATCTGAGATATTAAGAGAAGACCCTATGGTGGCCAAGTGCCCAGTCACATGAGTAGTTTGGACACACAGCCTCTTCAATGCCCCAGAGCCAGGCAAGTGATATCACCCCTAGCTTGGGTATCATGCCACTGCCATAGTCCAGAAAGAGGGGACAAGAAGACGACAAGGCTGGCATTCAAGAGGGGAAACTCGGAGCTGGGTCCCAGCTGGGTCACACTGGGCTGGGTTCCTCTGTCTGGCTAGTGCTAGGGCAAGATCTGAAACAGAGCCCCAGCTGGCCTGCATGTCGGAGCCTCCAGCCCCTTCCTGGAGTGAGCTCCCAGCTCCTCCCCCTTAGGCTCCATGCCGCCTTAACAGGTGATGTCTGTGGGACAGAAGCTTTCTAAGATAATGTATGTGTCCAAAAGTCTTTATTTTGCCCTTTGATTTAAGCAACAGTTTGGCAATAGATGGAAATGAAGGCTCACAATTTTTTGCCCTCAGCACTCTGAAGATGTTCTTCCACTGTCTTTTGGCATCTGTTGTTGCTGATGAGAAGTTTACTGTCAATTCAATTATTGGACCTTTGTAGATAAGTGATCTTTTCTCTCTGGTGGCTTTTAGAATTTCCTCTTTATTCTTGATATTCTACACTTTTGCCTAAAAGGTGTCTAGATGTAGGTTTTTGTTTTGTTTTTGTACTGTCTTATTAGGCAAGCTGTAGATCTTCAAACTAGAAACTTATGTCTCAGTTCTAGGAAAAGCCTGGTCACCTTTCAGTATCTCCTGAGTGCTGACACACATACTGAAGACTCACATTTGTGTTGTAATTTTTTTTTTTTTTTGAGACAGGGTTTCTCTATGTAGCCCTGGCTGTCCTCCTGGAACTCACTCTGTAGACCAGGCTGGCCTCGAACTCAGAAATCCGCCTGCCTCTGCCTTTCAAGTGCTGGGATTAAAGGCGTGCGCCACCGCCGCCGCCGCCACTACCACCACCACCACCACCACCACCACCACCACCACCACCACCACCCGGCCTCGATATTTCTTCTTTCACATGTTTAATTCCCTTATTCTGCACTTCAGTCTGGCAGACTTTCCCAGTTCTAGTTTCTAATCTAGTGATTCTCTCTTCAGCTCTATTTACTAATTTGCCCATTAAGTTTGTTATTTTTCAATATCAATGACCTTAGTTCCTTAAAAATTCAGGATTAGTTGTGTTCATTTCTGCTGCCTGTGTCTGCTTGGTGTCTTCCTGATTTTGTTTTATAGATGCTGATTCTTTATCTTCTTGAAGGTTTTTAACTGGATCAAACTTCTTTCAGACTGTCCCATTTTCTCTGGTTCTTTAGGTATGATGCATAGCTAGACCCTGTCTTTAAAACATTCCAGCATTTATCTCCCACACCTAACATTTCAAGAAAAAGCTTCTATTGCTATTTGATGAGGTCTGAGGCCAGAGACAAGGAAGGCTTCAGAAGCCTGAGCTAGCGTAAGGCCAAGCTTGCCCTGGAAGTGCTGCTCCCGGTGCCTCTTGTAACTGAGCTCATCCCTCCCTTACCAAATATTAGCCACTCCTTGTCTGACTTCCCTCCCTGTACTCATGGTCTGCAGTCCCTCCTACTCTCAAGGTATGCCTCCTAACATGTTTATTTTGCCAGGAGAGCTAGCTAACTTGTTTGCTTGATTTGTTTGTTTGGACTGAGGTTTGAACCCGGGTCCTTGTACCTGCTAGGCCAGTGCTTTGCCGCTGAATCCATCCTCAGCCCCGTTTTTGTGTCTTATTTGGAGACAAGGTCTCACTACGTTGCTCAAGCTTGCCTTGGACTCCAGCACTTGGGATCTCCCAGCATCAGCCTCCCGAGTAGCTGGAATGGCAGCCTGGAGCCTCCAGATGACACTTGGTGACTCAACACAGCCCTTCCTCTGCACTCCGACAGCTCTACTGCCCCAGTGACTCTTGCTGAGGCCGAGGACCTGCCAGGAGCCCCCCCCCCCTAGGGCCACGGCCACCATGGCCAGCTCTCCAGCAGCTAGGGAAGGAGGAAGAGTCCCGAGGGCAGCGGAGGAGCCTGTAAGTTAGGAAGGAGTTGACTTTTGTGTCCACACCCTCTCTCTCTGTCTTCGTAAGGTGTCCACTGCCTTCCAGCCTTAAGATCAATGGGGGTTTACACCCACTGAGCTCAGAGACACTCCTCTCTGAGCTTCTTCCCACTTCTGTGGCTTGGAAGTGTCTGGCCAGACAAGCTTGTCTAGGGGAGGAGCAGGTGAGTGATCCACTCAGATCTGAGAGAAAGAGGCTCCTTGGCCCTCTCATGGTCTTTGACTCCCTTCTGTCCTTAAGCCTTCTGTCCATTCTGGGCTGTGTAGGGAGGAGAGAGAAGACCTCCACATCCCTCAGTGCCTTCCTGCTATTGCTCTGTGAGCGCCTTCTTACCTGAACAGTAAGATAAATGCCTCCTATGTGTACAGCCTCTGCTGGCCTGTGCCTCAGGCACTGCTGTGTCTGGCCCTCCTGAGTCCTCCCCTGCTCTGGGCCTAGACTTAGGTCCCATCTTCTATCCAGACTCTTGAGCCTCTGCTGCTAACCACGTTTCTCCTTCCTTCCCTGTGCCTACAGCACCCTCCCTGCCCCAGGCCCTGCCACTCTCACCCACTGTAGCCTAATGCTCTGTTGGGCAAGTTTCCACCCAGCCTGAGGCTGCCTGATAGGTATGAATCTCCTGAGCTCCCAGCATGTTTGGGAGATGCTGAAAGAGAAGAAGTAGCAGTCTTGTGGAGCCGTGGGCCATAAAAGTTATTCTCTCTGGCAGGGCAGTGGTGGCACATGCCTTTAATCCCAGCACTTGGAAGGCAGAGGCAGGCAGATTTCTGATTTTGAGGCTAGCCTGGTCTACAGAGTGAGTTCCAGGACAGCCAGAGCTATATAGAGAAACCCTGTCTCAAAACCAAAACCAAAACCAAAAAAATTAAAAAAAAAAAAAAGTTATTCTCCAAGTCCCCTTCATTCCTGTCCCAAAGAAGGCCAATTGGCCTTCTGTCATTGCCAGTGACAGCTTCTCCCTCCTTGGGCCTCTAGCCATCCAGCAGCTGTGGGAAAACTCAGGAGAAAGTCAAGTGATGGCTCGCACTGGTTATCCCAGCACTGGGAGACAGGCAGGTGGATCGCTGCAATTTCCAGACCACCTGGACTATGTAGCCTGCTGTGTGGGGAGCCGAATCAGAGATCAGGGAGGAATAGGCAGGTGGGAGGAGTCTGGAGCCCCTCCCCTCAACCGTTCTTTACCACCTTATGATTCTATCTGCTAAGAGGAAGAAGCAGGGAGTCCGGGTGCTGACAGCGGCTGAAAACCGCTGAGCACAGCCAACCCTCCAACTCCGCAAGGAATCCGAGCCGTGGAATGACCTGAGGTCAGAACAGGAGTCAATGCCAGGGATGAAGCTACCCCCAAGAACCTTCGCGCCAGGCACTTCTAGACCTTGATCCTCTCAGATCTGGGCATCCTACCCTCTGGCAGAAGCCAGTGCTAGAGATGCAGAATCACCTCTTAGAATTCCTTCTCCTTGGCACTCAAGAGCCCAGCGTTCTGGGAAAGCGCAGGGCAGCGACGGTGTGAGCTCACTGCCTGGTTGTATACCCTTAGGTGAGTGTCCCTACCTCTTAGTCCATTTCCCACAAAGCACAGGACTCTGTAAAGGATAGGACCTGGCCCACAGCTGGTGCTCAGCAAATGGGAACACTCTCCCTCCCCACCCTTCCTCGAAATCAATACCTGCTCCATTGATGGATGATGGAGACAGTGATGGATTACAGCAGATCGGGGAGTTGGCCTGTTCTTGTACAGCCCTGGAAACTCGGAGCCAGGGAGAAACGTGGGGCAGGGGATGAGCTCTGAAGACTAGGCAGGGTTGCCATGGAGCTGGAGCGGAGTTGAGGAAGTCGCTGAGGGTGGAGTCAAGGGCACGGATGTGGGAGTTAGAGTATGTGGGAAGTCATAAGATATCCCACCTCCCTCCAGTAGGGAGGCTAGACCTGGGAGCCAGAGACTGATGTTTGCTCAGAAATGTGTCTTCGTCAAAAAAGGCTGCTGTGGGGGAAGTCTGTTCTCTGTCATGTCCTGGGAATCCGGATGGGCACAGGAAGGCCACTGAGTAACACTCAGAGTGGCCACCTGTCCTCTCTGGACTCTCTCATCTGACACACACACACACACACACACACACACACACACACACCACAGAAGCTTTGCCAGGCCCTCCTAATACCACCTCCCTCCTCCCCCCTAGGAAGAACTCTGTCTCCCTCCTCCCACACTCAATGCACATGACCCTCCTTGCACATGACTCAATGCACTGACCTTCCCAGATGGCCTCTGGGACCTCTGTAGGTGCTTCTGAAATCTAGCTTCCATCCCTACAGGAACTACAGGTCTCTTACCTTCCCCCAGCCTTTGATGGGGTAATATAGATCGTGGATTGGAAAAGATGATGAGACCCTCCCCCCTGCAGAGTTCCATCCACAGAGGGAAAGGAAGCTTGCCAGTCTCCCCCGGGGGAAGAGGAGTGTGGCTTCATAGGTAGTGCTCAACTGAAGGGTCAGATTTCCCAGAACAGACCCAATTTTAGATGTCCAGAGTGCTGATAAGGGCAACCTGAATTCAAGTTCCATTTCAGCTAAGATCAAAGCCTCAGAAGACCCCAGCAGCCACTTTCCGTTGTGTAATTTGAATTCTTGACTTGAGTCCCGTCCCTGGGCCTCTGATGGAGTACTGTAGTTTACCAGTCAGGAGAGGCGATGCCATATAAGGGATGGGGGGTATACTGGCTTCAGCTTATAGGGAGAAGATAGCTATATCTAGCCCTGGCGCTGCAACTTGTGGGGCCCTGAGGTCTAGAAAGCTCCAGTCCTCAGTAGGTCAGGTCATGACCTTTGCAGGAGCAGCAGGCCCTGCGCACTCCTAGCCCCACAGGCAGTGGGAGAGATTCGGGTCAGACCTCAGAATGCATCCCAGCTGGGCAGGAGGGGAAAGGGTCGCTAGGGGTTGAGGTAAGGCTGACTGCCAAATCTGGCTTGAGGATCTCGGATCCTACACACCCTCCCCGCCCATAGCCCTCCCTCCAGCCCTCCCGCTCTGGCGCTCAGCAGATCAATGCTGCCTTTGCTGACAGCTGAGAATCGAGCTTGCAGCCCGCCCCCTCCCCCTCCCCTCCGGCTAGCTGTGTCCCCCGAGATCCTCCCGGAGGAGTGGAGGAGAGTTTGCTGCGGAAGCGCTTCACCCTGGGGCAGGGCCTGCGGAGGGAGCGTCTGGTTTGGCCCATCGCTTTGGGTCGGGGAAGAGGGAAGGAGGGCCAGCAAGCCCGAATTATCACTTAACACAGGGTCAGGAGGGCGAAGGTAAGGGGCCAGCCAGCTCTCAGCCGGAGACGGAGGTCAGCCACCGAGAACTTTGTGCTGGAGAGGGTGCACCTAGACAAAGTCCGGGTGGGATGCTATGGGCCTTTGGGAGTGCTTTGTCCGGTTCCCTAATGCTGGCTCCGTTTACTCAACTGGGGTCTCCTCTTTCAACAAGACGGGAGGAGAGACTCAGGTGTGAGCTACACCGCCCCAAACATTTCGGTAGCCGCGGGGCACCAGGCCCTTCGAGTAGCAGCGGAAGGAACAGAAGCTGCTGTCCCAACTTCACTCAGCGCATTTTAAACACCCTATTCAAGAAACCAAGGGCATGACCCGACGGCACGCCTCCTCGCTTACACCACCCATCGCGCTGCACCGCCCGGCTCTACACACCCTTCTTCACACTCCCATCCATCCATCCATCCGTCCGTCAGTCCATCCGTCCGTCCATCCATCCTATCCATCCATCCATCCATCCATCCATCCATCCATCCATCCATCCACTCACACTGAACCCACGCAGACCCACGGCTGGCCAGCCAACTCGCACAAGTAGGCACTTCTCTGGACACACACACCTCCACTCCACAATATGAGTGTCCCTCGAGCGACCGCGGCCACAACTCCACACTCCACGCCCCACTTTCCACAACCACTCCCCAGGCGTCCCAACCTCCCTCCCCCCGAGCCGGCCACCAAGGCCACCACTCGTACACGCCCGGCCTCGGGACCCGGCGCGCTGCCCGCGCCACACACTCCGGGCCGGCACACACGGACTGGGCGGACCGCGCGCCCTGCCCCGCCGCGTCGGGCGCGGGTCCCCCTCCCGGTGCTCGCCTCTCTCGCTCCCTCCCGATTTGGGAAGGCTGCCGCGGGGCGGGCGGGGGAGGGGCGGGGCGGGGCGGGGGAGGGTGACATGTGAGCGGCGCGCCGGCGGCAGGTGGAAAGGCGAGCGGCATGGAGCGCGTAATAAGAGAGTTGGAGTCGGAAAGAGCCGCCCCAGTCGCCGGGGAAGCGGGCGGTCAGTACGGGCTCCCGCGGCCCCGAGGCTCCGAGCGACCGCCTCCGGACCCCGCGCGGACCCGGCTTGGTCCCTAGCCCCCGCCGCCTGCGTACGCGCCCAGGGTCGCCTCGCCGGCCCGGGGTTCGAGCCATGCGACTCTGAGCCGCCCGAGCGCGCCCCCGCCCCGCAACGCCCCGGCCCCCCGCCCGGCGCCGCCCATGGCCGAGGCCCCCCCGCGCCGCCTCGGCCTGGGCCCCCCGCCCGGGGACGCCCCCCGCGCGGAGTTGGTGGCGCTCACGGCCGTGCAGAGTGAACAGGGCGAGGCGGGCGGGGGCGGCTCTCCACGTCGCCTCGGCCTTCTGGGCAGCCCCCTGCCGCCGGGCGCGCCCCTCCCTGGGCCGGGCTCCGGCTCGGGCTCCGCCTGCGGCCAGCGCTCCTCCGCCGCGCAGAAGCGCTACCGCCGCCTGCAGAACTGGGTCTACAACGTGCTGGAGCGGCCCCGCGGGTGGGCCTTCGTCTACCACGTCTTCATGTGAGTTGGGGACCCCTGCGCCCCTTCGCGTGCCCTGGCGCTAACCCCGCGTGAGCCAGATCCTTGGGGACCGCCACCCCGCGCTGGCTCCACCTCTCTACCCTCCTGCCCTGGGGCAGACCCTCAGTCCTCCTTCTCGGACCCGCGCCCCCTTTTCCGTCTCCCAGCCTGACCTAAGCCCTGATCTCCCAGCCTTGCCCCCTGTTGCCCTAATCTCTTGCCCCCTGTGTCTAATCTCTTCTGCCTGCCCTCCTTAACTTTCATCCTGGTCGCAGAGCCCCGCTGCTCCGGCCCGGCATTCAGAGTCTTGTTCTCTGCTTTACCAAGTCCGAAGAAGCCACTAAAGTGGGGTTCTCCTTTTCTTTTTTTCACCTCACCCTCCCTGTGTCCCAGACACAGAAGACGCCAGTCCCTACATTTTTTTCTCTCCCCTCAGGCTCTGTAGCTATGTTGTGCTCCCACCTGGTCCCCTTGGAGATGTCTCTCTTCAGAAACAGGCTGTATCCAGCTCAGGGCTGGCCTCTGACTGTCTAGGTGTCTAGGGTTCCTACGGCCCTGACAGGCCTGTGTGCTGTTTCCAACTTTATCTGAGTCTTCTTTAGTCTTGCACTGCACCCTCAACTTCGAAGTAGCCGAGGCAGCTGGCTGTCCTGCCTGCCCTGCCCTGCCCTGCCCTGGCCTGGCCTTGCTGGCCAGCTGTACTAGGCCTGGCTCTGGGCATGGGGAAAAAGAAAGAAGAGAGGGGTATGTTTGGAAACAATGCCACTGTGGGGCCCCTCCTCCCCTCAGCAGGCTCCTACAACTTTCAAAACACTGACCCCTCTTGGATGTAGAGAGTGAATTTTGGCAGCTCAGAAGGCAGTCTTGGGGGAAGGCCTGGCCAGGCCAGGAACATGAGAGGCCCAGGCCATATCGGTTAATGGGCTGGGCCGGGTGCTGAGATGCGAAGTGCCTGGGAGAGACAATGAGCTGCCTTTCCCACTGTGCGCTTCAGGGTCTCCAGGGCAGCCTCCCCTCCCAGCCCCCACCCTCCCCCACCCCCGTGGTCCCCCTGACAGGCACTTGACAATCTGTCCCTATGCTAGACTTGAGTTTCCCTTTGTGGGTGACTTAGCTTGTCCACCTGTCTGTCTCCAGGTGCCTTGTGGGCCTATTCTCTTATTTATTTTGATGCCTGTGTGTCCGTCTGCCTAGCTACCTGTTCAACCCCGGTCTGGCCACCCCTCTGTCTGGCTTTTCCCACCTGTGTCTTTCTGCTTGTCCACATAAGTATACTCTCTTGCCTCTGCTCGGAGAGAACAGGGGTAGGGGTGGGGGGATGGGCACAGACTCTCAGGGGGAGAGGAAGATGGTACCAGGAAGAGCAGAAGAAGGGAACTTTCTATGGAGCCGCCCACCATTAAGTACCTAGAGGTGGCCGGTGTGGCTTTGTGCCGAGACCCCTCAGGTTAAGACTTTGCAGGGTGTAAGGTCAGGCTTTGGATCCCAGTGAATAATCAGGAGCGATCCACATCTCAGTGCACCCCAAAAGTCCTGGATGGACGCCTGTCAGTCAGGTGTAGCCTTCAGTGAAGTGATGCAAGTCAGTGCTGGGGGGGGGTGAGGGGCTCCAGTGTCCACTGAGAAGTCAATGCACTGGAGCTAGAGGTACATCTTACCGACAGAGCCCTGCATGCTGTCATCGGAAGAAAAGGAAAAAAAGCAAAGAAAGACTGTGTGTGTGTGTGTGTGTGTGTGTGTGTGTGCTCCCGTGTGTATGAGTTGTGTGGCAGGCCCCTTATGTGCCCAAGGAGCCTAAGACACGGGGCACAGCTGTGCTTTCCACAGGCTCCTCCCCGGAGGTGACTTTTCCAAGGCACGGCTGGGCCCAGGAGGTCAGATGGCTCCTCACTTGGTGCCTTGGCCTCAGGCTGGGACAGTCACGGAGATGAAAGCAGCCAAACCCAGACCAACCACACCAACCACGACTGGAGCTCCTTTAGAGCCCCCCCTTTCCTCCCACGAGCTAAATCGGATGACACCTTTGCCCCACATCCGGCTCCTTCCGGGTGCCAGGAATGCCCTGGCTAGGGGCACCCGTGTCCTGGATGGACACTTGTCTTCAGGAGCTCAGGGCGGAAGCGTTAATTAGAGCCCCAGGGGAAGAAACATGGCGTGACAGTGTCTGGATGTTTAGGGTTCTCAGGGAACTGGCCGTAGATCTTGGAGGTCAAGGAGACTGAGGTGCCGGGAGCCCCTTCCTATTGAGTGCTGTGTGACATTGTGTTAGCTGAGAACCTCTCTGAGCATTAGATCTGTAGGTCATTAGAGTGGGCAGAAATCCCATATTTTGGGACTTCTTCATGGATGGGCTAATGGGTGGGAAAGAGCTGACTGAACAGCTGTCTGGGTGAGAGGAATAGGATTGGGTGTTAGCATTGGGGGCGGGGGGAGCCTACACAGAAGTCTCTCCTGTTCTCTATGAGTTCCAGATATGGACTTTCTCAGGCTCCCGCAGTAGGGTCTTGCATGGTCTTGCCAGGAAGCACTGAGAGCATTTCTAGCCCCCCCCCCACTGGTGGGGTGGGGTTCCCATGCACAGGGCATCAGTTAAGAGTCCCAGTTAGGATCTGTTTTCAGAGTCCCAGGCCAAGGGTGGGGTCCCACAGAAGAGCCTAGGAGAGAGGATTTGGGAAGGAAGTTGCTGAGATACTTCCCTCACGTCAACTGGTCTCCCAGGACCCCCAGGGGTGGAGGACTGAGCCTCTCTTGCCTTCAGCTATGCCTCTGGGAAGTGACCGCAGCCTGTCCTGTCTTCTTGTAAAGACCAGAATGAAGTCACTGGACCTCCCCCTCCCCCCCCCGCCGCCCCCGGGCTCTCTCTAGGCCCTTAGTTCTACCACTTTGCCTCCTCACCCCAGTGCCCCTGACACTGGCATCTATTTCCCCTGCCCGCACCCCCTTACCCTCCTGCCTCACCCTCTCCCCCCAACCCCCATCCCAAGCCTTGTTTCTCAGCACTTTACCAAGCCCTCATTACTGAGTCCCTAGGGGCAGACTCACTCCTTGTGGTATCCCCTCAGACCTGACCAGCACCTCTGGAGTCCCAGATGTGGAAGGGGCTGCCTCGGAGCACGCCCCTCCCCCATGCCCACTCAGCTTCCCTGGCCACTGTTAAGTGCTCGCCACTGACCCCTTGCTCCCAGCCCCCGCCCCCGGCAAACAACTCTAAGTGAAGGTTTAAGGCTCTGTAAACATCCTCCCTCAGCCTTGTCCCTGGGGTCAGAAACTGTGGGAATGGGACGAGAAGGAGGGTAGCCACAGCTCTCTGAGCCTGTACACTCCTAACTTTGGAGTCCCTCCACCCCGACCTCCTACCCCAAGCTTGTGAGACAGAGCCTAGAAGTTATCCCAGCGCAGGACACCCGGACCAGACCAGGTCAGTTCTCATATTCTGACAGCCCCCTCCGGACTCTGAGAAAACTAAGGCTCTGGAGACCGAAGTCATGTGACAAATTGGTAGCAGAAGCCGAGGGCCAGGCCTTGAGTCCAGACTCCCTGTCCAGAACCATTCTCTCTGCTCACTGAGGCCACCTGGAGTGGCCCTTGGAGGAGTTCAATCTGAGATTTCTGGCTTTGTGCAGGCACACACCCTTCCCAGCCTGGTGAGGCAGGCCCTGTTACCCTCCCCAGTTGACAGATGAGGAAGGGAAAACCCAGGGAAGGTCATGGAGTTCACAAGGAAGAGCAGCAACTAAGAGCTGTCTGTCCTCCACTGACCTTAGCTGGGTCAGGCCCCAGACCCCACCCCCCAGAGCATCTGTGTCCCTAGCACCCAGCACACCTGCAGCCAGGGGGCAGTGATAAGATTTTATAGAACTGGGTGGAAACTGTTCTGTTGTCTCTGGGGGCAGTCAAGCATTCGTTGCAGAGAATATCCCTGCCACATGCTGTACCCACCACAGCCCTGACACAGGTACCCACAGATGTCACCCATGCACGCGTGGCAGCATCCCGGAGAAGGAACCCATGCTCCACCTTCTCACTAGCTTCATAGGTTAGGTCGCATCAGATCAGAGGAGACTCCTCCCTTAAGGCAGTTTTAGCCTATCCTTTCCCGGGGTTTCAGGAACAGCTGGGGGACTCTGATACAGTGGGGCTGGCTTCGACTCCCCTCACAGGGCCACCCCGAGCCCCTTTGCCCAATCCTGCTGTATGTGGCTGGGTCTATCAGGCATAGAACAAACGGGACACATTCTCCTCCAAGGTGACACTCAGCCTCCCAGACAGACAGCGCTGCAGAAACCTGATGCTCCAACACCTTCACGATGTGACTGGGAAGGACTTGGAGTGTGTGACCCGGGGCACTTTTGGGCTTCTGTTTTTCCTTTATAAGGAGTGGGAAAGTGAAGATGTCAATTCTTCCACGGTTTCTTTGCCCTTTCGCTCCCCCTGGCACCTGCCGCTCCCTCCTTCTGAGTCAGGCCACCGTGTGTCTGTCCCGCTCCAGATCTTAGCACATTTCTCCTTCTCACGGAGGAAGCTCTTCTGGATGTGTCTATAAACCCCCACCGCTGAAGAAGCCCATAGCCACATGGCGTTGGAACCAGGCGTGCTTTAGGAGGTGATTATTCTTGGGCTGGAGGCAGCACTTGGAGTGGGTGGTTAATTTTAAGTTCTAGGCACCATCAGAGTCACTTAGGTGGCCCAGGAGCAGGGGGTGGAGGTTCTGGGGCCTGCCCCAGAGGAACCCCGTGGGGAACGCTCTCCACTCTGGTTCTCCACAGTGCTGTGACAGCACTGCCGTGACAGCTGAGGGCCCCGGGAGGGAGACGGGAGGCTTCCCATTTCCACAGAGCTAGTTCCACGGGGACCTAAGAGTGTGGATTTGGGCTTGCAGATGGAGTTCGTTTCTGCAGCCGCCCTTAGCTGCCGTGAAAGTCGCGTAGTCTCTCTGAGTTCTGGCTGTCTAATCTGAACAACCAACGGGAATCACAGCTACCTCCGGGTGGCCAGAGCTGAGGAAGGAGAGAAGCCGGTTGGTCATAAGTCGTTGTCCTGATGGGAGGTCTGACAGGGTCCTGGGCTCAGCAGGGCGGTGGGGGTGGTATTGCCTATGTCACCTGGGTGTCTGCCAGGAGCCGGACACTATGTCTTTGTGGCCTTCTGTGGGGCATCCTCCAAGCCCATCTGAACCTTTTTCTCTTTTAGGATGAATCTCGCAGGCTAGCCTCTAACGTCTAGGCTCATGCTCTCCTGCCTAAGCGGGGTCAGTGCCTCCCTCCAAGCATCTTCTCATTTCGGCCTCCGAGCCACGGTGCCAGGGTGTCAGGGGACAGTCACCTTCGCTTCACACTGGGTAGGGGATGTCACACAGCTAGTGCCTGGAGTCACTGACCCGAGTCTCTGGGCCGCTTATGGATTTGTTTCTTCCATTGTGTCACAAATGACATCAGCCAGCACAGCTTTGCCAGGCTTGGAGAACCAGAGCCCTGCCTGCAGGGAGCAGATGGGGGAGGGGGTGTCGGCCGTGGGGAGGCTGCCCAGTCTCTAAGAACAGAAGAGCGCTGCTCTCTAAGTCTCCTGGGCCCTGGTTCTGGGGCTCTGTGTGTGTGAGTGTGCCTGTCTCTGCATCAAGGTGCCATTGTGGGGTTGTGGTTTGGGTTTCACGGTTCATGTTGTTGTCGTTGTCGTTGTCGTCGTCGTCGTTGTCCCCAGCCCTACCCCCCCCCACTCCTACCCCCCCCCCCAGAGCTGACACAGAGAGGCAACCCAGTACCAGTGGTCTCTGGATAAACCAGGGAAGATGCCTATTCACACTCCACCCGTTCCTCAGCCTCAGTGTCCTCTTCTGCCAGATAGGCCTAGCAAGGAAGGGAGCCCCACTTGCTCAGGATTGCAAGCGCAGGGCTATGCCCGTGGTGAGACGTGCTGCTGACTCAAGAGTTGGAATAGGAGGAGGACATCTTGTAGAGCCTTCTGCTAGGGCCCGTCGGAAGACACAGAAACATTTAGAGGGCTTCCCAGGAGGCTGCCAGTCCCACGGAGGTTCCCTGGGCTGGGGAGAAGGTATGCTCCAGCCTCTGAGGCTTTATGGAACCCACTGGGACTCCGGGCAGACTGGGCAACTCTGTCCCCAAAGCAGGATCTGTGTGTCCTGGAGCTTGGCACCTGGGGGTGAGGAGCAGGGGGGCAGCCCCAGGCAGCAGACTAATTGGGCTAAGAATCCGCGGGCAGCGCCTGAGGGAGGCGGTCAGAGAGAGCAGAGAGCAGCCACTCTTCTCTCATCCTTCCTCCATGGAGGAGGGTGGGGTGGGGTCTCTGGCCTAGGAGCTGCAGGGAAATCCTGTGACTCCTCAGACCCTTGTCCAGGTGGGTGGGTGGTCCAGGAGCGAGCTTGCTGGAGATGAGAAAGTTCGGTTCTCACAGAAACCAAAGGGATGGAGGTCAGATACCAAGAGGGACTGTCAAATAGCCAAGAGCTGGAGAGGCATTCTGTGGGATACTCTTTCCAAAATGTGGCAAGGTCTGTCTAATGGAGCTGGACGAGATTTACTCTAAACATCCCCACCGGGCAGAGCAGTGGCACCCCTCCCCAGCACAGAGGGTGCTTCCTCTGAGCCCAAGGTTGGAAAGGAAATAAACCGGGATGTGCTGGCTCTGGAGCGAGGGGAGGGCTCTGTCCTGCGTCTCCCTTACCCCTCCTTCCCTGCAGCCCCTCCTTGGAGAGGCCAGGTCTCTGCCTTTGGGCTTATTTTCTGCTGGGCTTGGCTGTCTCTAGGGGCTGGGGAAAGAAGGAGGGCAAGAAAGAGTGGCTTTGTCAGCACAATCCAGGTGCTTCTGGCCCATCTGGGCCTGACTGCCACCCTCTGCAGCAGGGACAGCCCTCACCCAGGTGCAGTCAGGATCCTGAGCCCCAGGGAGGATCCTCCTTCAGGGATGGGGTGGGGGAGACCTGCCTGCACAGCTTCTGGGTCCAGTTCCTCCTTGCTGCAGAGAATCAGAGCAGAGATTTCAGGGCTCCAGAGGCCTCACAGCTTGGGCAGATGAGGAAACTGAGTCAGGAGCCAGGATCTGATGACCCAGAGCACAGCTCAACAGATAGATGTTGTTATGTTGTGTGCCACACATCCCCAGGGAAGGGTCAGCCCCTGAATGTATTCAGCCATTTCTCCTACCAGTCTCTGCTTAGAGACCATGGAGTGGGAGAAGTGCGACGACGGGGAGGAAAGGGGGAGCCTTGGCCCAGCAGAAGGGAGTTAGGAGGGCGCACAGCCTGGGGACGAAATAAGGCTGAGGGGGCATGTCAGCAGCTCCTTCGGGCTCTCTTTTATTTTTGGTGTGTGTGTGCGCGTGTGTGTGTGTGCGTGCGTGTGTGTGTGTGCGTGTGCGTGTGTGCGTGTGTGCGTGCGTGCGTGCGTGCGTGTGTGTGTGTGTGTGTGTGTGTGCAGGGTCTTTCTAACTGGCCTAGACCGACCCTACATTCCATATCCTCCTTCATCCTTATCTCGAACACTGGCATCACCACATTTGGGAGTTTTTTGTAGTGGTGCTAAAGATCTAACCCAGGGCTTTGTGCATGCTAGGCAGGCACTCTTTTACAGAACTGTATCCCTCACCACTGCAGGCTCATGTGTACACACACACACACACACACACACACACAGACAGAGAGAGGGGGGAGGGATAGAGAGAAAGGGAGAGAGAGAGAGAGAGAGAGAGAGAGAGAGAGAGAGATTGAGGCATAAAGAAGTGCTGGACATGGTGGCTCACACCTTTGATTCCAGCACCCGGGAAGCATAAGCAGGCAGATCTTTGTGAGTTCAAGGCCAGCCTGGTCTACATTGTGAGTTCTAGGACAGCTACACAGTGAGACCCTGTCTAAAAACAAACAAACACACAAACCCACAAAAAGAAGTTAAATGACTTGCCTAACATCAACACGGCTAATGTTGGAAGAAGAGGCATTGCAGAAGCAGCTTTTGAGCCCAGAACAAGACTCCTGTGCCGTGTGCTAAGCTGTCTGCCACTCTCTGCCTTAGCAGGGGTCTGAGTTGACAGGGCCCTCCTATCTACTTCTTGTCCCCTAGGACACAGGAGATTGAAGCCAGGCCCTGTGCTGCTAGGCAGGCACCTGCCATGAGCCCCCTCCTTTTGGGGAGGGGAAGCTCAAGCCCCCCCCCCCACCTTTTCCCTGTGCCTCTTCTTCCTCTCCTTAAATTCTGGGCTTTTGTCTTGGGCCCCTTCCTTGAAGTTTCCTGGTGGGCTCACAATCCTGTGATGTCATGTGATCCTTTGGAGGAAAGCTTCCCCTTCAAGGTTTTATCTCTGAACTCCCAGATAGTGAACATCCCAGCCTACCCCTCCAAAGTCTGTCCTCCTTCCCGGATCCAGTGGCCTTCCCACCTCTAAACCCCAGGCGGCTCTTCCTGCAGGCACCCTCTGTGCCTCCTCTTGGAGATGACCCACAGCGCACTGGCAAGTGCCCTGTGTATTTTTCCTTAGGCTGGTCACACACTTCCCTCTCGCATCACCGCTGTGCCGCCAACTCCTGTCGATCCTGCGAAGCCCTGGTTGAACATCAGCTCTCCTCGGAAGCTCTCTGCCCACTCCAGGCTCTACTGGGGATGCTGCTGTGTCCCAGAACTTTACCTTCTGCCCTGTGTAATATTCTTGGTTCTTTCTCAATGACCGGTCAGACCTGGGTAGGGAAGGGCGAGCACTGTGCCTGGCTCACATTTGGGGAAGTCACTATCCGGGCATGAGAGAGTGGCGGCGGTGGCATCTAGGTTTTAAGAAGGGAAGGGTTTTACCAGCTGGAGAGAAGTGGAGAAAGGGCTCTCCGAGTGCCGTGCCGGAAGCTCTCTCTGCCGATATCCCGAGCGCAGAGCTCTGACGCAGGAATAGCTGGGGTGAAGATTTTGAGGCAGGCTTTCCTGGTCCCTTTGCAACGGGGTCTACAGAGCCCTTGGCCCCTGAGCCGTGCAGGGAGCCCCTATCCTCTGGCCTGCGAGAGCTGTAGGCAGGGCAGGTGGGCGAAGGAGTCCTCCGTGCCTCCTGATCAACTTCTCTGCACACACAGCTGCCTAGTTCTTCTGTCCCCGCAGCCGGCATTGCTATTGTCCCCGTTCTGCTGACAGGACAAGAAGGCAAACCAAGTCACGTGGCCAGTCTGTAGCAGAGCCAGGATCTGAACCCACATTTGTGAGACCCTCAAGCTCCAAGTGCTTCTTGGATGCGTAAACAGAGAGCCCAGAGGTGTTGTCAGCGGCCAAGGGAAAAAACTGAGGAAAATAAGGACATCGTGGTGACTTTTTCTTTAAACTGAATGCAGTCCATTTCAAAGACTGTCATAAACTCTGAGATTATGTGCTTTGTTTTATGAAGTGATGAGGCGGGGAGTTTTAAAAAAATGTCCTTACTTTGGCAAAATAAAGAGTTGAAAACCTTATGCAGTCCCTAAAGTACCTTTGGAAATTCAACCAAAACATGACATCCCCAAGAGCGGGGCGGGGTGGGGTGTCCTGGCTCCTGACCAATAGGGCTGGAGGAGTTGGAAGAGACCTGGCAGTTGGAAGGCTTATTGGGGACAGAGGAGCCCCAGGTCCTGTCCGCCTCTCTCTCTCTCTGTAAGATCCAGTCATGGAGGACCAGATTGGCCCTATAGGAACAGGTTAGTCAGTGTGGCATTTTGGTCCAGGGAAGCCCTGGACCAAAGCTCAGAGAAGCACCAGGCTGAGGTCCTAAGGTCCTAAGAACACTCGGGGCCCGTATTTAGTAACAAGATCTTCACCCGATCTGTAGTGGGAATTGTGCTAACTGGCTTCCACATAGCACTTCACGAATCCGCACCGTGATCCCTATAAGGTAGGTAAGTCGCTGTGCCCGATGTTCAGTTCAGACGCAAAGCTTGCTGGGTAAGCAGGAGCCCTTGCCATTGACAGGAGAAAGTGGCAGGAAGGAGTGTCTGGAGAATGAGAGTTTTCTAGATTCAGTCTAGACAGTGTCTAGAGAGTCCGCGTGTGCAGGGAGCCTGCGCGGTATCTGGGTAGGAGCCTTGCGCATGGCTGCTGCGGGCCAGGCGTGCAGTGGGAAGGGAAGCATGCCTGCTCCTCCCTCCCTTCCCGAGGCCCCTCCCCCTTTTCCAGCTCTCGGTAACAGTAAAGATAATAATAGCGAGTGTTTATTGAGTGCTTACCAAAAGCCAGACAGACGCTGCTCTGGGAACTTGCCTTTCCCACAGCCCTGCGATGTGGATCCTGCCAGTGGGTCCGTTTTTCCGATGAGGCTGAGGCCCAAGTTAGTTAAGTCGCATGCTTGGCTGTTAGTAGCTGGGCCGGGGCCCAAACCCTGAAGTCCGGCTTTGGAGGCTGCAGCCTTATGGACCTTCTCCATCCTCAGCACCTGTTGCTCAGGGAGACCGTCCCGAGGTGTTCCCTAAGCCAGAAGCTCAGGACAGGGCAGTGAGTCAGGACCCCAAGCCCTGTTCCCCCGGGGGGAGGGCGGGGGGGGGCATGGACGGGCTTCTACACTGCATGATAAGTCTTTAGGTACTGCAGATTTTGTGGGATCCCAGCAGATAGGGGTCAAGTGTAGTCCCAACCCAAGCTGGCTGGGCGGCAGTGACTTCCTGGAGACAGCAATGGAAGGGACTGAGTGTGGGCGTGGCAGCAGGTTTCTGTTAGAAATGCCATTCTGGGACTGGCCTTGATGGAGGAAGGACTCTGAAAGGAACCCCAGGATACCATCTCAATCGCCCTGTTCTCCCACTTCTTACCCCCAGATCCCCCATATCCCAGAGCACCCTTCCACAGCCCCTCCTAACTCTCTGCCCTGGGCCTGGCTGTCCCAACCTGGCCCGCAGCCCTGGGAACTTTGCCTGTAGGGAAAACTCCAGGCATGTATGCAAACTGCTCTGGGAGAGGCAGCAGGGCTGGCATGTGCTTGGAAGCAGGGAGGGTGAAAACAGGTCCGGAGGCTGGTTGGAAAGAGCCAGAGGGTTGCGATTGGGGTCTGTGGGTGTCCTCGGAGTAGTGACCCTGAACAGCCCCGTGAGAACATGCAAGGATCGCTGGAGACAGTGATGGAGGTCTGGAGAGAGTCAGAGCCCAGCTCCTCTTTCTCTCCTGCCGGACAGCTCCACAGGGTTTAGAAGTCACCCGTCTCATAAGCCCTCTCCCCATAACACCCCACCCTGCCTGCCATGCTTCTGATGACGAGGCTCTGAACTCAGCAGAGACGAACCATAAATCAGCGGCTGAGCCCGGACCACAGCTGGGAGCTGTCAGACCCTCCGAACCGTGCCATTGTGCTGGAAAGGCTCTCCCCTCTCCCACGTGCTGGTCCACAGAGTACTTTACAGCACACCTGGCCCAGTGTGGACTTTAGTTATTGTGTGTTCAAATAATCTCCCTGAATCCTTGTGACAGAAATTCTCATGGCAGTTAGTACCTCCTAGAGGAAATGTTACTCATACCATTTCAGACTGAGGCTGGCAAAGAAATGTAGCCCAATGGTAGAATGTTTGCCTAGGATGCACAGGGTCCAGTGTTTGATTCTCAGCACTGCAAAAAAAAAGTGTGTGTGTGTGTGTGTGTGTGTGTGTGTGTCTGTCTGTCTGTCTGAGGTGATAGCCTGGTCAATAAAGTGAGTATCATCACCCAAGCATGAAGATCCAAGTTTGATCTCCAGCACATGGGTAAAAAGCCAGTCAGTGTCAGTACAGTTTTGTAATCCCAGCGATGCAGAGGGCCCTAGACTCCAGTGAGAGAGACCTCACTGGGCCGATGAGGTAGATGGCTCTGGAGACTCTGGCCTCTCCTGCCCTGCCCTCACCCTTACCCCAAATGATGCAGGGCACACCTCTATTCACCCCAAGCGCTCCAGCATTTCCCTACCCAAGACCAACTTCTGCTGAAAGACTGGAAGGGAGGGGAGCAGGAGACAGACGGGGAGGACCCCAGCAGAGCTGGGTGTGACACTGAGGCTGACCTTCACACACAAGCATGTGCAAGCGTGCATGCCCACATATCTAGCTGCGATGGACACACTGCCCCAGTTTTTTCAGTACAAATTAGCTGTGGCCCCGGACAGACCCATCAGACAGCTGAGCAGAGCTCTCCCCCGCACCTCCCTCCCCCCCCCCCGTGTGTGTGTGTGTGTGTGTGTGTGTGTGTGTGTGTGTGTGTTAGGCTGGGCTGACCTGCTGGCTGGAACTCAGCGTCAGCTCCATGCCCAGCCCAGCCTTGATGCAGCTGCTGTCCCATGGGAAGGGCCTTCCCACTTGCCCTCTTGCATCAATGGTCTTTCCTTTGGTCTGTGTGGCTGCCAGTGCATGATCAAGCGGGCACCTGCCAGCCCTCCCCATGATGGGTTTGGCCATCTAATGCTCTCACATGACAGGCATGGGATGAACTGTGGGCTGGGGAAAAGGATTTGCATGCTCCTAATCTGGGGGCTGCAGCCCCCCCCCCGTCTTGGCCAGAGTCGTGGGAGAGGTCTGTCTCTGCCCTGTGCCCAGTGGCCCCAGCTAGATGCTGGCACACACCCAGCTCGCTGCCCATGGCCCGCCCTGTCCTTCTCCTGTTCCCGCCCTTCCAGTCTTGGAGCAGAAGTAGGCCTTGGGTAGGGAAATGCCGCGTGCTTGGGGTGGATAGAGGTGCGCTCTGCAGCATCTGAGGCTGGAGGAGGCCAGCGGCGGCAGGGAGGCTTAAGGCCCGTGTCAAGCAGATGATCCTTTTGGTTGGGGTGTAAAGTTGGAGTGTTTGGGACTAATCCTGGGCCACCCCTTCCTGGAGAAATTTGGCTACAAGTCAGGGAGGCAAATGTGTGGGTTGCCCCCCCCCCCAGGCAGTAAACAGAGCCGTCGTCGCCTGGGAGATGGGCCCAAACATCCCGGCCCCCCACTGTTATTTATACCAGGGCTCCCTTCCTTCTCCAGAGCCTGCTCTGCCTCTTGAATCTATCCCTGAGCTGGGCAATCAGAGTTGAAGTCCTTATCAAGGTCTCAGGTGCAAGCTCACTCTTGCCCCAGACACACTGTACATAAGACCCGGGTGGTCCCCGGTCTTATCAAGCAGAAACGTGCTCCCAGGGCCAGGTCTAGCAGCGAGGCATGAGTGCTGGGATGTGCCCTGGGTTTGGTTTGCCTGTTGTGTGGCTGCGGTCCCCCAGCCTTTACTCCCTGCTGCCTTCAACAGGGGAGGGCCTAGGGTAGAGCTTTCCAGCCCATTTGAAGCAGAAGCATGGTGTGTGTGTGTGTGTGTGTGTGTGTGTGTGTGTGTGTGTATCAGACCAAAGCAGGTTTGGGTGGAGTTTAGGGTAGAGGCTGGGACCCTGTCAACTTTCCCTATGTAGCCCTGAATACAGTCTTGAAACCTGCATGTGGTTCTCCTTCTAGGTAATCGGTGAGAAGCCAGGGACTGCCATTTCACAGTGAGCAAAAGCAGAGGCTGGTAGGATAGGCCAGGGGGCAAGAGAATGGGGCTACACCATGGGCTGAGGATCACAAAGTCACGAGTATGACTTTGGCTGTCCCACCCTGTCATAGTCTAGCACAAGACCCCAAGAGTCCCAGAATTGAAATTCAACCTTGGTTGTCCAGATCCTTATGAAGGCAGACACGCCAGGAAGAACAGAACTCATTTTATTTAACAGCTTGTTAACTTGATTTAAACTTTTAAATATTTAGACTTGTCATATGTGCAGAGGAGACAGTGACAAAAGTGTCTGAGGGTGCCCAGCTAGGGCTTGAAACCCTAAGGGGCGGAGGGGTACTCCTTCCCAAAGGCGAGCAGGGATAATTGGGGGTGGAGAGGGCTTCCGAGCATGGGAGAGAGCCTAGAAATTCGTGTGGGAAGTGGATCGAGGCTGTGGAACTGACATGGGACCTACTCACACTGGGCTCCAAGTAGACTGGGTGTGAGTCAGGTCTGACTCCTAGGAGGTTGTAAAGAACCATCTAGAGGCCAGGCTGAGTCCGAGACTGGCCAGGAATCGGTGTGTGTGTGTGTGTGTGTGTGTGTGTGTGTGTGTGTGTGTGTGAGAGAGCGAGAGAGAGAGAGAGAGAGAGAGAGAGAGAGAGAGATATTATCTTTATTCTGCCTCTCTTTTCTCTGTCTCCCTCTCTGTCTCCCACTCCTGTCATGACATTTGCCCTGGGTTTCTGGATGGGAGGGAACGCTCATCCTAACTCCCTGCTCCCTCTACAGAGGGGCCATGAGAGGCTTTCCCAGGCTGACTGGCTGCGCATTCATTCATTTATTTATTCACTTAGTAGGTATTCATTGGGAACCTACACTGTGCTAGTCTTGTCCTGGGTGTGGGAGAGAGACCTTGAAAAAGATGGAGTTTCTGTATTCACAGAGTTTGCACGACAGGGGTAGAAGGGCTAAAACCCGTCTCTAGTGTTCATCCTAGAGTTCATCCCCTGTGCCCAGGTGCCAGGGAACAGGGAGTCTAACTATTACCCTCCATACACTGGGCAACAAGGATATTCATGATGCAGGCCGGGTACCACCCCTCTTTGTAAGAGGAGCCCAGGTCTTCCTACTCACCTAGTCTTTGAGCCCCTTACCAGGACCTTCCTGGCTTCTGGGGTCTCCAAGAAGGTCCCGAGGAGGGTGATGAGCACTTTTGGCTATGGTGGGAGGAAGAGAGGTGCCTAGGACTCAATACTACCACATCACTGACTGCACAGGTAATGAGCTGCTATACAAAGGTTTCTCTGTGAGCCAGCCTTCTTTATCTATTTGGAAGATGCTTATTTTCTCTCCATTTTCCAGATGAGGACATCGAGTCTTGGCAAGCTGAAATGACTTGCTTGAGGTCACACGTGAAACTCCCTGACACTAGGAGCCTTTAAGGACGGTGCTATGAGGTGCTGCCTGGCACCTGCTGCCCCGCCTGGGCACTCAGCCTGTGAGTGGAAACCTAGCCCTAGCGCGCTCTCTTCTTTCCCCCCCCCTTCGTCCTCGCAGGGGCTGGCATCGTCCCGAGTCTGAGCACTGGGTCCTGCGACCCTGGCCGGAGCAGCACTGAGAAGGCTACATCAGGCCAAGTCTCCGTCGTTCCTCCCCCATTCCCAGACTCCTTTCGCCTTTGTGGGTGGACGATCGGTGGCCCGTCGGGGTGTCGAATGCACTCTCTCCGTCCCCGGCCTCGGTGACGCCGCAGCACCTTCACACTTTCCGCTTGGCCCGCTGCTCGCCTTTCAGGCCGCAGAGTTTTCAATTGTTAATTTGGAAACGAAAACTAAGCCGGCCGGGCGGGGAGGCCGCGGGGAGGTAACCCGAGCCGCCGCTCCTGGAGTTTGCAGCGGCAAAGCCCCGCCCATACTGCTCCGCCCACAAACCACGCCCCTTCCACTATGCCCTGCCCCGGTCGGGATCTGGGGTCTGGTGGCTCGCACCTTACTTAGATCAAGTAGAATTCCTTGTGGTAGAAAGCCCGCCTGGGCCAAAGGCTGCGCCAGGGAGGGGTCCCTAGGAGCTTCTCCCAAGAACATTTTCCTCTCCCGAGGAGCCCGCCTGGTGTCAGCCTTCTGTGTCCCCAGGTGAACCCAAGCCTTGCTCAGGCTTCATGACAGAAGACCCCCTTCCTCCAGGCTGCAGCATCTGGAATCATTGGTCCTGTTAGAGAGGGAGAAATGGAGTCCTAGAGAAGGACAGATGATGTGCTTTAGGCCCACCAGCCAACGCGGGAGCTGAATTCAAGTTTGTTCTGGTCGGAGTAAGAGCAGGGTCTATCAACCGAAGACAGGGCAGCAGAACCAGAGATGTATGTTGTCCCCTTTCTCTCCGATCTCCACGGCCCTGGGGCAAATGAAGTCTGTTTAGTCTACTCTGACTCCTCCTTGATGTCATTATTCAGAAATGGGAGAGTTCTAGAGGCAGAAGATTCTGCGTGCAAATAAAGTAAAAGACCCTCTTTTGGAGGACTCCAGGGTACTCTCTGACTTCCTAGAGAACAAGCAACGGCAGCTTTGGAAGCTGTCCAGAGGACACACTGATTTCTATGGCTAGAGTAGCCAGCTGGACCAACCAAAAACAAGGCTTTTGGTCCTGGCTCCTGCAGACAATACACTGTCGGTTGGCCAAGCAAAGGCAGAGAACCTGCCCATCTCGGTTCCTGGTGCTGCTTTTGCCCCTGTGCTATGCCCGCTGGTGCCCCCAATCCTTACACTTCTTAGAGCCAACAGGCAAGATTTTGCCTTGTAGAGGACTCCTGGAATTATTGGCTGGGCAACCCTCCCTTAACACGCCGAAGAAATGGAGAGAGTATCTGAGGATAACCTCCTAGCTCCCACCTTAAGTGGGGCTATGAACAGCCCCAGCTCCCAGCGTGCACTTGTCCAGCTTACAGGGCTCATTAGCTTCAGTGGGGGCAGGTTCTAGATTTGGGGTTCCTAAGGGGGCACTCAGCTGCCCCAGGCGTGGCCTGCGAGTTTGCATACTGCTTTGCTTATTCAGACCCACAAACCTCACTCTGGGTGGGGTCCTCCGAGGCTGAGTCTGCAGAATTCCCAGGCTGGGATCAGTGTTGGCACCTGAGCTCCCCAGGGGGCCCTGCCCTCCCCACAGCTCCTGTTCCACCCTGTCAGCTCTTGCCAGTTCGCTCTGCTCTCAGCTCTGGAAGTACCGAGAACCAAGTGGCTGGGACTAAAATCCCCCCTCCTCCTCAGCACAAGCCTGCTGATTCAGAGAACAGAAGGCTCCTTAGAGGTGACCCTGAGCCCTATCAGGCTCAAGTAGCTGGGGCACTGGCAAATCCTCGAACGCAGGGCCACCCAGGTCACATGCAGGAAGGGCCCAAGCAGGTTCCATCCTGGTCCTTTGGCTCTTTGAAAGGCATGGGAAGTGGGGGGAGGGGGGAAGGGAGAGGAGAGCAGGTGCTGACTCTTATTTCTGCAGGCAAACAAATTACCCTCGGGACTGAGAAATTCAGGGCCAGGCCCAGTACTGAGTGTAATCTACTGTATGAGCACAGGTAGGCAGGCCTCTTTCTGGGACTCAGTTTCCCCATCTAGAAATGAGAAGATTGGTAGATTTTTAAGGGATCTTTAATGCCAGAAATTAGCCCAGATCTAATCTCAACGTTTCACGGGAGTCTCCTGCTAGGATTGTACCATCATCTTCGCAGCTCAAAGTGGGGCTAATGTTCCTCTTCTCCCAGTGTACCCCTCTCATCCAAGTGCACCCCACTTCCCTGGTCCATGCTACTCCTGCCCATGTCCTGTGTCTCTTCTGGGAGTGAAGGACCATGTTCTCAGCTACCACACGTCCGCTTCCACCTCCTTCCCTCTCTTGCTTACCCCACCTCTCCCCCAGGGTCTGGATCACACCAGGTTCCCTCTGGCTCCGCCTTCTGCACTGGCTCTTTCCTCTGCTCAGGTGCCTGCGTGGTTCTCTACCTCCTCCACTGCGCTCCGATGCCCCCTCCCAAGGCTGCTTTCCCTGACCACTCTACAACAGCCTCTCCACTCCCACATTGGGTCTATGTGTTGCTTTTGTCCCTCAATTTTTCTCCGTCATCATTTGATGACTCGTTTATCATCTCTTTCTACCAAGAACATAAGCTCGCTGAAGGCAGGGCTGTTGTGTGATGTTTGTGCTCAACTGGTGAAGAGTCTTTAGCAAATGGTCACTGAATGAATAGTAATGGTCACTGAATGAATGAATGAATGAATGAATGGTGAATGAATAAATACTTTGTGGTTCTGGGCTGTCATTTATTTCCTCACAGTCCCTTCTGCTTCAGGCAGTGTTGAGGTATGGAGTCAGGAGTGCCAATGAGCTAGGGAGAAGGGGTATTCCTTTTCTCAGGAAATTTGCCTGGTATCTGAGTCAGGCCCAGGACACGCACAGTAAAAAGGACAGACGTCTGTGGAACTGTGGTGGCAGTTATTACAGCAGAGCTTTTCATTCCACCATGGGAGTTAGCAAAGAGATGGGGTGGAGGGTCATGGGTGTGTGGGGTGCATCCCACCTGACCTGCCAGATTAGGGGTACACACGCATGCAAAGATAGAGAGTCAGAACAAAAGTGGCGTGGAGAAGAAGCAAAGCCCTGGGTGCTCTGGTGGTGCAGCAGAGAGTGTGAACGGAGTGGCCTGTGCCAGGGCCTTCCTGCCACCACCCTTGAGCTGGAGTCACCAGTCAAAGATCACCAAAGTCGCCAGTCGAATTTGGATTTCACATCCAAGAAACAAAGCAAACAGCAGAGATCTTGGTGCAAGTCAAATCTTGTGTGAAGCCCAGCTTGGGAAGCTGAGCCAACCGAATACACATGGAACTGTTCAGCGCAGCCGAGGGAGAGTTTCTACCGGCCACCTTGCCTGTTTCTCAAATCTGGGCAGCTGGTTCTCCAGCCCTTAGTTTCCCTTCACTAGGCCTTAGCAGCTAGCTACTAGAGAAGTCAGTGTTGCTCTGCAAGTCCCACAGATAGACAGCCCTTCCCTGCTTCTTCCATCGCAGGCTTGCATGGACATATCGTGCAACCCCCTTAAGCCCTGCAGAAGGCAGAACTGGTAGGAGCAGAGAGAGCAAGCAGAGGTTTGGAGGCTGGTCCAGCTGGGGAAAGAGAGGCTATCTATTGTATTATTAGTCTATTTTCTGTTACTGTAACAATATACTCGAGGCTAGGTGCTTCATTAAAGAAAAAAAAAGAGCCGTGTTTAGCTCATAATTCTGGGAGTTTAAGGGAAAGACAATAGCATTAGCTCAGGTCTAGTGAAGGCCTCATGGATGATAATATCACGGGCGTGTGTGTGTGTGTGTGTGTGTGTGTGTGTGTGTGTGTGTGTGATCACATGGGAGGATAGGAAGCCAAAGGCAATTCAAGGAGCTCTATGCTAATGCCTCTGAGGCCACACCCTCAGTGACCTAACAACCTCCCATCAGGCTCCACCCACCTCATATCATTGCCACACTGGGGATCAAGCGTCACACTACAAACCCTTTGGGGATGGCCACATGTAGCCCATAGCACTCAAGTGCCTTGTCCAGTAGACACCGCTCTCCATGTCGCGTGTTTTGGAGGATCGGGCTCAAGAAAGCCTGGCATAGGAGGTGGAGAGCAGTAAGAAAGGGGCATTACGGAGTCTTCACGGCCAGGAGTACATCCGGGATCCATGGACTAGAGAAGGGGAGGCGGACCAGCTTCAAGGCTGTCAACACTGCTCTCCGTATGCCTCCCCATTACCTCCATGGTTCACGGTTCCCTGTGGAAAGAGGAGCTGATGGGGGCTGGTGAGGCGGTTCTGTGAGTGGGAAAGTTCCTGCTTGCTGCAGGAACATGAGGACCTGAGCTTGGACCCCCCCCCCAGCACCCATGCAGAAAAGTGGGCGAGGCCACATGTGCCTGTGACCCCAGTGCTGGGGATGGGGGCAGAGATGGGAGGGACTCGAGGGGCCTGCTGGCAGCCCGCCTAGCTGAAAGATAGTGAGCTCTGGGGTCAGGGAGAGGCCCTGTGTCAAGGGAGTAAGGGGGGGGGTGGCGTAGTAGGACATTTGAAATGTCCTTTGACCTGTGCACATGCGGACCTGAGTGGGCACATGCACTCATGTGCATACTCTCCCACAAACACCCTAACAAACAAGGATCCTGTTGGCTTTGCCCAACTTCAGTTGTAAGTACACACACACACACACACACACACACACACAAATGGTTTTGGTTTTTGGAGACAGGGTCTCATGTGCTTCAAACTGGCGCTTTGGACTGGTTATGTAGCTGGCCTTGAGTTCCAGATCCTCCTGCCTCAACCTCTTAAGTCCTGAATTAAGGCATGCGCCACCATGCGCAGCTGGTGGACCCTTCTCGGTTCAAACCCCAGCCAGGAAGGGGGATGGAATCATCCCGGGCCCTTCCATGAGGTGCCCTGCTGGGCTGAGAGGGTTCCAGCGGCTCAGAGGTGGGTCAGCCCACAGCAAGCAATTCCAGTTTCTAATGGAACCAGCTCAAGGGGTCAAGTTTTTGCAACTTGTCCAGCTAAAGGGAATGTGTGTTCTAATTGGTCCTCCAATAGGAGACTTTTTTTTTCTTCATAGTTTGCACTATGTGCTGGCAGCTGCTGTCTCTCCAGGGACATCCCTGGAGAAAGTAGAACTGAGCTAAGTCCCTCCCTCCCTCTGCCCTGCTGGACAGTCATAAAGCTGAAGGAGCCTTAGCCGTTACTGGATTGTCTCTCCTTCGTGTCACAGACAGGGAAACTAAGGCTCCTTTAAGACCTCATCCCGTCGCTGAGCCCCACTCTGGACCTCTGGCCCAGAGATGCAGCCTTGCCAGCAGCAGCCTTGTGTGGGGCCCTGGGTCACATGTTCTTACTCCCTCTGCCATATTTAGAATCGCTGGATCAGGGAAACTCTCCTCCCAGCCCTTGAGGATTCTTGGAAAGAGCCTCACTCTGAGGCCCGTTTAATGCCCCCCCATCAGCGCCCCAGCCCACAAGACAAAGTAAGCGTCCTCTCTCCTAGAGGACTGGGGCCCTCTAGGCCTTTCTGCACCCCCATCCCCATCTCCTCGTCAGGATGTGCCTGTCAAGTCTAATTGAAGTCCTTTCTTCAGCATCCGCCATCCGCTCGCTCGCTCGAGTTTGGGGCTCAAGACATACCTTTCAGTAGGCAGGAAACAGGGGTCATGACCTCTGCCCTTCAGGAATCTTGGCTGAGCTGTGACATTACTGGCATGGGGTCTCCCCGCTGAGCGAAGCTGGGCAGTCCTGCTTTGTGGGTCCTAGTCTGGAGAGCAAAGGAGTCACGCACTCCCCCGGCCAGAGGCAAACATCAGGGAGCCAGCTGGCTGTTAGGCAGGTCCCGGGCACTGAGTGGCAAGGCTCAGGCTGGGGCAGGATTTGGAAGGATGGAAGGATGGAAGGAGGTCCTGGGGGAAAGAAGGCAAAGAGCCTGGCTCTGACTTGGTGAGGGAAGTATCCTCTCACTCCACCCGCACAGGCTGTGTCCTCGCTGGATAATCAACCCTTAAAAAAAAAAAAAAACAAAGAAAAGAAAAAAAAAACCAAAAAACAGAGAAACCAAACTGCCTCTCCAGCTCTGATAAAATCCCACCTCCTGTGAGTTCCCAGCACCCATGCTTAGCTCCCTCTCCGGATCCAGCCTGATCCAACTGAACTGCCTCCTCCCTCTCCCCCCTTCACCCCATCAGCCTGGGAATCCATCCTCAGCTTACTCCATGGTCCAGACCTCAGCTCCCTGTCTCCTGGCTCCTCTCTCTCTTGTTCTCCTTTGAGAGCGAGTCCAGTATCCATCTTTCTCCAGCTTGCCCTGGTCTTTCTCCTTTGCAGTCCTGGCTCACCAAATCCACTCCTACCCTATGCGCTCTCTTTCCACCTGGGCCAGCTCAGGTCATTCTCTACCTGTGAGGCTGTTTGCACCCAGGGACCAACGTGCCACCAAATCCAATAGACCTTGTCAGGGCTTGGACACTGCTGCCCCCTCCTCTCCTCTTGCTATCATCCACACATGCTTCTTTTTACCTCTGTGCCTCTCTTCTGTTTCCTTCCTATCTCCCTGGATGTACTCTTTTGGTCTGGACAAAGGGCCTGTCCCTTCACACTGCTGGGGTGACACTGGGTCCTCCTCCTTACCCCTAAGTTCCACTTGCTGTGATACCGCCAGCCCATTCTCTTCTCTCTGTTCTGATGCTGCTTTGCTGGTCAGGTCTCCATCATTTCCCAGATCAGTTATCCCGGAGCTCCTGGTCAGCATCTGGCTGCATGTCAGTCCTATTCCACCATCCAGCCCAGGTGCTGGACCTCAAACACACGTGGGACATTGACGTTTCCTTTCTCTGAACTCCCCGATGGCTCCCACTGCCTTTAGGATCACATTCAAGTATCAGAGGGAGGGTGCCCTCATGCGTCCAGCCCTCTCTGTGTTCCCCACAGGGTCAAGAGTCTTCTGGGCCGGCTTTCCACAGACACCCACATCTTTGCATGGGTCTGGGTCCCCTGGCACTGTCTGGTTACCTCTCCACTTTGGCTGAACCCACATCTTCTTAGAGCAGCCTCAACCTTCTTAGGACAGTCACCAGCTCCCCCAGTGTGTCCCCACTGTAACACTTGCTGTGTCTTGGGATCTGGATTATTCATTAAATTCAACTGACCGTAAATGAGATTAGTGTTTTGGAAATGAGTGTGCTTCAGAGAAATTAGTGGCAACCTCTTTTCTTCCTCCTGAGAGATCCCCTGCCATCCTCTAAACACATCCCTTCTGGGCGTGTTTCTTGGGTACCTGGAACTGAGCTGATCTTCTCCCTTCCCACCCCACTACTGAAGAGTCACCAGGCCGATGAGACCATTCAGGGTCCCCTACCTTTGTGTCGAGGGCAGGGAGGGAATTCAAGCCCAGAGAAATTCTTTGAACTTGTAGTCCAGGTGGTCTTGGGCTCAGGTTTTGTATTATGATTTTGGGAAAGCTGACACCCTCCCCCTTGTTTTTAAATAACAGCCTGGTATTATTCCAAGTTCTATCCCATAGCCTAACTCCTGTTAATGTGTTTACTCACAGACTGGCGTAGTTTGTAACCTCACTTCTGCGCCTGGGAATTATGTTAGTGATTGGGGGGATTTTATGGAGACTATGTGTTTGGAGGGTTTGGTATTGCGTTGTACCAACGGGAAGTCCTGGGCCACCCGGAGCAGTTATTGTTGTGATTTGGGATTGCACATCAGACTAGTGGTGAAGTTGATGTTGGCATAGCACCTGCCTCCCTGACAGCACACCCCTGCCACCCCCCTCCTGGTCGTTTCTGGTAGTGATCTGAGGAGGTGGGGAGACAGTAAGAATTGCCATTGTTTTAAAGGTGCTGATTTGGTGCCAAATGTGGAAGCTCATGCCTGTAATCCTAGCACTTAGGAGGTTGAGGGAGGGGGATCTTGAGTTCCAGGTTAGCTTGGATACACAGTGAGACCCTGTCAAAAGTAAAAACAAACACAACCCTGCATTGGTTAGTAACTGAGGCACATTTCTACTTTGAACTTACTGAATCAGACATTGTCAAGGAAGTACCCAGAAATGAGCATTAAAAAAAAAAAAAAAAGACAAGGTCTCCAAGTACTCAAGGATGACCTGAGTTTTGCTCCCAGCACATGACTACTGGGATTTCAGACATGTGCCACCATTGACAAGCCTCCTAGGGGTTCTGATGTCCTTTGTAGTTTGATAGCTGTGGATCTAAGCAAATATCTACCGTTTCCTCCCTAGTCTTCCTGTATGGGTTGGGGGGATAGTTGCAGAGTGGGAGGAGGTATAGGGGACAGGAAAGACTGTTAGAGACCTCCTGGCTAGCCTACACTGTCCCCACCTCTGTCCCCATCTGCCACATTCTAACTCCAGGTTTGCCAAGGGACTACATAGGCACACTTGCCTAAGATGGGACTCACACAGACGTAGCAGAAGGAGCCTCTAGTCTGGTCACAAAAGGCCCAGGCCAGCCAGCCCAGCCCAGAATACCACGTAGCTGGAGAAACTGAAGCCCCAGAGGGTCAGGGACAATCCTCGAGCAATCCTATTTGTCCTGTGATGAAGTCATAAGCCAGTGCGGCAGACACGCCCAGACTCCCTCCATCTCCTAAGCTGTAAACATCTGAGCTTGTGCTTCTCCGAGAGCATCCTTGTGTGATGACTACAGCCAAGGCAGCGTGGAGGCCAGCGTCTGTAGAGAGAGGTCCTAGTTCCAACTCTGCCACTGAATTGGCACTGCTGGAGCAAACATGTCAGTCCCGGGTCTCGTGTCTGCATCTTGACGATAGGAATTATTCAGGTGCCAGGAAAAGGGTGTTGTTCATCATCAGAGTTAACAGATCCTTTCAAATGAATTGAAGACCCAGGATAAGGAAATTCCCTTCCCAGCCAGTGATTAAGGATAGGGAAAGTGAAATTCAGGGCTTTGGTGTTGCTTTAGACAGAGTCCTGCTATGTAGCCCAGGCTGGCATGGAACTTACTAGGTAGATCAGGCTGGCCTCTAACTTGTGGTGTTCCTTCTGCCTTGAAAAGTGCTGGGAGTACAGGTTTACACCGCCACTCCCTGACAGTTCGAGGGACTTGTAAGCAGTGTTTGCCCAGTGGAGCTGGACAAGGTTAGGAGCAACTTAGGAAAGATGCCGGAAGTCCGTTCAGTCTGGATGGATGGGCTGAGTTTTAGGAGACTCCTCAATTAGTTCAAAATGGGCCCTTTGGTTTAAGGACAGGGTGTTTTGATGTTGTTTTCTTGGTGCCATGAAAGGGAAGGGAAAGGGAAGAAGGGTAGTGTATGAGGCCACTGTTTTAGAGAGAGGAGGCCTGGGAAAGGCCTCATCGAGGAAGTGGTGTGTGAGCAGGCACCCAGGCGCGTAAGGGAGCAACACCCAAGCCGACCAGCAAAGTGGAAACACTTAGAGGAACTACTGGCAGGCATAGGGATGGTGGAATTGCACAGAGTGAGAGATAGCAGAGAGGATCAGATGCAGGGCTAGGCAGGCGGGTGGGGTGAGAGTGGGCTATGTGTGGAGATCGGAGGGGGCCGGACGGTGGGGGCTTGGTCAGGACCAGAGAGCTGGTCTGACGCATGCTGAAGGTCGAGCCCACTGAACTTGCTACAGAGCTGGAGGTGGGGAGGAGACTCACAGCTGGCTCAGAGCAGCCGGTCTTAGTACCCAGGAACCTCGCTGAGCCACCAGGCTGGAGGAGAGGAGCTCGTATGGCACACTGGGATTCTAGCTTAGGACTTGTTTGGTTCCAGGGGTCACCAGATATCCAAGAAGAAACTTTGAGCTGGTCGGCGGACCTATGAGCTGGGCTCTCAGGAAAGCCTGCCACGGCTTCACACCCGCTAGGGGCAGAGGTGACTATAGTAAGGACTGCGGACAGGACTGAAAGGGATACCTTTTTTTTTTCTTGTTTGTATTTTTCAGAAACTGCATTTATAAATATATTAGCGGGGCTGGACACAGTAGCTCACGCCCATAATCCTTACTAGTCCAAAGGCAGGAGGATCACAAGTTTGAGGCTAAGCAGGGTAGGGAAGCCCTATATAATCAAAGACATGAGTGTGTGCATGCAAATATTAATTATTTTAATATTAACATTAATAAATATTAATAACTGGTAATGGGGGGACCAGTGGGATGGCTCAATGGGTATGAGCGTGCACACACACACACACACACACACACACCCTCATGTACAATATATATAAGTATATGTAAAATTATTTAAACAAGTTGTAGGCAGTATTGCATGCCTGTAGGCTCATCCAGGTCCCCATCCACTTGAGAGGCGAGATGGAAGGATCTCTTTAGCTTAGGCATTTGAGACTTGCCCTGTTAATATAGCAAAGACCTCGTTGCAAAAAAATGGAGGGGGAGGAATGGGCCTGGAAAGATGGCTCAGTGGTTAAGAACTCTGCTGTTTAAGAAGACCCACGTTCCGTTCCAACATCTATGTGGTGACTAAAGACTGTCTAACTTAAGTTCCAGAGGAACCAACATCCTCTTCTGGCCTCCTCTCTACTGCATGCACATGGTGAGCAGACATACTTGCAGGCAAGATACCTATACACATACCACTCTAGTAGAGACCCCACATTCACTTCCCATTACCCACATCAGTCAAGGCATAAACACCTATAAGTCATGATCCATGGGACCTAGCACCCCCTTCTGGCTGCCACAGGCATCTGCACTCATGTGCACATACTCTGTCACCCCACATATATAAGATTACAAATAAAATAAATCTTTTAAAATGTTAGAGACTTGGGCTGGAGAGATAGTTCAGTGGTTAAGAGCACTGACTGCTCGTCCAGAGGTCCTGAGTTCAATTCCCAGCAATCACATGGTGACTCATAACCATCTGTAATGGGCATCTGCTGCCCTCTTCTGGTGTGTTTGAAGAGAGCAATGGTGTACTCATATATACATAAAATAAATAAATTAATTAACTAAAAAAAGATTTTAAAACTTTCAAAAAATGTTAGAGATTTGTTTTAGTCACTGTTCTACTGCTGTGAAGAAATACCATGGCCAAGGCAACTCTTTAAAAGAGAGCACTTAAGGGGGGGGGCTTGCTTGCAGTTCCAAAGGTTAATCCATTCTTAGCATGGAGAGGGGCGTGGCAGCATGCAAGCAGGTATGCAGGCACGGTGCTGGAGAACTAGCTGAGCACTAAGTCCCGATCCACGGGCAGTAGGCAGAGAGTGTGGGGAGGGGAGGGGGAAAAGGGAGGAAGAAAAATGGACTGTCTAGGATTGGCAGTGTCCTGGGCTTTTGAAATTCAAAGGCCACCTCTAGTGACACACCTCCTCCAATAAAGCTACCCCCCCAATCCTTCCAAAACAGTTTTACCAACTGGGAACCAAGCAGTCAAATACATGAGCCTATGGGAGCCAACCTCGTTCAAACCACCACAAGGCATAGGGTCTATGTATGGAGCTGAGTAACTAATCGCTTGCCTAGAAAGCCCTGGCTTTGATCTCCAGCACTGCCAAACAAATAAATGAATGAAAGTGCATTAGTTTGTTATTATCAAAGTAACCTATATTCATTCTAAAAAAAAAACAAAAAACAAAAAACAAAAAAAAAAACCTTAGGAAGCACAGATAAACAAAAACAAGCAAACAAACTTTGCCCGCCACTGTTGGTGCATACATAACGGGCATCTCTTCCTAAACATCGGGACCTCATGACACTTGAGGTCTCATGATCAGCTCTTTTCACTTGAGTCTCCCGTGGATAGTTGATACCTGTGTAACTATTGAAGCGGCAAGAACAAAAAAGGGAAAGAATTCCAGGAGTGCTCGCCAGGAAACACTGGAGGCAGCTGAGGAAGGCGACACGGACATTGCGTGGGCTGCAGCTCCCGTTCCAGTAGCCTCCTGCTGTTGGTCCTGTGGTTAGTGGCTGAATCTGAGGACTGGGGCACACAGTTCCCTCTTGCCTCGTGTCTCTGCTGACTCAGCTCTGGCCTGGAACTGGCCGCGGACGCCTCCGCCTCACTCATTCATCGGAAACCCTTTACCGGCAGCTGCTGCTTGCCTCCTTGATCCAGGGGCATTTCCTGTGAGGCAGCCTCAGATGCTGACCTCCAAGGAGATGTAAGTGGGCCAGGGCACAGCCGAACCCTACTCTCAAGTGTCCACCAGCTCTTACAGAGCAGGAGGCTGGCCAGAGAGGAGGTCAGTGATTTTCCTAGGTGTACACACACACACACACACACACACACACACACACACAGAGAGAGAGGCATTCACACGCCACACAAGATGTGCACACACATTTGAACATAAATAAAGATAAGTAGAAAGAGACTTGGCCCGGGCATGGTGTCGCACATGTGTAATCCTAGACCTTGTGAGGGGGCTAGAGTTCAAGGCTAGACCCTGCCTCAAAAAATTAACAAAAGAAAGAGCAACCCCTGGACCACATGAAGGAGTTTGAAGAGGGAGCCGTGAGTAGGACTCAGAAGTTCTGGGGAACATGGAGGGTTTGTACATGGCTGAGGAGTGTGCGAGGCTCAGATGGATCTCAGCAATAGAGACCTGAGAACACACAGGAAGACACACGTGTGGTGGTCACGGGTGTGAGTGTGTACTCGTGGAAGCCAGAGGAGGACATTTGTGCCCTAGGATATCGCTGTCTGCCTTATTGCCCTGAGACAGGGTCCTCCAGGGATCCCAGAGCTCACTGTCTCAACTGAGTGGGCTGGCTGGCCCACGAGCTTCCGCGAGCTGCCTGTCTCTGATCCCGATACTAGCGCTGTAGACTCATGCGGTCGTGCCCGGCCTTTTCACGTGTGCCTTTGGGATTCGGATGCAGGACCTTAGGCTTGTACAGTGAGGGCTCTTACTGCTGAGCCACCTCCCCAGACCCTTTCTTCTGTAGTGACTCATTGTGGATTCCATGGAAACATGGGGGCAGAGCAGCTGTCCCTATTCTTCAGTTGAGGCCACAGCTTCTGAGCTTTGCTGGAACACACTTCCTTGGGACCTGAAAATGGAGCCCAGGGCCAAGGCGAGTGGGTGGCTGAGCCCGGGGAAACAGCCTCTATGTTCTCTTGCCAGCCCAGAGGGAAAAAAAAAACCCTGGGAGGCCTCCTCCCTGGACTTCAGTCACGCCAGGGTCCTCTGGAGAGGGCTTGGGCGGTGTCTGAGCTCAGCATCCCTCAGGCATCCCCTCCCCACTGCAATCTAACCTTCCTGGTCACCCTCCACTGCAGATTTCTGCTGGTCTTCAGCTGCCTGGTGCTGTCCGTGCTGTCCACCATCCAGGAGCACCAGGAACTTGCCAACGAGTGTCTCCTTATCTTGGTGAGTGCTGGGAGCCCCCGACAGATTCTCCTTCGAGGGAGATCAGCATATGAGTAGGTTCCAATCTGCACCCGAACAGATACAAACCTCACCCACAGAAGGCCTTCCACTCACGGAGAGCCATTCCCGAGGCCACTGAACCAGGGCTAAGAGTCTAGAATGGCGGGAAGGCTGAGGGTGGGGAGAAGAAAAATAAGAATCCAGCATCTTATGAAGCTAGCCGCTTGTGTATGAGGGCAAACTTGGGTTTCTGTTCTTCCTAGAGGACAAAGAGAGGGTAACCCCATAGTGGAACACTCTCAAAACTTTCCAGGTACAGGAGGGACCTAACCAGGCATTGGTGTTCCTAACTCAGAATTAGGCTCTGATCTGGGTCCTGGTTCCCCACAGGAATTCGTGATGATCGTGGTCTTTGGCTTGGAGTATATAATCCGTGTCTGGTCGGCCGGATGCTGTTGTCGCTACAGAGGATGGCAGGGTCGCTTCCGCTTCGCCAGGAAACCCTTCTGTGTCATCGGTATAACACCTTCCCTTCTCTGCCCCACTACAAACGTCAAGGAGGCATTTTGATCCCAGCGTTGACCCGACCCTGGTTTCTCATGAATTTTAGTGGACCCTCCCTTTCTGGACCCTACCCACCTAATGTCCCAGGAGTTCCAGACCCCAGGTCTGGACACGGGGTGGGCTGGTGACTTGGACACCCTGCTCCGCAGACTTCATCGTGTTCGTGGCCTCGGTGGCAGTGATCGCTGCAGGCACACAGGGCAACATCTTCGCTACATCCGCGTTGCGCAGTATGCGCTTCCTGCAGATCCTACGCATGGTGCGTATGGACCGCCGCGGTGGCACCTGGAAGCTCTTGGGATCGGTGGTCTACGCGCACAGTAAGGTGAGGCTGGAGAGAGGTCAGCAGAACCAAGCTGCTGGCGACTACCCTAGGCACACGCAGGAGGCGGAGCTGGGGCGGGGCCAAATTGGGGCGGGCACGGCTGGCCTTGTCAGGCACTGATGGGGGAGCAAAGTACAGTTGGGGTTAACGGGGGTGGGGGGTGGGGTGGGGGCGTGACTTGTCTGAAGTATGGGGCTGGAGATTAGCAGGGGTGAGGCCCAATAGAAACTGGAGGAGGGTCCTACATTAGGGGTCTAGGTGGCTGGAGCCAGCAGGGGCGGGGCTCAAACAAGGCCTGAGAGGTAGGACTTAAGGGTCACATCTGGAAGCCCTTGGGTTAAGAGAGGACTGCTCCCAATGGAGTGGGGAACTGGGTGGGTCGGTCCTAAGGGTGAGTCTGGAAAGGAACGGCCGAGCTCCTGGGTTGACGCCTGAAAGGTGGAGCAAGAATGGTGGGCCTGGAGAAGAAGGACGGGCCTGGGGCTCTGACTTTTGGGGTTTCAGAGAAGGCCGGGCAGGGGCTCCTTCCTTGAAGAAGGGGGCGACTGGAGAGCGCGTGTAGCCCTATCCCCTGAGGTAAGTGCCCGTCCTCCTTCCCCCAGGAGCTGATCACCGCCTGGTACATCGGGTTCCTGGTGCTCATCTTTGCCTCTTTCCTCGTCTACCTGGCTGAGAAGGATGCCAACTCCGACTTCTCCTCCTATGCCGACTCGCTCTGGTGGGGGACGGTGCGTGAGCGTCTGTGCAGGGTGCCCTTCCCTCTAGGAATAGCCCCGGACACTTCCCAGGTTCTGACCTCGATGGCCCATCCTTGTCTCTTTACACTAAGGCTGGGGCTCCTGTGACCGGTCCCTGTGCTTGTCCTACCCACTGTGGGACCTGCCTGTGCCCTCATACCCAGCCCTTCGCTCAGCCCCGCCACGTGTACTGCTTTTCCTTGGCTAGTGTGAGACCGGGATCCATCTGAACCCCCCAGGCTCTCTGAGGAGTCCTTGAGGTCAATCCCTACGGTTGTAGAGGAAGTCCTTCTCTTGTTATTAGTTTCCCACTTGTATTTGCTGCACCTTCAAGTCCTCGTGTCAGGTCCCTGTGCCCAGTCCTATGGGTAACCTGTTTGTATCTCCAGATTACACTGACGACCATTGGCTATGGGGACAAGACGCCACATACATGGCTGGGCAGGGTTCTGGCTGCCGGCTTCGCCTTACTGGGCATCTCCTTCTTTGCCCTGCCTGCTGTGAGTTCTCTGCTGGTTGTTGAGGGAGGCTGGGACCTGACCAGCCTGGTCCTAAATTTACTTTGGGCAGCCTGGGGTGTCCCAGACGGACAGGTATGGGACACCCTAGTAGCCTCTTGTCCTCTTTGCCACACTCCCTACAGCCATGTCTTATCCCCACAGGGCATCCTGGGCTCTGGCTTTGCCCTGAAGGTCCAGGAGCAGCACAGGCAGAAGCACTTTGAGAAGCGGAGGATGCCAGCAGCTAATCTCATCCAGGTACACGATGCTTAGGCAAGCCTGTGCTGTGTCAGCCTTGTGTGCTGACCTATGGGTTTCCAAACTCTCCTTCAAAGTTCAGAGAGGGTGGAGACTTGGGGGAGGGGGGCGCATGCCACATTACAGACAGAGCTGGGATGCTGTTTGCAATATCAGTCATGCTCCCCACCCCCACAGCAAATACCTGCTTTAGAACTCCCTCGACCTGCCAGCTCTGGCTGTCATGTAGGATGGGGAGAGAGCCTGGGGCAAAGGGTCTCCACCTCGTGCTGGAGACCTAACTCTGCCATCCTGAAACTGTCAGCCTGCTCCACTCCCAGCCCCCCCCCCCCCCGATACAGTCACTGTGTCCTAACACCTTGATACTGTCCTAAGGAAGTCATGCAAGACGATGATCCAGGGCTAGCCTTTTAGAATTGCCAGCATGTAACGGTCAAGGAAATAGAGGAGTGGCCAGGGACGGGAGCAGAAGCAGGAAGCGGGAGCATGTGATCTGTTTCCCTCAGCGCGATGGACGATCTGAGCGGACTCTGATCTGCCCGTCTCTCTCACCGTTACCGTGGCCCCTCCCCAGTGTAGGGGCATGCCAGAGAACTCCCTGCAGGAAACAGCGGAGGGATACTGACACAGCACGCCCCCGCCTGCTCCCCAGCACACCACCCTCTGACCCCCCAGACCCAAGCCTGACTCCGGCTCCTCCTTATCTCTCCTCCCCAGGGTAGAACCCTTTCTCCATCCCTGCTATCTCCAGCCACCAGCCCGGCCTTTTCTTCTTAGCATCCCTTGGGGCACAATGGCCACCGTCCTCTGGGAGCTGGCCTCCCCAGGGGCATTGTAGGGGCAGGCAGCTGGCACTGTCCATGCTGAGAGACAGCTGGTATTGTGGTGCCCATAATTAATGAGAGCTCTGGCAGCTGCTCCCCTGCTCATGCCAGGGACCCAGGCAAGCAGGAAGTAAAAATATTTCTGTCTTAGGAAGGCGCCAGGCTGGTGAGGTCACTCGTGGCAACCCCTTAAGGACAAGAGGCACCCAAAGGAGGGGGGTGGGCATCCAGGGCTGGTCTGATTCTGCTTTGTCCTGTCTGTTTCCATATCTCCCTGCCCTGGTGGCTCCCTAGGCCTTCCCAGGTTCCTCTCTTCACCTGGAGGATGAGGGACAGTTTCGCTTCTCATTTGAGCGTAGTTCCTTCCGCTGCAGCGTCCGCGGCTGCTGAAGCGCTGGTAGTCATCAGTCTTTGCCGCTGTCCCACGGGCCCTCGTAGTGCCACGGTAGCGGTAGGCAGCCGTTGAAAATACAGCGGACTCGCTGTTTGTAAAGCCATTCGCGTAGTCAACGCTCCCTCCCCAAACACTTGCCGAACCACGTACGCGTGCCAGATACTGTACTTGGCACTGAGGATGCAGGGGTGCCTGTGATACAACTTGTGAAGAAAGACACTAAGCAGACACTGGGAATGTGTACTTAGCCAAGGAGGCTAAGGAACCTGGCCGTAAGTGCACGAGGCGCCAAGCTTAGCAATGGGCAGATGTCTATTCATTTCGACCACACAACACTCTGTTAGGTCAACAGTGGTCAGTTTATTCTTCATGGGAGTGTGGATTAGAAACCCATGCCTCTCTGATCACAGACCCCAGCTCTTACCCAGTGCTTGTGGGCCCCTGGCTCTGGTGTCAATTTACTGGGACACCTTGAGGAAGTCGTTTCTCTCTAGGTCTTGGTTTCTTGGCTGGCCCTGCTGGTGGCGATGGAATTAGACTTGGCCTCTGGTCCTGGCATCACCCTCAGTTGGCCTGGGACTGGGTTCCTTCAGGGGCAGAGGGCTGGTGGGTGGCTAAGGGCTTCTATGACACGCCATTCTCCCTACGCCTCCAGGCTGCGTGGCGCCTGTACTCCACCGACACAAGCCGGGCCTATTTGACAGCTACCTGGTATTACTATGACAGCATCCTCCCATCTTTCAGGTAGGTGCTGCTGGAGCGAGAGAGGGCAGGGGCTGGCACTAATGCCGCTTGAGAAGATTCCTTCAGGGAATAACTTGGAGCCTGGCCGGTCCTCTCCCCAACTCATCTGTGTCCACTGGTCCCAGAGTATTGATGTAGCTCTGCCCCTGAAGCCGAGCCCCACTCATGGAGTACTGGCCGTCCACATGCTCACCCATAGATGCTGTCACCCAGGGAAGCCACACCAGCTCCTCTCCCCTCAGTCCCTCAGTCCCGGGGACATATTAGCTTGTACCGACCAATGCAGCTGGTCCTCTGCAGAGGGTGCCCTGCAGAAATAAGCGTGCTAGCCGGGCGGTGGTGGCACACGCCTTTAATCCCAGCACTTGGGAGGCAGAGGCAGGCGGATTTCTGAGTTCGAGGCCAGCCTGGTCTACAGAGTGAGTGCCAGGGCTACACAGAGAAACCCTGTCTTGAAAAAAAAAAACAAAAACAAAAACAACAACAACAAAAAGAAATAAGTGTGCTTGCCCCAGAGTCCCTGTGTGTGCTTGTGCGGCCCCCTGTTACTGTTGTGGGCAGCAGCCTCCGAGGCCAGGAGCAGGTCTGTTCTGCTGGCTCCGGGCCGGGCTGAGACTGAATGGGGGCGGCTCCGTGCTGAAAGTTATTAATAGCATCATCAAGGTGTGTGAAGCCAGGTGCCTGGCCAGGCCCTGGGGCAGGAATGAAGACTGCAGAGCCGGCTGGGTTGGCTCAGTCCCATGGGCAGGATGGCATGGCGTGTGTGCTAGCCCGGGCTGCTGCGCTCAGCGCTTCTCTCCACAGTCGCTGCCTCATTAGTTACCCCTGAGCAGCTGTTGCGTGATCCCACTTGCCCATCCCTGCACCTGGCCCCCTCTTGCTCCCCCCTGTCCCCCAGGGGACAAGCAGGAGGTAGGGTCTGGAAAGGGGGCTCCCCACATCCTCCCTCTCCCCATCTCCACACCCGACAGAGGCAAGCTCCTACCTCGGAGGTAGGGCCAGAGGCTGGGTTTGAAGCAGCCCCTTTATGGAGGAGTGATCATTTTAAGGAATCAAGACCAAGCCAGAAAGGGCGAAGGGACTAGATGCTTAGAGACTGGCAGGGAAGTATGTGTGGGGGTTGCGGGGGGCGGGGAGGGGGGGACTCTAGATAGGGTGGCCTGGGTTTCCTAGTAAGAGAAACAGTGCTTGGTCTGGAGATTTGGACTCCATTGGAAAGGCAGGAGAGGGGTGGGTACCTTCCGGTTACAGCAGTAGGAAATGACCTGGAGAGTGGACGGCCGAGCCGACACCATCTCCAGGGACTTCACTGTAGGAGGGACACTACAGGGTAGGGAAGCTGGGCTGGCCACCCTATCAAATCTGCCGTTAGCTCGTCTCCTCCTAAACCCCGAGTCAGACGGAGGATTTCGAAGCCGCCCATGGCCGCTCGTTAGGCGCGGCTCCATGACCGTACCTAGATTCCTTCCGACTTCCCAGAAACTTCTTCAGAGAGGGAGAAAGCTAGTCTCTCCACCCTGCCTGTTCTGGCCCGTGGTGTTTGAGAGCACCCTTAGAAGGGCCCACTGGGTGAGGTGGGTGGTGTCCCCCCAAGGCCCTGACCATAGCTGATGGCGCCCTCTCCTGCAGAGAGCTGGCCCTCTTGTTTGAGCACATACAACGGGCCCGCAATGGGGGCCTCCGGCCCCTGGAGGTGAGGCGGGCGCCAGTGCCTGATGGAGCGCCCTCTCGCTACCCGCCCGTTGCCACCTGCCACCGGCCAGGCAGTGCCTCCTTCTGCCCTGGGGAAAGGTAGGGGCCCCGTGAGGCCACCACCACCTCTTGCTTCTCCTTCTCTTCTTCCGTTTTCTGTCTCACCCTCTCTCAGACCTCCTCCAGCCACCACATGGGTGTATGGACCTGTTTGGGGGATTCTCTGGCATTGTTGTGAGGCCTGGTAGTTGTCGTCAGATGGCCAGACAGGTACAGACTGAGGGCCCTCTCTAGAGAGGCCACAGTGGACTTACCGTTCTGTTCTCTGGGTCTCCAGGGTCTGAGAGGGACAGCTGTCCACACCATTCCTTCCTGTCATCTCCATCGTTCATACCATTGTCCTCTTTCTTTCTCTGTTTCCACGTCCCCACCCCACCCCCATTCTTCCCACCCCTGCACCCCCATCCCTCCCGGGAAGCTGGAGAGAGGAGGAGGCCGCTGGCCCCAGGTGCTTACGGCTCAGGTAATCGAGGGCGCCCGTTCTGTTCTGGGGTGTGAGGGCAGGGATCCCCTCCCCCAGCATGCTCACTGAACATGCTGAACACACCTCCCAGGAAGCAGGTGCCTGCCGGAAAGAGAACTCTGTGGCTAAGACTGCTGTGACTAGGACTTCGCGAACTCCGCCAACGACTCACACGCTTGTCTCTGCAGCTCTTGTCTGCTGCTTTGCTAGAGTAGGGCCGGGGTGGGAGGTGGTCTCTTGGGGCTCTCTTCTCCTATACTGAGGTGCTCTTTGCTGTCTCCGACCCTCTCTCCCAACTTGACCTGGAGCTTTTGCCTGTTGAAAGAAGAATCAAGAGAGAAAAGTGCTCGCTTCATCTACGTGCCCCTAACTGGAGGGAGCCCAGGCATGTTAGGATAAGGGAAAGCCCTCCTCGCGTCTTAGGAAGATGGTGAGGTTGCTTCAACCATCTTGAAGTCGGGGGTCAGTTCAGTGCCCTCATGCTCCCCTCCTCTTTGCCCATTGCTTTTGCTTTGCCTCGCCCCACACATCTGCCTTGAACCAGTCAGGTGGACATCTGTTCCTTGAGTCTGGGGTGTCATTAAGCCCAGCTCCAACATTAGCAATCAGGGAAGAGGCAAGCCCCTCTACGCAGAGAACCTCACCTCTGCCGTGCGCCCTGGAGAGCCGTCCAGCAGCTCTGCTCACTGCATTGAGTGTTCAGGCTGCTCAGGGGCCCTAGGTCTCTGTTTGGGACTGAAGAGGCTTGGGGTGGTGGTGGATTGAGGCGGATCATCGGAAGCAGGGTCTTTGCCTTGTTCTCAATAAGGGTTCTTACTGGCCAAAGACAAGACAGGTCTGGGACTTCAGGGAGAGGAAGTTTGGCCAACCTAGTCTGGGAGCTCCCTTGAAGAGAAGCCCCCGTGTAACCTGACTTGGGTTCTCCATCACTGCCTGTAGGTACCACCATGCGTGCCAAACCACAACTTATAGTCAGAAACTCACAAGGTTTGGCATCCTGGCAACCATGAGCGGGGCCAAATATGGACTTTGAGTTTCCAGTTCACTCTTGGATCCCTTCAGCTGGATCAGAAGATACTTGGGGTGGAAGGGAGCTTGGAGCCTGTGCCCTTAATGATTCTGGGTCCCTGAGTGCTCAGAGGCCTGGGAACACATGGTTGTTGAGAGCCTGGCATTATTAACACTGTCTCTGTCTGCTCTGAAGTGTCTGTCTGCTCTGTGTGTGATGGTGGATGACTCGGGAACCTGGGCGAATCGGGTGGGTGTTGAGCTGTGACGTTTGGATCCGTCACTTGGTCAAGCCAAGTGACCATGCCCCTAATCCTGGCTATCCTGACCCTAGGAGATGGGGTGTAACCCCCAGACACGTGTGTACATAGACATGTGAACACACATATGTGTACACACTTATCTCCCACACCCTACCCTTGGTTTGGCCACACGGAGCTTGGAGATGGTCCACACTGAGCATGTTTTCAGGAAGCGAGACTCCAAGGAGGAGCAGGACTCCCCGGGAATGGCATTCCCAGCGCCAGGACCTCCCTTTGAGGGTTATGGGATGAGTCTCTAAAAGCCTGGTCTCCTGACTGCCTGTACCCACATCCCATGGAGCACGTCCTCAGAATGCAAAGGATGGGACTTCTCCATCCCACAGACTCAGGCTCTGGAGAAGGGACCCCAAGTTCTGCAGGCTCGCCATACACCCAAGGGATCGTATGCAGAGCCTGGGCATCTCTGCATCCTGGGGTTGGGACTGGAAGATGACTTGAGTGGGGATCTTTCTCTCCCTCCAGCCACAGGAAGCCAGTCCCATCCCGGCAGAACTCCGCACTCCACCCACCTGTCTCTTCGTCACTAACCTCTGTCCGTATCTTGTTCTCAACTTTCCAGCCAGATGTTTAGTAATAAGCGGAGTTTCTTTCGGATCCACGCCAGCTGGAGACCGAGGTACCCCCTCGTCTGCTCCTCCTGTCCCCCCTCTTCCTTTCTCCTCCCACTTCAGGGGCTGGAGAGGGGGACAGGACGGGTCAAGGACAAGGTGCATGTGCCTGCCGCCTGCAGTCTGCCTTGGGGCCCTACAAAGCCCCCTTGCCTTCCTGGGGATGCCCCTGCCAGGCTTAGGGCGTGGGCCCAGTGTGTCAGAAGGGACAGTCTCAGGAGCTGAGGGTGTGCTGGCTATGCTGCAGCCCCCTGTGTTATCTTGGCCAAATTCCTTCCTTCGTTTGGATCTTTTCCCTCCTGTGGAATGGGCAGGATGAACTAGAGGTTCTCTGAGGGTCCTTCCCACCAATTTCCGAGCCCCGGCTCTTTTCAGCTACATCACGACTACATCTGTGGTACCTGCCCCGTGCCAGGCCCGGCTCTGTGCACTGGGGAAATGGTAATGAATAAAACATGGTCCCCAGAGAGTCGCAAAGAGTAATTGTGGTTCAGTGCATTGAGTACAACACAAGAGGGAAGCAGAGGGGCTGTGCCGCTGAGGTCAGGCATTTAGCCCAGAAGCAGGCCTGCAAGAGGGTGCTGTCGGGGGAGGGCGCTCAGGCCAGAGAGCCGCAGAGATCAAGCTTGGGGGGAAAGGAGAAAGCATAGCTGCGGGAGATGAGCCTGTAGCCCAGCATGGCCTGATCTGAGAGTGGCTTGCTGGAGCCAGAGCTGGGGCAGGACTGGGTCACAAAGAACCCAAGCCCAGTATGAGCCTGGTTCTATTGGCATCTAGGTGACCTGGGTTCGTGCAGCCTCTGGCTCCCCGAGGTGCCAGTGGAACCTTGTGGTTGGGAATGAGGGCCAAGTCCCCAAATTGCCTGTATGCTTCTGTTGAGAGGCAGCCCGTTTTAGAATTGTTAGTCGCAGGCCACCATCTAGCTCCAATTTGCTAGCCATGTGTCCTCGGACACAACACCTAGCTTTCTGTGCCTCAGTTCCCTTCCATGTAAAATATAGGTGCTAATGGGACTTGCTTCTGCTAAAACTGACTGGCTCCTGTAAACATTGACCTCAGTCAATTTACTATGCTTGTCAGTTAAGAAGGCCTTTGGGGTGTGGCTCAGTTGGTAGTGTGCTTGCCTAGAATGCATGCATTTGCTTCCTAGTGCTGCATAAACTGGATATGACGGTGCATGCTCATAGTCACAGCACACAGGAGGGAGAGGCAGGAGGATCAGAAGTTCAAGGTTATCCTCAGTTACATGTCAAGTTTCGGGCCAGCTTGTGCTACATGAGATCCCATCTATAAACAAACAAATAAATAAAATAAAGACCATACTCCCGGAAGCTGAGGAGGGTGTAGCGTAGCTGTATGGTAGATCTCAAGAATACTACCCCCAATCCTGAAAAAAGAAAAGAAAACAAAACCCCCAAAATTTAGGAACATGTCTGTAGGAAATAGGGGCTTTCTGAGAGTGGCACTGAGGAGACTGGGTTAGACCTATTCCTGTGCAAGTGTAGGTTGGAGGACAGGAAGAATCAAAGGCCAATGGGAAGGCTCTTTATCCATAGTCCCTGAAGAAGGGCTGTGTGGAATAGGCACAGGGGTGATGTTTTCCCAGCCTGGGCTGTGATAGGCCGAGTTCCCTGTGGCTGTGAGTACAAGGGCTGGCTGGGTCTTCAGGGTAGTTAGAGAGCAGCTAATTGCTCCTTTATCTCACCCCTCTCCACCCGCATCCACCCAGGCAGCACAGCTCTGCTCTTCTCTACCTCAACACTGCTGACATTTTGAACCAGACCGTCCTTTCGCTGGGGCCTCCGGCATCTTGGGATGATAGACAGGATTTCTGGCTTCCACCCAGGATGTCCCAGGAGAGCACCTTGACAAAAAGATGACTTTCCCCAGTGTCCCCAATGTCAGATGCCCTCTGGTGGGCAAGATGGCCCCTAGCTGAGGACCACTGCCACGGTCCCCACACTAAGTAAGCCCTTGTCCCAGAAAAAAGACAGTCTCGAAAGTCAGAGAAAATAGAGCCCAACCTTGTTCTGATTTTAGGCAAACCACCTCCCTCTGCATCCATAAAAGAGGGATGCAAATTTAGAGACCCTACAAGAGGGTACTCGGAGGCTGAAAACACCAGGGTCTGCAGCTGGGCCCCCCGCGTGCTCTAAGGAGCAGAGGAGGAAAAGAGCTTTTTTGGTGCCTACCATGTGCCAGGTTTCCTTTCATTTTCTTTGAGCTTTCAGGCTCCAGAGAGGCTGACGTGAGCCTTTTTCTGGTCCTTGCCCAAGGAGTTGGACTCCAGGGCTACTCCGAGTGAAGACAGTGTCTTCTTGCATTTGAGAGGAGCCAGGGCCTTTGCCCGGCTGGAAAGTTACAGAATCAGGCCAGAAGCTCCCTCTGCCACCACAGAACGAGAGCCAGAAAGGGGCTTTCAAAGGCCTCAAATGTGAGCCTGAGCCCCTTCCTCTGAGGGTCCTGCTGGGTACAAGAATAGCCTTGCTGAACACCCCAGTGACGGGGAGGCCACGCTCTCTCCAGAACACCCAGGAGCAATCTGTTCTCGGCCTGGCACCGCAGCACAAGGGTTTCCCCATTGGAGTAACGGAGGGCAGGGTGGCCTTGCATGGCCTAGGGTGTGTGTGGGCAATTGTTAGCATGAGGAGAACCCACAGGAGGTTTGGGAAAGCCATCCTCAAGCTTCACCTGGAATCTTTAGGTATGTCCAAGAGATCCCAGGCCAGTGAAGAACATCATGGATTTCTTTCTGACAGCCCCAAGTTCCCAACCTATGACTTATAACCTCTCCCCTTGGGGCAGAGACCCATCCCTCAGGCTGGCCCTATGTCTGGGTCACCTCTCCAAAGGTGTCCCTGGTTTTGTGATCTCCCCCTACCTCCCCATCCTGACTCTGCTTCTCTGCTCCATGTCCTGGGCATGGGGCGGGGCTGCCTCCCACCTGATATGGAAACCAGATTCTGTCATCTGCTCAGCCTTTAATCTGAAAGCCCCAGGCGGGTCCTATGACCCCCTTCTTCACCTCTGCCTTGTGTGAACCTGGGTGCTATTTTCCTGTGGAGAGTGAGGACCTGCATCAGGGGAGATGGTGGTAATGCTGCAGGGTATGGGGGAGAGAATGTCCACTGGGATCTTACCAACAGCACAGCATGGTTCTTCAACCTCTTAGACACAGAGTTGCTCTACCAGGTATTGGTTAACTGGGGCCTGTCTCAGGGAAAGGGGGGCCTCCCCTTGCTTATCTTCCTCCAAGGTCTGGGGATGCGGTGGGGAGCTGGGTGCAGGAAGTGTACAAGCATCCTTACACACATATGTGCTCACAAGCACACAGGTGAGTGTGCAGAAAGGTGGGCCTTCCGGGTGCTCTGTGGATATGATATCAGCCTTGGAGAGCAGAACTCAGACAGAGGACCTCAGGAGAGCAGGCTTCTACGCACGGATTCTCACTAGGGGGGCTGACACCTCATGTGTCCTAGACATCTGAGCCTCAGCAGCCCATCATATCACACAGACCCACAGCTACCGACACACGGAGAGTTGTGTGAGAGAGGCCTTGGTTTGTAGTGTTCTATTTATACAACTGTACCAAGTCCTAAAGCAGTGACCTGACCAGTGTGGGATAAGATAGCCCCAGCAGAGTGGGGAGGAGGGAAGTGTAAATGTGGTGGTGGTGGGGGGCAGGGAAGTGTAAAGTTGACACATGTATACACAGTGTGCACACACACGGGTGCCTATGTACCCAGTTACACGGGACACACACGTTCTCACTTCCACAAAGCCAACCCCTGTGTAAGGTGAGGCCCAGAGCCACACTCTGTGTGCCTGACAAGGTGAGCTCCTTCTACAGTGTTGTCCGATACACAGGGGTTGCTACCTCCCCCCTCCCCCCACCTACCCGGGCTGGTCCTGGATCCTTGTCCTCCTGTCTCTGACTTCCTTCCGGTTTCTCTCACTGCCTTCACTCTGACATCCGTCTCCTGTGTACCCCTTATCTGTCTGGGGATGGGGATGGGAGGTGGAGATGGGGCGGGGATCTAGCTTCGCATAGGCATCAGGGCCCCCATGCTACACCCGAGGAAATAACTGATGGGAACCAAGACCCCGTAGCAACCCCCTAGATCAGCTAGGCGAGCTTTGTCCTCACCTACCTACTTCCGGCTAGCTCACTCGGCTCTTTCTCTGCCGTGCCCTGCCCTGGCAGCAGCCGGATGGGCATCAAAGACCGAATCCGAATGAGCAGCTCCCAGAAGCGGACAGGTCCGTCCAAGCAGCATCTGGCACCTCCACCAATTCCCACCTCGCCAAGCAGTGAGCAGGTGGGTGAGGCGTCCAGCCCCAGCAAGGTGCAGAAAAGCTGGAGCTTCAACGACCGCACCCGCTTCCGGGCCTCTCTGAGACTCAAGCCCCGCTGTTCTGCGGAGGGTAAGCCCCAGAGGTCGCGCGTGGGCTGTGCTGCGGGGAGGGGGGCAGCGTGGGTGGGGGCTGGCTCCGATTGTCTGCTCTAGAAAACGGGCATCATAATTTCTTCTTCACTATAGTCCAGTCTCCAGACTGTTGACAAATCAAATGAGAATTTAGAGGGGGCACTGGTTGGTGGTAAGAGCAAAGGATTTGGAACCAGGCTTCCTTCCGAGATTTGATTCCTGGCTCTGTCTTTTCTTTTTAATGTTTTAAAATTATATTTTAATTTTTTTAAAAAGATTTTACTGCCGGGCGGTGGTGGCGCACGCCTGTAATCCCAGCACTCTGGGAGGCAGAGGCAGGCGGATTTCTGAGTTCGAGGCCAGCCTGGTCTACAGAGTGAGTTCCAGGCCAGCCAGGGCTATACAGAGAAACCCTGTCTCGAAAAAACCAAAATCAAAAAAAAATTTTTTTTACTCATTTTATACATGTGTGCTCTACCTCATATATGCCTGCATGCCAGAAGAGAGCACTGGATCCCATTCCAGATGGTTGTGACCCACCTTGTGGTTGCTGGGAATTGAACTCAAGACCTTGGAAGAGCAGTCCAGTGCTCTTAACCACTGAGCCATGTCTCCAGCACCCTATTTTACTTATTTATTGTATGTATGTGTCCGTGTCTGTGCTGGTGGAGGTCAGAGGGTAAGCTGTGAGAGTTGTCCCCCTCCCCCTACCACACGGGTCTTGGGATCAAACTCTAGTCATCAGCCTTCACGCCCAGCACTTTTATCCGCTGCGCCACACCTGGCCTCTGTCACTTACTTAAGATAAGGACCACATCTCTCTGGGTCCCACTTTCCCCATCTGTAAAACAGAGGCAACCATAGCATCCATTTCAGATAAAGAATCTGAGGGATCTGTAGCGGGATTGGCCACAGCAGTGAGGGCTCGGCAGAGGCCCGTGTGCAGCTGCCCCGCCCCCCGCCTTCCCCCCGCCCCTCCCCCTCCCCCCCCCCCCAGTCTCCCTTGCCTCTCCTAGCTACCCCATGGAGACCGAGACTCTCAGCATGGGAGTGGGAACACCCTTATCCTGAAGCAAGGCTGGCCAGCTCTGCAGCTGGTGTTCTCTGCTGTCACTGTGGCCGAGGGTCTGGCAGGGGCCATTTCTCCACTGTTAGGGGAAGATGGTCCCTTTGAGTTCTAGTTCTTCACTAGGACTTGGGCAAGAGACGGCCCTGGTCTGTGCCTTTTCTAGAAAATGGGAGAGCTGTGTGGGCTGACCTCCTAACAGACCCCTTGCCCCTGCTGAATGTGCTCCAGGCTCTTGGTAGAGAAGAGAGAGTCAATAGAGACAGGGGGAGGAGCACAGGAAGCTCTCTTTGCTCTTGGAGAGAGAGGCCAGCTCAGAGCTTCTGCCCGCGCTGTGCCAAGATGCTGAGGCCTGAGAACCCAGCCTTTTCCTGGAAAGTTACTGAACATCACAGACCAGTGGTTCTTTGGGAGGCCCTGACTCCTGGAAGCACGGTGGTGCCTGGCATCGCCCTCCTCTGTGAGGAAAGTATCACCCTCTTCAAGCACAGGGGGCCTGCCTCAGAGGAGCTTTTCTCCGTCCTTGCTTTCAGGGCCTTCCCTGTAACAGGATCTGGCACTAGCTGGAGTATCCCCCTCCCAACCCCTCTTGCTCCTAACTGGAAGAAGAGACCACACAAAGACTCCATGAAGAGCAGCAAATAAATGCCTTTTCCCTGGGACTTCCTGCCCTGTAAGGGGCGACATGTCCTCAAAGGCTGTGTGCGCCATCTTTGTCCCAGGCTAGACCATATGTCCTCTAAAGCTGCTGCCACCCACCTGTCACCAGGCAGATGTCTGCCCTTCCCAGCCATGGAATAGGCAAAAGGACATGTAACACAGGACAGTGAGAGGCAGCAGCCAGTGAGGCGCGATACTCATCCGCCTTGAGCCTCAGGAAGGTTCTGGGCCCTTTCTAGCTCTGTCTTCCTATGAGTCCTGCTAATGGAGGTGGAGGCTGAGTGTGTATTTTTTCTACCACTCTTGGCCCTCATGTGCCGTTCCTGTCTTTACAGAGGGCCCCTCGGAGGAAGCAGCTGAGGAGAAGAGCTACCAGTGCGAGCTCACGGTGGATGATGTCATGCCTGCTGTGAAGACGGTCATCCGTTCTGTCAGGTGAGGCCGGGACCAAGGTAAGCAGCCCTCCGTCCCACCTGCCACCCGTCACTGCTCCCCATCTGGGCCCGTCCTCATGGCCAGCCCTGGCGCAGGTCCCAGGGTGCCAGCTGCTACCTGCCTGGAGTGCAGGAGCTGCGGGCAGCGAGCATATGGCTTCCAGCACCATTTGCTCCTTCACAACACACATCACGTCCAGAGGCCCTGGCTCCGGCGGCCAGGAGCACAGCTGTCCATCAGGGTCTCCGTCCTTACACACACAGCGTCCTCCCCATCGGGCTCTCTGCTTCCCTCCCTCTTTCTCTTCTCCCACTTCGTGGTGGCCTCATCCCTTCTCTGTCCCTAGCCGGCCACAGAGGCCCCTGGTCGCTCCTGCTGCAGTCTCTGCCTGCTCTACATGCGCCTCTCTTCTGTATCTGTGCCTCAGTCCCAAGCTCCTTTCGTCTCTGCTTCACAAAGTCTTTCTCCCTGGGTGCCTTGGCCTCTCTCTCTTTCTCCTAGGACAGCCTCAAGAGTGGTACTCTTCAAACCATAGGTCAAGGACTCAGTGAAACTAAGTCAGGGTGTCATGGTCAGCATAAAAAAAAAAAAAAAAAAAAAAAGGTGAAGTTTGGCTGAGTGGCACTTCTGTGGTGCTAACACCTGGAAAGTAGAAACAGGAGGATTGGGAATTCAAGGTCAACCTTGGCTACGTCGACAGTCTGAGGCTCTCCTGAGTTACCAACCTCCTGCTTGAAAAAACAAAAACAAAGTATGAGACTAAATGTGACTATGTGACTAAGGGTGATTATGTTCATCAGCCTCATTTTCATCTGTGTGTGGATGAGTACTGGTTTGCAGGATAAGATGTATTTCTTATGTCTTGGTCAAACAGTTTGAAAGCCACAATATATTATTGGCTGCTAGATAACTAAGTAGGTGCTGGTCTCCTATGCTCTGTAGTCAGGCCCAGTGTGGGTCTGGCCCCAGCTTCCTGGCAAGGAGTCCTGGCTGGGCCTCCACTTCCAGCCTGCAGCTCCCTGGACTCCTCTCCCGGCTCCTGCAGCTGCCCACAGCCTCTGTCCTGCACTCCTTTTGAGATCAGCCAGCTGGGCTCCTCCCGGAGTCAGGCACCACCTCACCACTTTCTCTCCCCTTCTGTGACCACCATCTTGGACACAGTATCTGAGCTGTGACGGCCAGGATAGCTCACCTTAGCACCCTCACAGCCCCCTCACACCCAAACTGCTCCTCTGCCCACCTCCCCAAGTCAGGCGGTCAGTACCGCTGTCGGCCCTGCCTCCGGCCATAGGCGTCAATTTAGATTTGGACTCGTCTCTTGTCCAACCTCTGAGGTGCTGGACTCTGTCTCCTACCTCCGCTCCACTGTCCCCTCCCAACTCAGGCCCATCCTGAGAACTGGTCCTGGTGCCTTGGAGCACCTCAACACATTCCAGAAGCTGGCAAAGCAGGCATGTCGAAGCAGAGTGGCAGTGGTGCCCCCATCCCAGTGCCTTCTCTTCACAGCCCCCAGCCCAGCCCTTCGTCATGGTTAGTCCCTGCTCCCCACGCTGCCCACCACCCTGGGGATTGTCCCCTTTGTCCTGTGCTCCTGCTCCCAGCCCTCACAGTTCTTTCTCTTCACACTTCCATGCCTGTTTCTGGAGAGCTCCTTTCTTCAGAGCAAGAAAAGCTCTCTTGCCTCTGGCTGAGAAGAGGCTCCACCTCCTGTGGCCCTTCTCATGGCTCCCAGCTCTCCTTTTCTAGTCTTTGAACCTGGCTCTTGTCACCCCTGTGCCTGTGTCCTCCAAGCTCCCCACCCTAGAGCCAGGTCAGGTTTTTGTTTGTTTGTTTTTTGTTTTTGTTTTTGTTTTTGTTTTTTGTTTGGGTTGTTTTGGGTGAGTTTTTTTTGGGGGGGTAGTTAATGCTTATAAAAGATTCTGTCTACACCTGGCCTCCCTGTAGCCAGAGGTTGGATTTAACTCCCTTTGGGTGTCCAAGAACCTGCACACAATTGCCAAGTATGCACAGACTGAATGCGACATTTCTCCCCCTAACTGAGCAGCAGCAGCAGCTGGTATTCTAGAAGCTCCGTGCCCCCCTGAGCTGAGAGACAACAGGGCCGTTTCCTGCCTCCTAGATTAATGCTGCCATAGAGGCACGTGAGAAAGCACCAAGCCAGCCTCTGGATGTGCAGGGCAGAGGGGAGCATTGGTGGTTGGTTAAAGAGCCGGGGGACCCGGCAGAGCTTGTTGGAGAGAGTGGACGAAGCAGATGACCTGGACATGGACAAAGATGCAGAGGGGGAGCTGGAAGAGCCCCCTACGGGGACAGGAGCATCAGTGAACCCCCTTCCCTAACAGGATTCTGAAGTTCCTGGTAGCCAAAAGGAAATTCAAGGAGACACTGAGGCCGTATGACGTGAAGGATGTCATCGAGCAGTATTCAGCAGGACACCTGGACATGCTGGGACGGATCAAGAGCCTGCAGGCTCGGTGGGTGTTCAGGCTTTGGAAAGGGGGGAGGGGAGTTGAAGGTCCTGACCCCGGTAAGGCTAAGGCCACCTGTGCCCTGTAGGGGTGTTGCTAGGTGGTACATCTGTACTCTCAGCACTGGGGAGGCAGAGGAGGGAAGACCATGAGTTTTAGGTTAGTCTGGGCTATGAGACTCTGCTTCAAAAGAACAAAGAAATCAGAAAACAAACCCAACCAGAAGATCCCTGTCTTGCAGTATATAGGCTGTTTGGAAGCCAAAAACCAAAACAACAACCTCAGTAATAGTTCTCTGGCTAAGTGCAGTCCACATTCGTGACTTGAGGGCTTTCCCTAGGAGGCCTGTCTCCAGGCCCTAAAGTAACGGCACTACAGTAATCCCTGACTTCCCACTTCCTAAGTAGCAGTGTGAGGTGAAATAAGTTACCTTTCGCTTCTCTAGAATCCTGCGTGTCCCCTAGGTCCAGGATTGAGGAAGAACCCTTATATCAAGTCCCAAACTGCCCAGAGCTCTCCTTTACCCTCCCATTGTATGTTCATTCATTAGCCTAAAAAGTAACAATTAAGGAGGGCCATGGCGGGTGCACAGCCCTGGAGAGGCAGAAGCAGGAGGATCTCTAAGTTTGAGGCTAGCCTGGTCTACACTGAAAGTTCCAGATCAGCCAGGATGATATAAGGAGACCCAGTCTCAACAACAACCACAGTATTGAGGTAGGGGGTGTGGTTAGGGGCAGGAAGAGTTCGACTCGGCTGTTTAGAGAGCTGGGTTGTGAGCGATCCTGTCTAAAAGGGAAAAAAAGAACAAGTATTGTGGGAAGGAGAGATCTGATGTGACCTCTGCTGCGCTTAGGTCAAGTAAATAAAGGCCGAGTTGATCACTGGATTTAGCAACATGGGGTTCGGTTGGGGGAGGGGAGGTCTGACTACAGTGGCGTTAGAGGGGAAGGAAGCAGGGCCGCGGGCAGAGGACTTCAGGCAGAGAGCAGAAGACGGCGGGGTCATCTCTGGCCTCGTCCACCTTCTAACATCCCCTTCCCCAGCCCGTCTTTTCACCTCGGAGGCTCTGCTTGTTATTTGGAGAACTTTCAAAGCAGGGGCTGGTGTCTTCCAGGCTCACCTACCTCCCTTGGGCAGGGAAGCTGCTTCTTCCCATCAGTGCAGTCTGTCTTCCTGGTCAGCAGGACAGGAGGTGCAGTGTAACTCAGTCTCTTTGATGGTTTCTTTCCCCCCACAGGGTGGACCAAATTGTGGGTCGAGGGCCTGGGGACCGCAAGACTCGGGAGAAGGGCGATAAGGGTCCTTCAGACACGGAGGCAGTGGATGAAATCAGCATGATGGGGCGCGTAGTTAAGGTGGAAAAGCAGGTGAGTGTAGGAAGGACTTGTACCGGATGGCTGAAATAGCTGTCAAAGGTTCAGCACTGCTGGAGTGCAGAACCTTGGCCTAGTAGGATACGCGTGCTGAGTTCTGCTCCGCCAAGCTCCACCCTACAACCAAGCCCGGCTCCAAGAAAGCCCACTCACAATCAATCCTTCCCGACAGATCTCACGGGTAAGCCCGTCCGAACCACGCCTCCTACCTAGTATCCGTAAGGTTTCCAAGCCCCGCCCCCGATCTCTGGCCCCGCCCCGCCCAGGCCAACTTACTTCCTTAGGGACTACCACCGGCTCTTGGGTCCCACGCCTTGTCCCAGCCTTGTCCCGCTCCGCCCACCAGGTGCAGTCCATCGAGCACAAGCTGGATCTGCTGCTGGGCTTCTACTCGCGCTGCCTACGCTCTGGCACCTCGGCCAGCCTGGGCACCGTGCAAGTACCGCTCTTCGACCCGGACATCACCTCGGACTACCACAGCCCTGTAGACCACGAGGACATCTCTGTCTCGGCACAGACGCTCAGCATCTCTCGCTCAGTCAGCACCAACATGGACTGAAGGGCTTCTCAGGGGCAGGGTAGCCTTCGGTTTGCCCCTCGGACTCACCCCGGGGCCTCTGGACTCCTCTCTTACTTGAACTCGCTCCCTGGCAGGGAGAGAGGCCATACGCAGTATTGAGCTGTCTGGGTGGGCGAGATACCCGATGCCAGGTACCAGCGCCCCAGGAGCATGAAATGCCAGGCCAAGTGGTGGGCCACAGCAATGGCTGACTGGCGGCCTCCGGGCGCTCCCGGACCCTGCCCGCTCCATCAAGGCTCAATGAGGCATGCCTGGCAGGGGCTATGCCCTGGGAAGGGGAGCAGAGCGCTGGGGCCCTGGTCCCTGACCCAGCTTCTAGCTATGCAAGGTGAGGTCTCCAGGCCCACCCTTCCAGGCAGAGCAGGGAAGCCCTCCTGCCAAGCCCCGCCCCACCGGGGGATGGGCCCAAGGTGCCCCCACAGGTGCTCCAAAAGCACAGGACTCTGCCATAAGGTAGATGGGCATCGTATATGCAAACTATGTTAAATATGCAACTTTAGGGACCCCCATGGGGTTCCTCTGCCCCTCCCTCACTGGGAGCCGGGCCCCAGCAGTGGCTGGTCTCAGGCTGCTTGGCCACACCCCACCTCCATTCTTTGGCTTAGCATCCATCCTCACCCAGCATGGGGCCTAAACCTCTCTGTCCTCTCCCAGGGGCAGTACCCGGGCCTTTCTGTCCCCTTGTAGGTGTCACCTCAGGGGCTCCCTCTTACTGCTGGATATCCATTTCCATTGGCCCTCCAAACAGTTTTGACAGCACAAGTTCCTGTATTTTCCCCAAACCTACCAGACAGTGGCCCACCACCAGGAATCACGAGCATGGCCCTTTTATTTCTCCAGCAGAATGCCGCACACACCCATGCACATGACACCATACACACTTGAAGGCGTGAGCACAGAGCCACTTGCTCTTTCTTGGGCAGGAGAGGAGGGTTTAGAGCAGCCACGTGTCTCCTCAGGCCCCGCCTCCGAGTTTGACTTGCTACCCTCCTCAAAAAGGTCCAGGAGTCCTCTGCTTGCCCTAAGGACTACCTTGGTGTCCCCATTGTATAACTCGGGGCTAGGCCTCGGGGCCTTGTACACCTGGAGAGAATCCAGACACACCCTCTTCCTAGTCTCAGCGTGGACACATGCATCCAGTGCTAGCTATAGCGACTGCACCTGGCTCTCAACGGCACCGGCCTCTGGCCCACTTTCTCCAATTGGCAGCGCTGCATATTGGCACAAATGCCCAAACACGGCAGGCCCCACGGTCAGTCTTAGATCCCTGCCCCTTTGTTCCTGCTAAGCTAGTGCAGGTGGCAAGAGCGTGCGAGGTGGGGTTCCAGTGACAACACTCTGGGGGGTGCCTGGGAGCAAGGGCTGAGGCGGAACTGTCTGCTTCTCATACTGGGACCTGCATGTACCCGTGCCAGAGCTTGGGCTGAGTCTCCTCAGCCCTGTGGTGCCACCTCTGCCCTCTCCTCTGCATGTACCATCATGCCTCGGATGGAGCCCATCCTGGCCCACTTCACTTGCATTGTATTGCCCCCTGGGGAGCCACTCCACCCCCCTCAGAGATGGAACTGTACAGAGAGGGTCCGGAGACTAAGATTATCCTGTGACCAAAGGAGACATGGGAAGAGGCCCTCCCTCCTTCCACGATCCAGGTTCCCCCACCAACCCGGTTCTCAGATATGCAAGTACCTCACTTTGTTAACTTATTAACTTATTGGTTTCATTAAAGTTTTCAGTAGGAAGTGATTGGTCTTGGTTGTGCTCGGTGGCTGAGGCCTGAGGCTCCTGGTTTGATCGTGACGATGAGATTTGGATTTATTGTAAACCATAAAAGCCCAACTCCATATGACTCAAGGAAAAAGAAGAGACATGTTGTCCCAGATAATCAAATCATCTAGGGGATAGATCTGGCTTTGCTTACAGGTAGATATAGTTGCGCAAACACATGCTAACTCCTTGTCAGCTCCACCCGCCTCACAGGCTGGTTGATCTCTTGTGAGGACCAGTGAAAAATGGATACCACTTTCCTGGTGGCTCATCCTGTGAGGAAACCAGAAACAATGATAGGGGACTTCTTGTTTGTGGGAGTTGTTTGTTTTTTGTTTGTTTTTGAGCCAGTCTCTGTCCATAGCCTATAGCTGGCCTTGAACTGGAGGCAATCCTGATCTCAGCCTTACGGCCAAAAGGTTTTTCTTTTTGATTTCTAACAGTTGACATAATTCGTTTTGTTCATTTACACACAAAAACACTGGTAATGAGAAAACAAAACAAAACAAAACAAAACAAAAACCAAACATGACTATACATTTAGCACCGAGCCACAGCTGGTGCACCCAGTCTTGTATTTTTTTAGACAGGGTGTTGCTGTATAGCCCAGGCTGGCCCCAAACTCTCAGTCACCACCACTGCCAGCATGGCCTTTTGTTCTGTTGGCCCAGGAAGCAGAGGAGAGCTTGGAAGCTTTTCACTTCCAGCTTCAGCCCTAACTCCTAGGGAGGGGTGGGCTGGCCACCGGGGCTTCTTAGGTGATTCCCCTGGGGCAAGGACAGAACAGGAATTAAAAGTTTACGTTTCAACATTTCAGTGATTCTCCAAAAAGGCCCAGTGGTAGGAAAGCCCTTTGTCCTTACCCTCCTTCACATTAGCAAAGGTCTCTTTAAATCTGAGCCACCTGGGAAGAGCCGCTCTGACACTTATGAATCCTGCCAAATGACCGTTGCCACCCAGAGGGCTTCCTCTGGGTCTATACGTGCTAATCTCTAATTGTTGGTATAACCCAGAAGACTGGAGAGAGGGACTGTGTCTTCTAAATTCACACCAGACCCAGAATGGGCATTGCAACAAAGAGGACTTAGCGAGGGGGGTGGGCCACAGTGCTGTGAGAACACAAAAGAACAGAAAATCCAGGCTAGCCTAGAGAAAGTCGCTGAACACAGCAGTCCTTCCTGGAACTGCAAGAATGAAGGAAGCCGCGGGTCGGAAGCGGGTGTTGGGATGTGGCCCTGCGGTGAGAGGGCGCTTGCCTGGCATGGGAGAAGTCCTGGTTCAGTCCCTAGCACAAACAGAGGGAGGGGGGTGTGAAGGGGGAAAGGGAGGGAGGGAGGAGGAAAGTCTGGGGGGGGGGTCCATGAGGCCTGCCTAGGTATGCACAGCGGATATTGCTACCCACACAACCTTGCAGATCTAGATGGGAAGGAAAGTTTGAAAGAACATCACAGATGCTCCGGAATCTCCTGATGACCACAGATCCCCTGAACAGTCAATAGCCATACACATCGACCCACACATATGGGACAGCCATGTAATGACAGTGTCTCCCACCAATGCTTCATACAAACAAGGTCCTTATCACTCCCTGGGAAAGGGGGAACACAAAGTCCCACAGCCTTTAAAAATATTTTATTTGTATTATTTTAAATTATGTGTTTGTACATATCTCTGTGTGAGTATGTGCATGTGAATGCCCCTCAGAGAGTAGAGACTTTAGATCCCCACCCCCACCCCCAAGGGCTGGCACTACAGGTGGTTGGGAGCCAACAGGCACGGGTTCTAGGAACTGATCTTGGGTCCTTTGGAAGAGCAGTGCACTCTTAACAATTAAGCCACCCTCTCTCCGGCTCCCAGGTCTCAGTCAGACAAAAGCATCCATATCCAGGAACGAGCCAGCCAACCCTTACTGGGATGTGTGTGTTATTCTTCTGACTTAGTGGTCATCCTACGTACAACCAAACCTTAACCTCACACTACAGTCTTCTGCAAAAAAAAAAAAAAAAAAAAAAAAAAAAAAAAAGATTGTCTCTAAAAGGACCACTCTTGCTCCAAAGGGAAAAGGGGCATATTCTGAGTCAAGTTTGAGTGACCATCACTCAGGGATATGAATTCAGGTTGCCCTGAATGACATCTTTATTGTGGAAGCAGTTACATGAGCTTTTATAGTCATAGACCAAAAGACAGTCATAAATCAACGCATTTACTGAATATGTTTGCTAGGGGTGGTGTAGGTGGATGGGATACAGCGAGGTGGGGACATCTCTGCAGAGGTTTCATATTTGATCTGATCTGATGACACTCTTAACTTTCGTGTTGGTGGAAGCTAGACCTTAGAGGTGATAGTTTCCAAAAATTTTACTGAATACAATTTTCTTTTTTTTTTTTTTTCCTCTTCCTACTTTCTCGGTCTTTCTCCCCCTCCTTCTTCCTGCTCCCTTTCCTCTCCTCTCCCCATTCTCTCCCCCTGTTCCCCCTCTTCTCTGTCCTTCCCTCTCCCTCTCCCCTTTCTTCCTTGCCCCCTCCCCTCTCCACTTCTGTCCCTAGGGTTTCATGTATCCCATCTTGGTCTTAAACTCATAGCTGAGAACAGTGGCTCTCAACCGTTCTAGTTCTGTGACCCTTTAATACAGTTCCTCATGTCATGGGGACCCCCAATCATAACATTATTTTGTTGCTACTTCATAACTGTAATTTTGCTACTGATGTGAATCGTTACATAAATACCTGATATGTGCCCCCCCCAAAGGGGTCACGCATGACCCACAGATTGAGAACCAGTGGCTAAGACTGACACAGACCTTTCTGATCTTCCTACCACCACTTCTAAGGATGCACCACTATCCTCAGTTTATATGGTACTAGTAATCCAACCTAACATCTCATTCTGCCAATGGAATCACATCCCCAGCCCAGAGGGCAGCATCTGTATTAGTCATTGTTCTCAGCCTTTTAATAGCACCTGACAGAACAACTTAAAAGAAGAGCCTTTATCTTGGCTCATAGTGTCACACATGTAGTCTGTCCTGGTAGGGAAGGTTTGGGGGGGCGTGGCTGAGGGAGGTCTTATAACTTATATAGCGTATACCCCTCAAGCGCTGGTTCTGTGGCCTCGTGTAGCTGTCATCTAGACTGCAAGTCCAGAAAGTTTCACAGCCTCTGGAGACAGCGCCACCCTCTGGACCAAGTATTCAAGCATGCAAGCCTGTGCAGGTCATTTACATTCAAACCCTAACAGTACTAAATGGCGATTAAGGAGACTAAAGATAGCACGGTATAATTGTGGCTCTTAGCATTCCAATCTGTCCAATCAGAGTCCAAGTCAATCACTCCGCAGAATCTTCAACACAGATGTGGCTTTAAAAGGGAACTTTAGTTCATAAAATAGGGAGAGAGGGGGCAGGAAAAAAATTAATGAATGCTATTGAAATACCAAAACCAAAAAGAAAAAAAAAATAATGCCACAACAACCCAAGTAAAGAAGAAAACAGATTCTTTTGTGTGGGACCTGGCCTTTCATAAATTCATGTTCCTTTATACAAAATATTCCATAGCTGGTGTATGATATTTCTCCTCACCCACCCCCCCACATCAATAAAAAACTTCTTATTGGTCCTTTGTAAGCTTCACATCCGCACCCCAATCCCACAATCCTCCACCCTTGCGACCCCCCCCCAACAGAGCGAAAAGTCTCGTTGTAGAAGCTGTACTGTGTCAGTGTGTCCCGCAGTATTGCCTTTTGTCCACACGTCCTGGCTTGCAAATGTTCTTTGAAGACTTTTTGGTCTGGTAAGAGGCCTCTGGCTTCTGCTATTTCATCACTGGGATTCCTTTTGGATATCCTGCTGTTGCCCTGTGTCATGGAGGTCCTGCAGCTTTGGATCTGTAGGGCGGGCTCCTTCATGCCCCCCAGCAGTTCATCAGTGGGGTCGATGTTGGGGTCAATTCAAAGCCCTGGGTCTGGGCCTGAGAGGTATCTGAGCTGGTCAGCCTGCCGGCTCTCCTGCTCTCCCACCTCAGGGCAGGCATACTGGCACGACACACCCCCCCAACACACACACACACACACACACACACACACACACACACACACACACGGCCAACTCTTCCCTGCTGCACAGTCAAGGTGCAGGGCCTGCTCTCCTGAGAGTTGCAGCCAGTGAGGAGACATGGACAGTTCTCTCACTCTTATTACCCCAGGACCAGACCCCTCCCACCCTGCCCTTGTCCTCTGCCAGTCCCTCAGTTTGCCTGTAGTTTGATGGGGTTTTGGCTTGCTTTTGTTTTTAAGATTTATTTTTATTTCCTGTGGGTGGCTGGCTATTTGGCCTCTATGAGCACATGTGCTCCATATGCACTCCTGGGGCCTGAGGAGCCAGCAGAAGGTGTTAGAGCCTCTGGGGGCTGGGGTTACAGACGTTTGTGAGTCAGCATGTGGGTGCTGGGAACCAGATCCTCTGCAGGAGCAGTCAGTAATCTTAACCACTGGGCCATCTTCTCCAGCCCCTGGCTAGGGTTCTTTCTCTACATGGTGAAGTGATTTGAATGATCTCGTGGCTCTGAATCCTTAGTGCGTCTGCGTGGTTTGGGGTGCCATAGCTTTTCAGTAACTTTCATTGTTGTCCATGGAAGTAAAGTAAACATGGAGGGTTGGCTGCAGGGTCCACTAGAGACTAAAACTGTGGAAACCCCATTTTCTTTGTAAAAGAATGTAGCCTAGTTGACTCCTGTGTGCTCTAAATCACCTCTACCTTATAATCCCCAAACACAGTGGAGATGCTGTATAAAGTAGTTGTTATACCATATTGTTTAGGAATAATAATGAGAGAAATGCCAGCAGCACCTGGCCGGTATAAAAGCAATGTCCAGCTACCTGTCATTTATCTATCCTCTTATATCTATCTGTCTGTCTGCCTGCCTGTCCATCTGTCCATTCATCTATCTATCTATCTGTCTGTCTGTCTGTCTGTCTATCCATCCATCCATCAGCTAGATCTGATATCTGTCTAGTCTTTATCTATAGACTTCCAATCTATATACCTATCATTTGTTTATTAGTCAGTCATCCATTTATCATGTATCCATCATCTATCTACTTGCCTACATGTCATCTGTCTCCACAGTTGGTTGGAACTATGGATGCAGAACCCACGGATACAGAGGACAGGGGCTACTGTTAAGATGAGCCTTAGAGCATCCCCTGGATTCCGCCCTAACCTGATGTGTAGCAGCTCAGCTTCCCCTGGCAATCCATGCAGCCAGGACATTACCTCTTCCTTTGATCGCTGGTTGTGCGGCAATGAGGAAATACAGTGCGATGGTTTGTATATGATTGGCCCAGGAACTGACCCTATTAGGAGGTGTGGCCTTGTTGGAGTAGGTGTGTCACTGTGGGTGTGGGCTTAAGACTCTCAGCCTGGTTGCCTGGAAGTCAGTCTTCCACTAGCAGCCTTCAGATGAAGATGTAGAACTCTCAGCTCCTCCTGCACCATATCTGCCTGGATGCTGCCATGTTTCTGCCTTGATGACAATGGACTGAACCTCTGAGCCTGTAAGCCAGCCCCAATTAAATGTTGTCTTTTGTAAAAATTTGCACTGGTCATAGTGTCTGTTCACAGCAGAGAAACCCTAACTAAGACATACAGTGAGTCGCAAACTCAGTTCTTCCCCTGAAGACGAAGACCTCCAGTGTAGCAGGGACCAGTGTTACAGGAGCCAAATGCAAACGTTTGGTAAGTGGGTGTGTAGGTTGAATAATCCCTCCAAAAAAGAGGCATTTCTCATCTCTGTAGACTGTTACCTCAGATGGGAAAGGGAAGGAGAGTATATTAAATTAAGCTTTGTTTGTTTATTAATTTTTTCCTGAGACAATCTCACCACAAAGGCCAGTGTGGCCTCAGAACTCTTCAAGACTTTTTAAAACTTAAACCCTCATTTATTGATATGTGTGCAAACAAATGCAAACATCCCATCCACAGCATGCTTGCAAAAGTCAGAGGACAAATTGCAGTAGTGTCTCCCTCCACTGTGTGGGGCCTGAGGTTTGAGATCGGGTGGTCAGGCTTGGTGGCAAGTGCCTTTACCCACTGCGCCATCTCTCTTACCCAAGACCTCAAACTCTTGATTATCTCACCTCGGTCTCCCTGATGCTGGGATTACAGCCTGCAATTAAGGTTCCTGACAGGAGAAATTTATCCTCTGTTAGAGATAGGCCTTGAATATAATCATAAATACACTTTGTTCATTTGTTTATTCATTTTGATGAGATGGGGTGGTGCTGCTGAGAATAAAACCCCAGGGCCCCTCACATGCCAGCCAAGCGCTCGACCACTAAGGCAGACCTCCAACCCCATCAGTGTCTTTTTTAAGAGAGAGGCAGAGTGAGATTGTACACACAGGAGAGCAGGTGGTTTGAGGACAGACACAGAGGCAGGATGCGGCTGCCAGCCATCAGCTGGAAGTCTGGGTTTTCCCCTGCTCTGCAGGGAGTGCTCACACCTTGACTATGACCTTTGTCACCCAGAGCTGTGAGAGAATCTGTTGTTCCTTCAAGCCATCAAGTTTAAAGTGACTCACTTCAGTGGCCACAGAAATCAATACCAGGGGTGATTTGAATCAGTGCTGGCGTGAGGGCCACTCCTTGCCTTCCTGGAATCCTACGTCCTGTGCTTGTTGGTGAAGCTAAGGCATGTTTGTCCATGCTGGGACGAGTCCAGTGGGACCCACCTGACACCAGGTGGCTTGGGGACCACTGTGTGGGGTGATATATTAGGTCTTTAATGTTTCTGCCGATAACAGGTGAGATGTATTGGCACGGGCTCCGCAGTCTTGGTGAAGCTAAGTCCTTGTGTTGGAGCCACAGCCTGCATTCTGGCCACCGTGTCTGAACTGTACAAGGGTAAACTGAGATAGCACAGGGAGGACCTGCAGAAAGGTGGACTGTTACCGAGGGATGTCCCACCTGGTCTGTCTGGCTACTGAGAGCCTCCTCTGCCATGAGTCCTTTTCACTAAGACTTTCTTTGAAACACAAATATCTTTGAATTTTGTGCCGTGGCTAGAAGCCGATCTCAAGACCTCTTCCCATCTTCTTCATGGCCAGTCTATCAGCACTGTGCTTTCCAAATCGTGGACCATTCAATCAAATTGATACCCACTCTCTCAATCCAGACAAAATGAATGATCAAGGGCACACACAATCACACACACTCAAGCACACACACACACACACACACACACACACACACTCACACACACAAGCACATACACAACCAAGCACAGAAACACACATAAACACACTCAAACACAATCAAGCACACGTACACACACACACACACACACACACACACACACACACAAGCACATACACAACCAAGCACAGAAACACACATAAACACACTCAAACACAATCAAGCACACGTACACACACACACACACACACACACACACACAAGCACATACACAACCAAGCACAGAAACACACATAAACACACTCAAACACAATCAAGCACTCGTATACACACACACACACACACACACACACACACACACACAGAGGCAATCAGGTGTGGTGGTACATACCTATAATACCAGCACTTGGGATGGGAAGTTTAAAGTCATCCTCAGCTATGGAGTGACTCCCAGGTCAGTCTGGGATACATGAGACCCTGTCTCAAACAAACCAAATAAAAAACACAAGGCCATCAAAGAGGCTCAGTAGGGCCAGGTGTGGTGGCATTGATCACTCAGGAGGCAGAGGCCAGAGGATCTCTAGGAGTTTGAGGCCAGCCGGGTCTATAAAGTGAGCTGCAGTCCAGCCAGATCTACATAGTAAGACTCCCATCTCAAAAGAGAAGAAGAAGATGAAGAAGAGGAGGAGGAGGAGGAGGAGGAGGAGGAGGAGGAGGAGGAGGAGAAGGAAGAATAAAGAAGGAGGAGGAGAGGAGGAGGAGGAGAAGAAGAAGAAGAAAAAGAAAGAAAGAAAGAAGAAGAAGAAGAAGAAGAAAAGAAGAAGAGGAGGAGGAGGAGGAGGAGGAGGAGGAGGAGGAGGAGAAGAAGAAGAAGAAGAAGAAGAAGAAGAAGAAGAAGAAGAAGAAGAAGAAGAAGAAGAAGAAGAAGAAGAGCTCAGCAGGTAAAGTCAATTGCAACCGGGCCTGATGACCTTAGTTCAATCCCAGAAGCCTCATGGCGGAGAGCTAACTCACTCACATCCTCAGATGTCCACACCTGGGCCAAGGCTCACATCCACTGCCTCCAAATATAAAGCAAACAAAACCATTGCCAGACACAAAGCACCCTGAGAGGTGAGTGGGGTCTAGTCAAGCATGGGAGTGAGGGCGTTGGTGTTGCTGGCGACACTTTCTAGGTAGCATATATACAAGCCCAGAGGCGCTAGAAAGTGTGCCAGATGGAAGAGACGAATCGCCCTGGTGATAAAGCTCCAATAGCGTGTGTGTCGGGGGCAGGGCTGCTCAGGGAGACAGGTACAGGACGGGTAGTTAGAACTGGAGTTGAGAATTTGTGAGGGTTTGAGAGATATGACCCTGCGTGCCTGAGATCCAGGCACTGGGGTGGGGTTGCGGGGGTGGGGGAGGCAAATGAGAGTTAGAGGCTAGCCTGAGCTGCATCGAAAGACCCTGTCTCAAGAACCCTAGGGCTGGGACTGTAACTTGGTCATAGAACACTTGCTTAGTTAGTATATGCAAGGCCTTGCGTCTAGTCCCCCCCCCCCCACACACACACTCACACTCACAGATTGCAGTTCATAAATCATTCCGAGGAAACAGGAAGTGAAAGCTTCATTCCATTAGGAGCTGCACTGGGGTAGGTTTGTGTTTTACAAAGTTTCCTTCCTAGGATGGCAGGCGGGTTTTCAGGGACAGGGCTGGGTGTGGCCAGCAGCAGTTAGGAGATTGATACAGTCATCTCAGCAGGGGATGTTAGCATCCTAAGCAAGTCCCAAGGTGGTTGACTAATTGAGTAAATGCCTATTGGGCACCTGCTGTGTGCCAGACCCGAGCTCAGCACAATCGGCAGGACGAGCAGGCGCGGGGGATGAGTTAGAACCCTGAGGTCATCAGGCCCTGGGGGAGGCAGATGTTCAATTAGCCAAAGCACAGGTCGCTGTTTCTCTTCTAGGTTTGTCTGGCTCAGCAAGGAGAGTTTGCAGGTGGCCGTGGGAGTCCCTGAGCTACCGTCGCCTGGAGAGCAGATGCGGGGGTTTCAGCTTGGCGTGTCATTTATCCTCTGCCTTGTAACAACGCTCCCTGACTCTTAATGGCTTAAAGCAACAGTCGCTTTATTTATTCTTGATTTTGTGGTTCAGCAGTTCGGTCTCAGAATCAACTGAGCAGTTTTCCTGGCCTCACCTGGGATCACTAATGTGCTTGTAATCATCTGGCATCTTGCTCGAGGCCGGTTGCTTGCTAGTGTTGGACTACACCTCCCCCACCCCTCACCCCCACCCCACCCCCACCCCACCCCCACCCCCACCCCCACCCCCACCCCCATAGGTTCTTATACTGGAAGTTCCTCCAACTGGAAGCCGTTGAACCTCCGGAAGTAACTAGGTTCCAGGGAACTGCCCTCAGAAGGGGCTTAGTGCAGGCTTTCTGGGATTGGATTATTTCCTCCTAGATCTAAAATCCCAGCACTTGGGAGGCAGAGGCAGGCGGATTTCTGAGTTCAAGGCCAGCCTGGTCTACAGAGTGAGTTCCAGGACAGCCAGGACTACACAGAGAAACCCTGTCTCGAAAAACCAAAATAAATAAATAAATAAATA